>JALIGW010000015.1:10471615-10676615 GCA_023053685.1 Diadophis punctatus similis
GGAAAAACCTCAAATCTAGGATTGAGGTTTGGTATGGTAGTGATTTTGATTATGGCCATAGGGCATTGTTGCAGATACATATCAGTGAAAGTTCGAGCCAGTTTGATCTAGTAGTTAAGGCACCAAGCTAGAAAGTGGGAGACCATGAGTTCTAGTTCTGCCTTAGCCATGAAAGCCAGTTGGGTGATTTGGGGCCATTGACTCTCTCTCAGCCCAACCCACCTCACAGGGATTTTGTTGTTGGGAAAATAGGAGAGGGAAGCTATGTTGAGGAAGAGTAGGCAGGTGAGTTGAATATGTTTTCCACTTTGAGTTATTTGTAAAAATAATAAAGATGGGAAATGAATTGTACATAGTGCACAGTCAGACACATTACCGTAATTGCAAAAGATAGCACTGGGACTATACCCTAGAACAGTGATGGCGAACCTTTTTTTCCTCGGGTGCCGAAAGTGCATGTGCGTGCACTATCGCACATGCGCGAGTGCCCACACCCATAATTCAATGCCTGGGGAGGGTGAAAATGGCCTCCCTGGCCCCCCCGGAGGCCCTCTGGAGGCTGGAAATGGCCCGTTTCCCAACTTCTGGTGGGCCTGGTAGGCCCATTTTTTGCCCGCCCCAGGCCCCAGAGGCTTCCCTGGAGCCTGGGGAGGGCAAAAACGCCCTCTCCCGTCTCCCCGGAGGCCCTCCGGAAGCTGAAAACACCCTCCCAGAGCCTTCGTGCAAGCCAAAAATCAGGTGGCCGGCGCGCACATCCGCGCTGGAGCTGAGCTAGGCAACAGCTCGCGTGCCGGCAGATATGGCTCCACGTGCCACTTGTGGCACGCGTGCCATAGGTTCACCATCACTGCCCTAGAACTTTACCAGCTCTGTTGATTTCCTCTCCTTTCCTGGTATTAGAGCTACCAGTTTGATCTGTCACATTGTCTTTGGTGATGGAGGCACCTGATTAACATTATGTGAAGTTAGGTAAGAGCCACTTTGATCTAGTGATTAAGGCATCAGGCTAGAAAGTGGAGGAACATGAGTTCTACTTCCACCTTGCCCATGAAAGCCAGCTGGGTGACTTTGGGCCAAATCACTCTTTCTCAGCCCAACACACCTTACAGGGTTGTCATTGTGGGGAAAATAGGAGGAAGCTGGTTGGATATGTTCACCACTTTGAGTTATTTGTAAAAATAATAAAGGTGTCAACGTTCCGACGGACGAAGCCAACCAAAGTAGGCACAGTCAAGACGATCCAATCTCTTAATACAAAACTTTATTGAGTACATCATTTCGGCACAGATGACGGCAAAACCAGATCTAACTAATTTCCGCGCAAACCCACATAATTAAAGTATAGGATTCTCCCTCCCCCTATTAGTGCAAGTCACTTTGTCCAATTGAATGCCATTGTATTGTTATGAGAAAAAGCCTTTGGTTTTGGCAAACACCTGCCAAAGTGTCCTTGGCTCTCACGGCTCATCTTCTTGATGTCTGGAGCGTACATTCCATCTTCTGCTTCCCTTCCCCCTGATTTGTTGGCAAGCTGAGAAGCGATAATGGTTGCAACAGCAAAAGTGTGCTTTGAATTTGACAAAAGGCAAGATACAAATAAACAAGTAAAATAGAAATAATAAATAAATAATAAAGGATGAGGGCTGGATGGCATTTGCAGGAGAGCTGTAAGCAACATCAGACCTATAGATTACACGGAGAAGGAGGTGTAAAATAGGTAGTAGCAAACTATATACTGATGTCAGTTAAATTTTGTGGACATGTCCATGAAGTCACCAGCTGAGCTAGGTTCAAAAACTTTACTTACACAGATTACGTTCAGATGTCTCTTAACAGGTGTTACACATCAGTACCTTAATGTTTCAATTATATTGAAAATTAATTGAACTCTCATTCATGTATCATCCTCCCCCCCCCTTTACCGGCAGCATTTATATGTATTATGCAGAGAAAATTGGAACTCTCTTCAATTCCAAATATTTTATCCACTGCCCTGTGCGAATAAAGTTTGTTCAATGTTTCTGAGAGTTCTAATCCCTTTGCAGCCTTAATCTCACAGACCTTTATGAACCCTGAGCTTTACCCTAAACCAGTGATGGCGAACCTTTTTTCCCTCGGGTGCCGAAAGCGCGCGCGCGCGTGCTGTCACACACGTGTGAGTGCCCACACCCATAATTCAATGCCTGGGGAGGGTGAAAACGGCCTCTCCCGCCCCCACAGAGGTCCTCTGGAGGCCGGAAATGGCCATTTCCTGACTTCCGGTGGGCCTGGTAGGCCCGTTTTTCGCCCTCCCCAGGCTCCAGAGGCTTCCCTGGAGCCTGGGGAGGGTGAAAACACACCCCCCCAGAGGCCCTCTGGAAACCTAAAATGCCCTCACAGAGCCTCCACACGAGCCAAAAATCAGCTGGCCGGCACGCACATGCATGCTGGAGTTGAGCTAGGGCAATGGCTCGCGTGCCAGCAGATATGGCTCCGCGTGCCACCTGTGGCACGCGTGCCATAGGTTCGCCATCACTGCCCTAAACCGAATAAGCACGATTTATCTGTATAAAGGAGTTCACGGGTTTTGACAGAATTCTTAACCAGTTCAATATTTTACTACTTATCAAGGGAACGCATGAACCTACCTGGGTACCAGCCATTTCCAATTCTTGGAGCTGCTAACAAGCCATTCTAGAATTGTTGTTGAGGCTTTCTGGATATAATCTTTGCCATTTGGCTGTGGTGGTGTTAGTAGTTTAATGTAGCCTAATTATGGCTTTTGATGAACCTCAACACGTAACGTTGTATGTCATGCTGTATTACTTTTAATTTCACAGCTGAACACATTTCTGTCATTATAACCCTTCTCTCTAAACCTCTTCTTAACTTTCTCTCTAGAGGGCACACAAGGTGTATGACTCCTTTGGGAGATAACGTCAAGAGTATCTACTTGTCATCCTCTAGGGAGTAAGATCTACTCTTGGGTGACTTTTCAGAGGCAATGTGTATTTAAAATCGTCACATTTTCTCCTCCAGTTATGTTCCAAGCAGTCGATCCCAAATTCACAACCCTTTCCAGATCCCACAGGATAGAAGGGGTTATCCCTGTGGCAGGAAATGGAAAAGGGAGCCTAGTATGAATTTTACCATCGGAGGGAGGGAGGAAAAGAAGGAGAGATGGAAACAGCTTGCAACATTCAAACATATTTTTTTAAAAAACAACAAAAGATGGGAAAAATATTGGAATGACTCACCCACAGTCCCAATATTGCAGAATATACAGCCTCACGCGACATAACTAAACTGCATTTCATGCCGAATAAATTAAATTATTAATGTATCTTAAATAGAAAACTATCTCTGGATAGATTTTAACTCCAAAAGCATTTGATTAAAATAAATTTGATAAAAATAAAAAATATCCGATTTAAAATTTTTTTAAAAATCCAATTTAAATTTTTAAAAATCTATTTTTAAAAAAAAAATCATTTATTTTTATCCATTCTGGTTGATTCATTTCATCTTTCATTTATTTTTTCCTTATTCGTGCATCTTACATTTTATGTCCACACTATCATGTTGTCTTTTCAACTTTTGGATTCTTTTTCCTGCATGGCAGACCTCAGGAACTAGAAATCCAGAAGACATTAATCTAGCCTGGGTCTTCAGGAAGGGCAAGGAGGTTGGGGTGATGACGTCACTACCCAGATGAAGCTGTGTAGTTTGCCCTAATTTATGTCACCGTGTCCTGACACCAACAGTATAAAGGTCCCAAGTTGATGGACGCTTCAATTGGACTTTTGTTAACCCCTTCCCCCTAATTAGACCATTAAAACAACGTTTCCCTGTATATTTTATCAGCAGGGGAACTCACAGGGGCAAGACAGAGGCAACTGCCGTTATTATGGTTGATGATGAGTTTTGGAAAAGCGAAATAAAATTGACAATTTCAGATGCCCCTTTAATGTCTCATTTTCCTTGGATAAAATATGTGTTTTTATCTTTGTTTTTTGTTTTTGTTTTTGTTTTGTCACTACTTTAAAAACCATAAAAGAATAACTTTAAAGTTTGTTTCAGACCAAATGAGGGTGGAGGCCTTGTTCACTTAGTCTAAATAGCTCCTGATCTGCTAAGATTAATCTTGGTCCATCTGACTTTATAAAGGCTAAAGAGACTCTTCTTCATAATAAATTGTTCCTGGTAGATCCGATAGGCATAGCTTTCTAAAGAAGGCTTCGGTGCTAGCTAGGAATGGTGGAAAGAAAGAGGACAGCAGCAAAGTGGATGGACTCGGTTACAGCAGTGATGGTGGCACTGGGAGAAGAATTAGAAGACCAGGTTAGGGACAAATCGACCGGGAGAAAATCTGTGTGGTTACTAAGAATAATAGAATAATACTGAGATGGGGAACCTATGACACGCGTGCCAGAGGTGCCACACAGCACCCACTCTGATGGCATGCAAACTGTTGCCCCAGTTCAGTTGTGCTGTGCATGCGCACGCATGCGCGCACCTCCCACCGGCCAGCTGGTCTTCAGGTCTCTGCCACGCATGCACAGGAGGGGGCACATTTGGGGGGAACTGTGTGTGCATGCGTGGGGGACTGGGGCGCATGTGGGGGCTGTGCATGCATGTGTGGGGCCTGCTGTGCGTGCATGGGGTCCGCGGTCTACCTGTGGGGCCTGCGGCGCGTGCGTGGGTCCTGTGGTGCATTGAATTTTGGGGGTTTGCACACCCGCGCTTTGGGCACTCGGTCCGGAAAAGGTTAGCCATCACTGGAATAGTAGAATAATAGAGATGGAAGGGACCTTGAGGTCTTCTAGTCCACCCTCTCTGGTCTAGCAGGAGACCCTATGATGCCAGACAAATGTCTGCCCAATCTCTTCTTAAAAACCTCCACAACTTCTGGAGGCAAGTAATTCCACTGACTAATTGTTCTAATTATCAGGAAATTTCTCCCTGGCTCTAGGTTAATTCTTCTCATTGTTTGGTTTCCATACATTGCTTCTTGTCCTGCCTTCAGGTGCTTTGGAAAAAGGGAGGATTTTCTTCTCTAAAAAGTCCGGTCTAATGTGAACAAAAATGTGCAAAGGAAACCTTTCACAGATGACTTTACTTCATCTCTTTCTTTCTTTTATATAAACACAATTTATATCAGAGATATTTTTTTAAAAAAGCCCTTCCCTGCTCATATATACTATGCATTCTCCATCGTGGGTGGAGCTAGCCGCCAAGATTGGGTATTGGCACAGCCTTCTAGCCAATGGTGACTGAGTCTGGAAAAGTATAAAAGGTGGCTCCAGGCCTAGTTCCCCCTCTTTTGACTCAGTCATAGCCATTGACTAGTGCCATTTTGCATCTGAAATCTGAACCTTTTTTCCACAAATTCTTCTTCTCTTGGAATCCTGAACTGTAAGTTCCCTAACGAGCCCCAGGTACCTTCGATCGCTAACCTTGGGATAGAGCAGCCAGGCCTCTGGCCGGCTGCTGCTCGCCCCTCCAGCCGAGGCCCAATCCACTGTCAAATTATATTTTTCATTATTATAAGATATTCCGGCCTGGAGGGAGTGGGAACGGTCCCAATATTGACCCCTGGGACGGTGGTGGCCCTGTCACCCCTATAATTGGGCTTCTGCGCGAGGCTGGCAAGCAATTTGCCGAATTCCCTGGATGACCGCGTGAGAAAGTCCTTACTCACTGCCTCGTGTCAGATTGCGCTAGCCTATGAGGTTTGATTAGCCCCTTTTTGAATTTTATGTGGGCATCTGGACAGATTTTATTACCACCTCTGGCTTTTGTATTCCATCAATAAGCGCATTGCGGTCCAACGAGTAGCCCCCACCCACCCAGAGGGGACAGCTATCTCATTAAGGCACTTTCCGGAAACAGGCAGAGTGACAAGCTTAATTGACTAATTTTTTGAAAGAATCGGGCGGTTTGAAGCAAGTTGAGAGGCGCGCGAAAAAATCGCGCCCTTATCTGCCGACCCGATCTTTTTCTTGCCGACACCAGCCGCTCCTCGCAAGATCGACTAACTTTTGAAAGAATCGGGCCGTTTTGAAGCCAGCTGAGAGGCGCGCGCAAAATCGCGCCCTTATCTGCCGGCCCGATCTTTTTCCTGTCGACGCGAGCCGCTCTTCTTGATCTCGCCGCGGCTCGGTTTTTTTCGGCGTCTGGAGCGTTTGCCTGCCTGCCTGCCCCTGCCTACCATTCGTGGAGAGCCAGGGGGTCCGGAAACGATCACGAGGCCCAGCGTTTCTCCAGCAGCCTACCGAAGACGCTTTGAAGAGCCTGGACTGCTTGCTGGCCTGCACGCTGAGTGAGAGAGCCCTCCTGCCACAGCCGCCCTCGGCCTTCCAGGGGGCCTGATTGGAACACCTGCTGAGCCTGCTTGGCCATCATGGGTAAAAAAAACCCCTCTCTAAGCCACTTCTGTGTCCCGGGGGGGGTCTATAAGAAACGAGAGGCCTGGTCACCCAAGAGGGAGGAGATCCTGGGATACTCACCTCAGAGGAAGGCGGCCGCCATTTTGAATCAGCCACATGGGCGGCTGCCATTTTGGGTGCACAAGACACACCCACAGGCCTGGCCCAAAGTCTTATGATTCTTTGTGCCCTTTTTTTCTCTCTTTGTCTTCCCTCACAGGAGCACAATGGCTGACAAGACCTCCAAATCAAAGGCCAAAGCCAAGTCCAATAGGACACACTCAGAGGAGGCGAGCCCACCCAGGGCTCACCACTCCTCCCCTTCTAGGGATCGGTCACCCATCAGAGACCCATCCCCAGTACCTGTAACCAGGCCCCAGAAAGTTAGGCCCTCCACCAAGCCATCAGGGACCAACCGGGCCCAGGCTCAGTCGCCCTCTCCAACATTGGGCCGCAGTCAGCACCAGGCTCGATCTCCAGACACATTGTCAATCGACAACGTTGTCCCCTGCAGGGCCGAACCCGAGGTCTGGGGTCCCCCACCAACCAGTCAGGGCCCCTCTCAGACCCGCAGTAAGCAGGGATCCAAGAAGGACCCCCTCCAGTCCAGGGAAGCCCAGGACCGCATGGCTGCTGCCATAAAGCAGGGTATAGAAGCTGGGCTTAGGGCCATGGCCTCCTCTAATTCACAGTTTCAGCCAGCTAGCCCGTCCTCCTCGGCCAAGTTACCCCCCTCACGAGAGGAACCATTAGATCAGGAACCAGAGCCGGAGGAGGACTCTGACGGGTATGATGACTCCTCAGACGGGCAGGAAGTCTCTGAGGCAGGCGATTGGCAGAACACCCAAATAGAACCTGAAGGCCCCGAACTCGCCATGTCAGAGGACGAGGACCTGGCTCCAGAGCCAGCTTCCTCCTCGGGGCTATTCCAACCGGCCCTGTTTCGGTCCTTACTACATAAGGCCAAGGTAACTGCCAAACTCCAAACTCCATCTGGGGAGGCTACGCAACCTCCTGAGGTTGACCCCTTATTCGAACCTTCGGCCCTTACGGCTGATGTAGTCCCGGCTCCCAAATTATTTGTGGAAGCCATTCTTAAACAATGGCAGAACCCCACTTCTGGGGCCCTAGCCTCAGCTCAGGATAAGAAGCTATTTAATATCGATGACGCACTGGCCCAGCATCTCCTGATGCCGCCAGTGGATGCCCCTGTCCAAGCCCTCTATTCAAATTCACCTATGCCAGGGGAACCAGAGGAACTCCTCCGGCCGGAGGATCGACGTGCAGACACTTCTCTTCTGAAGGCACACCAGTCAGCGGCCTGGGCGATCCGAGCGGCGACCACGGCTTCCTTCTTCTGCAGGACCAGCCTCAAGTGGATCCACACCCTGCAAGCCTACCTCCCACCATCTGACCTGCGGGCCCACCAGGACCTCAATAAGCTTCTGGCAGCCGCCCAATTTACGTCTGAGGCCACCCTCCAGGCGGCCCGGTTTTCTGCACGATCTATGGGGGCAACGGTGGTTGCGAGACGCATGACTTGGCTCCGCTCCTGGCAGACAGATGTGCGGTACAAATGGAAACTTGCTTCTGCCCCCGTCTCCAAACAGTCTCTATTTGGTGAGGCCCTGGCCCCTATCCTTGTAGAGACCAAGGATAAATGCAAGATTCTCCCTAACAATAATAAGAAAGGCCCCTATAGGGGGTCCTTCTCCAATAAGAAGTCTTATAGAGGGTCGTATCACTCCTCTAATAGACAGCAAGGGAACTTCCATGGGAACCAGCAGACCCATAACCAGGGCCACTTTGGTCAGCGCCAGAGATTCTCCTCTGGTCAGCCTTTTAGGGGGAACCAGTATAAACGGCCCTTTAGAGGGGCCGGTGGTCGCCCCTTCCGCTGGAATAAGTAATTCTCCGGCCGTTCCTCCCATAGGGGGTCGCCTGGCACTCTATGCCAGTCGATGGGAGGAAATCACCAATGACGCATGGGTTTGTCAAACCCTGAAGTCAGGACTTAATCTTGAGTTTCTCTCTACCCCTCCGAGGTTTTTCCTTCGATGCCCCATCTCATCAAATTCGCAAAAAAAGGTCCTCATGAATCAGGCCATCCAGCACTTGTTGGAAATTCGAGCCATCCAACAGGTGCCTGAGGACCAACAGGGGCAGGGCTTCTACTCCATCTTATTTGTAGTGCCCAAATCCTCGGGGGGATGGAGAGCGATTTTGGACCTTAAGCGCCTCAACAGATACATAGTCCACAAGAAATTCAAAATGCACACCCTGCATTCCATTCTCTCAAGTATTAGGAAGGGAGATCTATTGTCATCCATAGATCTCTCGGAGGCTTACCTCCACATTCCAATTCGGCCAGCTCATCGCCAATATTTGCGTTTTTGTTATGCAGGGGTGCATTATGAATATGGGGCGCTTCCCTTCGGCCTGTCATCAGCGCCAAGGGTCTTCACTAAGGTCTTAGCGGCCCTGACCGCTCACCTCAGGTCCATCCCCATCCGGATCCAGTGCTACCTGGACGATATTCTTATCTCCTCGGCTTCTCCTTCTCAGGCCGAGAGAGATGTTCAGGTAGTGCTCTCCACCCTGGACCACCTTGGCTTCTTGGTCAATCGATCCAAGAGTCAGTTAAACCCCGCCACCAGAATCGTCCATCTGGGGGCGGTCATTGATTCCCTGGAGTGTAAGGTGTACCTTTCCCAGGAACGGAGAGACAGCCTATTGGCCTTATCCCAGCAAGTTCTGCGGCAAAATTCAGCACCTCTGAACCTGCTGTCTTCTCTCCTGGGCAAGATGATTTCGGCCATTCATATTGTCCCATGGGCACACTTACACTCCAGGGAACTCCAATGGCTCCTCCTTCCCTACCAACGTCAGGGTAGAGCCCATTCCCCGGCCAAGGTGAGGCTCCCGCCTTCAGTCCGAAATTCACTTGTTTGGTGGACCACCTCTGCAGTCAACAAGGGCACCTGCTTCCTCTCTCCGCAGCGGATCATTGTCACCACTGACGCCAGCCTTTCAGGTTGGGGGGCGCACGCGGAGACGCAGGTGGCTCAGGGCGCATGGTCAGTAACCGAGACAGCCCTAAGCATCAACGTCTTGGAACTCCGAGCCGTGTTCCTTGCCCTGCAGCAATTTAGACCCCTCATTGAGAATTCTCATGTGATGATTCTTACTGATAATGTGGCCACCAAGGCCCACATTAATAGGCAGGGTGGGACCATGTCTGGCCAGCTCATGATGGAGGCCATGAGGCTAGGCCTTTGGGCAGAACAACATCTCCTGTCTCTCTCTGCTGAACATATTTCTGGGGCTACCAATGTCAGGGCAGACTGGCTTAGCAGGAACCAGATAGATCACTCTGAGTGGAGTCTGCATCCTGATCTTTTCCATCAGGTCACAGAGCGCTTTGGACAACCAGTAATGGACCTTTTTGCCACCCCGGGGAATGCCCAGGTCCCCAGGTTCCTATCCAGGTACATGACCCAGGGAGCAGAAGGGACTGATGCCCTGCGCTGCGACTGGCCTCGGGGATTGCTTTACGCCTTTCCCCCCATCCCCATCATTCCACAGGTAATCCGCAAGCTGTTGCAGCAGAGAGCCGAGGTGATCCTTCTGGCACCCAACTGGCCACGGAGAGCGTGGTATGCCGACCTGGTCTCCCTGTCGGTAGCACCCCCATGGAGGATCCCTCCAACAGAGTGGTCGCTGGCCCAGGGGTCAGTGCAGCACCCGGAGCCTCGCTGGTTGCAACTGACCGCCTGACGCTTGAGCGGCTCACTCTGAGGAGCCGTCGGATCCCTGAGGACGTGATGGAGGTCTTGCTGGACTCTCGCAAACCGTCCACACAACGTGTTTATGCAGCTTCCTGGAAGGCTTTCTGCTCCTGGTGTAATAGGGAGGGCTATTCCCCACTGGATCTATCGGTCATAAATGTCCTTCAGTTCCTATGCCAGGGGCTAGCTAAGGGTCTTTCCCCAAGTACCCTCAAGCGCCAAATTGCTGCCCTATCCACGGTCTTATATTGCCCTTCTCTGGGGAGGCTATCTGCTCACCCTCTTGTATCTAGGTTCCTTAGGGGCGCAGTGAACAGATGTCCCCCTGTGGTGCACAGGTACCCCACCTGGGACTTGTCCAAGGTGCTATTGGCCCTCACGGGGGGGACCTTTGAGCCCTTACACTCCATCTCTCTAGCCCACCTAACTTACAAGGTGGTCTTTCTGGTAGCGGTCACTTCTGCCCGCCGCATCTCTGAACTGGCGGCCCTTTCCATACGCAGTGACCTCTGTGTGTTTCACCAGGATAGGGTGGTCCTTCGATTAGACCCCACCTTCCTGCCGAAGGTGAACTCTGTTTTCCACCGGGCTCAGGAGGTGGTGTTGCCCTCCTTCTACCCCTCTCCTTCTACAGACATTGAGCGTCAGTGGCACCTCCTGGACGTGAGGCGGGCACTGGACGCTTACATTCAAAGGACCTCTGGACTTCGCAAGACCGAGGCCTTGTTCGTATCTTTCCACCAATCTTCCTTGGGTCGGAAAGCATCATCTGTCATGGTGGGTCAATGGATTCGTACTGTCATTAACATTGCATATGAACAGCTGTCTTTACCACGACCCACCAGGATTACGGCCCATTCTACGCGAAGCGCTGCCACCACTGCGGCCTGGAACACGAAGGCCTCCATCGAGGAAATCTGCAGGGCGGCCACATGGTCCTCCCCTACGCCGTTTGTCCGGCACTATAGATTGGACGCTTATGCCTCTCAGGAGGCGGACTTTGGGCGCAGGGTCCTGGAACAGGTAACCTTGGAGGGCGGTGGGCCCAGCCAGAATCAGGAGGCCCTCCCTGGGGACTGAATTACTTTGGTATGTCCCAATCTTGGTGGCTAGCTCCACCCACGATGGAGAATGAGACGTTGTACTTACCTGAGACGTCCATTCTCGTCGGGTGGAGCTAGCCGCCAAGTCCCTCCCTTCTATTCTGGCTGGATGTAGAATTTGCATTGTACATATTTTAGGTATATAGGTATAGCAACTTAGGGGTTTTTTATTGCACTTAGGTAGTTAGGCTAGGTATTTAGAAACGTTTTTTCTCTCTTATCTTGGTTTTTTGTCCATGTTAATAGTTAATAAAATGTGTTGCATGATGGCACGTCGAGTCTGGCATTTGTCCCTCGTCAAAAGAGGGGGAACTAGGCCTGGAGCCACCTTTTATACTTTTCCAGACTCAGTCACCATTGGCTAGAAGGCTGTGCCAATACCCAATCTTGGCGGCTAGCTCCACCCGACGAGAATGGACGTCTCAGGTAAGTACAACGTCTCATTTTATATTACCAGAGTAGTTCTTCAGTTGTTGTTGTTGCTGTTGTTATACTGGTGGCTATTTCAGATTATTTATCTCCGAGACCGCCAGTTTACCTCCGAGACCGCCTTCTCCAACATACCTCCCTAAGACCGATTAGAGCCCACAGAGTTGGCTCTAACAATGTCGGCTGGTGGGCCCACGAACAAGGGCCTTCTCTGTGGCAGCACCGGCTCTCTGGAATACACTACCCCCCCGAGATCCGCATTATTCCCACCCTGCCAGCCTTCAGAAAAGCAGTTAAAACATGGCTTTTTCGACAGGCCTGGGGCCAATGATTTTAATACAACACCAATCACTCTTGGCCCCATGAATGATTTATTGTATGGGTTTTTAAATTGTGGTTTTTAATGTTTTTTTAATGTTTTAATATCTATTGTTTTTAATGCTTTCTATATTTGTTGTTGCATGTGCATTTTTACTGTTGTGAGCCGCCCAGAGTCTCTGTGGAGTGGGCGGCATACAAATGCAACTAATAAATAAATAATAATAAATAAATTATTTAAAACCCTATCCCCTTTACACACATACATGGATAGATATAAACAAGGAAATTTACTTTTTTTGTTTTCTTTCTTTCCTACTCACTTAAAATGTGTATGGTTGTCTGTGCCTCCACGTGTGAAACGTTATTTGGCCTTTATCCCAAGCACTCAACAGTCAGTGCATGAATGTGGTCATTTTGCTTAAAGAAATAAAACTTGACTCTAGCTGACTTAACATTCAACCACAGTCGCTTTTTGAGGTTTCTCTTCTTTATTGAAATGGTCCTTTTAATGTCATCTTTAATTTAATCAGGTAATGTCATCAAAATAACATTTACTCTGTTACTGCAAATTCATTGCATTATTAACTAGTGTAACGGGGGGTGGGAGAAAAAAAGAACGCACTTACAGTAAAATGGTTATAGTTCATGTGGTACCATCTTTAATTGGCAGTTTTGAAATATTTTAGGTCTCTGACATAATTTATTTGTACTGTGGTGGGTTTATTTTGGTAGAGTTGCAAAATTATTTTGACGGTGTGCTATTACAGCAAGAAAATGTCTTTTGGATTTCCAGTTGTTCCCAGAAGTTCTGTGTTTGCATAGGATGACTGGAGGCTTTTAAGAAGAGACTGGACAGCCACTTGTCTGAAATGGTATAAGGTCCCCTACGTGAGCAGGGGGTGGACTAGAAGACCTCCAAGGCCCCTTCCAACTCTATTATTCTGTACAGGTAGTCCTCAACTTAAGACCACAATTGAGCCCAAAATTTATGTTGTTAAGTGAAAAATTTGTGAAGTGAATTTGTTCCATTTTACGACTTTTCTTGCCACATTTATTAAGTGAATCACTGCCGTTGTTAAATTAGTAACATGGTTGTTAAGTGAATCTGGGTTCTCCATTGGACTTTGCTTTGTCAGAAGGTCACAAAAATGATTCCTGAACACTGCAATTCTGCAAAAGAATCTAGTCAACTAACAATCAGCACTAAATTGTTGCTAGATAAGAGTTAATGGAATTCAAGAGGGATTGGACTTAGACTGTGGGAACGTAACAACTCTAGGCTGGTTCCTTTCTTAACTCCATCTCCAAGCTCTGCCTATCCTTCTCCTACAATATATGAGTTTAAACAAGCTGACAATAACAAGGGTCCTCTCTAGCCGAAGTGCATTCACATTGATATGTATATTCAGTTGAGTTGACCAATTTGAGTTGGATTTACTAATTTTTTTTAAAAAAATGGGATAAAAATCTAGAATAGCAACATTTGAACTAGTGGGATGTGACGGTGATAGAAGAAAGATGCCAGAAGCTACAGCCCTGGTATGGAAAGACTTCTTAGTTGCCTTATTTGATCACGTCAGAATGGATTTGTGCTGATTTTGCTGAATGTGATATTACCCAGAGCAGTGTTTCTCAACCTCATGAATTTAAGCTGTGTGGACTTCAACCCCCATAATTCACAACTCCCAGCATATTGGCTGGAGAATTCTGGGAGTTGACATCGACACAGCTTAAGCCCGCTACAGTTGAGAAATATTGATCTACAGCAAGTGTCTCCCAAATATTAAATGCACAATGTGTAACTCTGTAAGCTGGAGAAATGGAATGATGGTCTCATTTTCAGACTTCATTGTAGTTACCAAAGAGATGTTCTATTGCCAAAGACTTTAAGTGCCATAGTAATACATTTGTCTATTTGTTTTGATCCCATCATGGACCTCAAGATTCTTCCCAGAACTGAGGACTATATTTATTACCCAAAGGCTGTTGTTACAGGACTCCCAGATCTCATTCAATTTAGGCTGTCATGTTTTGAAGTTTTGCAGATTCTGACATCCAGTGATCAGGAAGGAGAGAAGCATTCTGTTTCTCTATATAACATTGGCAGACAAAACAAGATATTTTTCCCCAGATAAAGTGGAATGGATACTCTTAAAGGGGAAAGTGGCTAAAAAACACATAGTTGGTTTTTCTATATAATGGTAGTTGTGGTGTTTTTCTACTGTTTTTCATTGTTTCGGAGTCATCCAAAATCACATACTTAAGATGGGCAGCTATATAAATTGAAATAATTTAAAAATGGGCATCAAGTAAAAATGGAATATTTCCATTCCCTGTGGATGTGGATTGCTGAAACCAAGGGGAAAACTATGGTTTGTTATAAATACTGCAGTCACATTGCAGGAAGTTAAAAAAAAGTCAAGCTTTATCCATAAGAAGGTTGTAGGGCTTTGATTTCATGGTTGTTGTCATTACCTTGATTTTTTTTGACTCCCTGTAATGTGGTTATTTGTAGCACAGCATAGTTTCTCCCCTACATTTTAGCATTCGGATTAGATCTCTTTCCTTCCCTCCCCCCTCTTATTCTACTCTACTCTACTCTACTCTACTCTACTCTACTCTACTCTACTCTACTCTACTCTACTCTACTCTACTCTACTCTACTCTATTCATTTTAGCAATCAGATTAGATCTCTTCCCTCCCCTCCCCTTCTCTATCCTATCCTTTCCTATCCTATCCATTTTAGCAATCAGATTAGATCTCTTCCCTTCCCTCCCCCTCCACCTTCTCTATTCTACTCTACTCTACTCTACTCTATTTTATTCTATTTTATTCCATTCCATTCTATATTCTATTCTATTCTATTCTGTTCTATTCTATTCTATTCTATTCTATTTTATTCTATTCTATTCTATTCTATCCATTTTAGCAATCAGATTAGATCTTTTCTCTTCCTTCCCCTTCCCTCCCTTCCCCCTCTTATTCTACTCTACTCTACTCTACTCTACTCTACTCTACTCTACTCTACTCTACTCTACTCTACTCTACTCTACTCTACCCATTTTACCAATCAAATTAGCTATTGTATTCTATTCTATTCTGTATTCTATTCTATTCTATTCTATTCTGTTCTGTTCTATTCTTTTCTATTCTATTCTCCTTCCCCCATATGGACTAAAACCAATTGCAGAACTTGGAAAATGATGACAGGAATACTAAAATAAAGGCCAATGAACAGTAAGAGAGAGATCTTCTTTCTTGGCATAATCTCTCAACCTCCTAAATCCTTAAAGGATTTTGTCATTAAAATGCTTTGGATTTTCTGTAATTGGAATTTCTAAGGGGAATTGACTGTAATTGGTTTGTCTCTAAGTGTACTATTCAGATTAAATTGTGAATGCCATAAAAAGAGATTTCCAACATGTATCATACTGTGTTTAGCTTCACTCTGGGTTTCAGGATTCCATTTCAGTGTCTGCGAACAAATATAAAGTAAGCAGCATTGCATAATTTTTCTTGCTCCTTTATTTTTTCTGAAACTCGTGTATTAATATGTTTGAAATGATTGTCAGGTTTAACTGCAGGGTTCCAGAATCGCAGGATTGGAAAAACCTATGTTTTATTTATTAATTTGCATTAGTTTTAATTAATGGGATTAATAAGGATCTAATTAGAATTGTGTAGCTACTTTAAGACTGATGGAAAATTTGATGTTAGCTCTGGCAGTTGTTTTAATAGCCACAAAGGCTACTGAGTGAATTTCTTCCAGATCTGTAGATGGGGCTACAGAGTTTAGCGTTGCATATTAATTAATGGTTTGCTTAAAACGTAGCTTGTTGAAATAATGGATATCGACTAGGTTCACACCACTAACCTAAAATATTATAGTATGATGTGGAGAGTATGCCTACAATTATTTTCCCTCCATGTTACAGCATACATTTATATGATTCCCATAATATTGAACACAAATAATGGATGTCAAGAATAAGTAAGACATTGGTGAATTTTAAAAAGTCATCACTCCCGAATTTTGCAGCTGTTTAGAATGTTGTGATGGATATGTGAGAATAATCTTGAGGAACAGAAGGAAGAGATCCAACAGTGATCAGATAAGAGAAATCTAAGCCCAAAGCAGGAATGTAATCTGAGAAAGCATCTCAGACTTGACCCACTCTGGTTCTTTTGTAGAAGAAGACAAGAAAGAGGGAGACACTTTCAGACCTTCTGTCAAAGGTAACCCTCCAATTAAATAAATATTTGTATTCAGAACTTTGGTTTCCTAGTGCGGTCTAAGGACTACATATGGCTTGGTTCAAGCAGAACACTAGGTCATTGTTCGTTCAGCAAGCCATAAATTGAATTTAGCTAAGCCATGATGTCCAATTTTAATGTGTGAATGCATCTTTCAATCCTTTGGGATGGGCCAGGTAAAGAAACAGACACTATATTCATTACTCTACTGTGTTGTTGTAGGGTATAATGAGGGAATTTTGAAAATCTGACAGGTTCTCCTTTCTTAAGAGAGTCAAGATGATTGAGTTTCTTCCTCAACATCTCCTGTCTCTCTGAGCTAAGCAGATATTTTTGTAACAGCTGCCACATATTTATTTATTTATTTATTTATTAAAATTTCTATCCCGCCCAACTCCCGGGGGACTCTGGGCGGCTCACAGCAGATATAGAAACACATAAAAAAAACAATTTTTAAAAGGAGCCATATTAAAATACTATCCATTAAAAAACTTTCATTCATACCCTGCCTGCCGGAAGAGCCAAGTTTTTATTGCTTTACGGAAGGCCAGCAGGGTGGGGATAATCCTGATCTCTGGAGGGAGTTGGTTCCAAAGGGAGGGGGCTCCCACAGAGAAGGCTCTCCCCCTCGGCCCCGCCAACCGGCATTGCTTGGTCGATGGGACCTGGAGGAGACCCACTCTGTGGGACCTAACCGGTCGTAGGGAGGTATCTTCTCCTTACACCCCTACACCATTCTTTGTCAATGTCAAATAGATGGCTTATGATTTAATATGATTAGGGAACCAGGCCTCTATGATTTGTTTAATAACTATTGTTAAAACAAACGATTTCACTTCTAGATTAGTGGCTAATTTTATTTATTTATTTATTTGTGTGTGTGTGTGTGTGCGTGTGCGTGTGCGTGTGCGTGTGTGTGTATAACTCATAGGACATGGGTTGCAAATCACAAAAGGCAACAAGCCAAAATAAAGCACACTACCTTGTGCCTTGGTTGATGCTGAACCAGGCTCTCCCCTTCTGAAAAATCCCTATAAAATCAAAATGAGATCACAAAACACCACAACGAAACCAGATTGGTCATCAAAGGACAGGCAGTTGATGTTTTTGAGGCTCATGGTCAACTGGGACTTTGTTCAGGGCATCCAGGTTGCAACATTTTGTCACAAGTCTCATTAGCCTTTTATAATTACGGTTGTTTTGTCTTCTGTGCTCCATGGTCTCTGCTGCTGTTTGCTCTGGGATCAAACAACTGTCAGTGTTGTTAATGACATTAGATTTTCTCCATTAAAATCTTTCCGTTGTTTTCTTTTTGGGGGGAAAAATGTGGAAATCACAGCCACATCCCCCTTTGGTGAAGCAGTGAAACATTCAACAAAAGATAGCGGCATTTATTACAAAATCACAGACCGGAGCTTCTATTGATGGAATCTCATAATGAGTAATTAAGCTACTTTGTCGAAATTGGGGTTGTCAGGCTTACAATTGGGGTATTTCTATTCTCTTGAGGATAGAGTTGGGAAGACATGCTGGAAAGGCAATAAAGATAGACGGGCTTGTTCTAGAAATAGCAGTCTTCTCCTAAAGCACAGCCCTCCATCTCCCCCCCAGTCCACCCACCCCCAAAGTACTAGCATAAAAATTAACCTAGAGAAATAACCTTCTCAATGGTATGAAAGGCACTTTCCGAAAATATTCAGAGTATGTCTCTGGATAAACTTGAGAAATTGTAAGCTGCTTCTCTCTCACCTCCCAACCTCTCCCTCTGCTTTCTTTCCTCTCCTGGGAATAACTGTGGCCAAGATATTTTTTCCCCCAAAAGCCAGGAGCTGGAAGTGGAGTGTGATGCAAAATATCTGGCATTTAAATACGGCTCTATCCATCTACGGTTGTGCAGAAAATAGAGAATGCAGCACAGAAAGATTTGGAAATGAATGGTTATCTCCCTCCGGCCTCCTCTAATATTTTCTTTTATTGATTCATAAGAGTCACTTGTGGTGTGATGGGTGGCTGTACAGATAGATAGATAGATAAATAAGATGCCTAATCAGAAAGCAATTCGAAACAAGATACAAACATTTAGAAGTGCATCATAGAAGCTAGAAAAAAGAAAGAAAAAAAATATGTCATGTTAGGAAAGGCAAAAAGTTTTGGAGGATGTTCTTCTCTTAACCCGGGGCCCTTTGAGGAGGTTTCTCAATGAATGGATTTACTGTTTTCCAGTCTAATTAGATCCTGGGATCTTTCCAGTTAAGAGTAACCTTCTACAAGCCTTAAATGTCTTTTATAGAATGAGAGAGTACACAAAATTTTCTGCTACAACGTCCTATCTGTCAATGACTACTTCAGCTTCAACCGCAATAATACACGGGCACACAATAGATACAAACTCAAGGTAAACCGCTCCAAACTCGATTGCAGAAAATAAGACTTCAGCAATAGAGTGGTCAATGCCTGGAAAGCTCTACCTGACTCCATTGTTACTTCCTCAAACCCCCATAGCTTCAACCTTAAGCTGTCTACTGTGGACCTCACCCCATTCCTAAGAGGTCTGTAAGGGGGCGTGCATAAGTGGACCAGCGTGCCTACCGTCCTATCCTACTGTCCCCATTTATCCGTACTCATTTCCTGTGCTCATGTCCATGTTTATACTTATACCTGTTATCTCGTATATGTTTGACAAACTAAATAAAATAAAATAAAAAAATACTGAAAGAGTAGAGGGAAAAAATGGCATTGTTATGGATGATCTACCATTAAGAAGCTTCCTTGCATTTTGGAAATTAGCACATTAAGGACAAGACTTCAGCAAATTTTTCTGAAAAGTTAGCAATAATTTATAGGTTTGACTTGCATTTTTGTGGACATTTTGTGGCTTGCTAATTAGAATATGCTCAGAAGTATGTTTAAATTCAGACTTTTGGGCACTTCATTTAAATTATTATATACTGTAGGTGGTCAAACTGGCAAAGATGTCCATCTTTTGAGATATTATCAGTTGTAGGAGATGGAATAGGTCTTGTGGCTTAATATCTAACAACAAATGAAGCAATTTCATATGCCACTTCCATAAATATCACATATCTTTAGGGTCTATAGTAATGTCATTCTATATTGTTTTTCAAGGAAAAAGACAAAAACAGTGATTACATTATTGTATGCTTATTTCGGAGCGAGTTCTATCTCTCTGCATTAATTAAAATTCAGTTACCTTCTGAGTTATTAACAGAATGTGGCTTTAGGACCCCCATAGGCATTGATGCCACATATGAATAGTTGGAAGGATATCTAAGTGCATATATAATAAAACATAAATATAAGTTATCCCGATCTATTTTCCAACTGAACCCTAACTACAAGTTTAGGGGATGCCGCATCTTCAAAACCATAAAAACAGATTCCTCTCTATGAAATTCAAATCGTTTGTCTCAGTATTCCTACCAATTTTATCTGTTCCCCACCGAGTTCCAATTAGTTGAAAATCATTCTGAATTCTTTGCTTTTTATCCTTGTACAGCTTGTTTGCTTGTTAAAAACATAGCAATTTTCATAGACCTTTCTAAATTTGTGTGAGTCGATAAAGATAGCAAAGCTTCTCTGCCACTCAATATTAATTTTTTTTGTTAATCAGATTTTGTTTTATGCTACTGTTCCGTAACAGCGGTGCTAACATCAAATTAAATTCAAATAATTGGTTAAATACAATAAATTTACCAGGAAGTTGTTTGCTTGAAATAAATGCTTCAGAGAGAATTTAAAATCCATTAAACAGAATTAGGCAACATGAAATTACACTTCCATCTTAAGCAAATAAAACACCCACTCTATTTTGAACATGTAAATTATATTCCTGTAATTTTAAAGCAAACCTTTCTCCTGTTTTTCACTTTTTATTGAATCTGGAACAGATTATCTCCAACAGCTTTCAAAGCAATTTGAAATGGTTAGAAAGGAAATCAGCAGATCCATCAATCCGTCCACAGGTGATCCAGGCAGATCTGAAGATTTAGGCGTATCAACCTCCAGTGATAGCAATATTTAGGTGGCATCAGTAGAAGTACAGTTTCCAAATCGCAAGAAGTTATAGCTCCATTTTATTATTTGGAATTGTTTTTATGCCGCTTCATTTACCTGATTTAAAGAGCCTTCATGCCACAACATACAAATATATAACCATTTTTGTTGTTGTTAGTTATGAAGTCATGTCCAACCCATCGCGACCCCATGGACAACGCTCCTCCAGGCCTTCCTGTCCTCTACCATCTTCTGGAGTCCATTTAAGCTCACGCCTAATGCTTCAGTGACTCCATCCAGCCACCTCATTCTCTGTCGTCCCGTTCTTATTTTGCCCTCAATTGTTCCCAGCATTAGGCTCTTCTCCGGTGAGTCCTTCCTTCTCATTTGGTGGCCAAAGTATTTGAGTTTCATCTTCAGGATCTGGCCTTCTAAAGAGCAGTCAGGGTTGATCTCCTCTAGGACTGACCAGTTTGATCGCCTTGCAGTCCAAGGGACTCGCAGGAGTCTTCTCCAGCACCATAGTTCAAAGGCCTCAATTCTTTGGCGCTCAGCCTTTCTTATGGTCCAACTTTCACAGCCATACATTGCAACCGGGAAAACCATAGCCTTGACTATACACACTTTTGTTGGCAGGGTGATGTCTCTGCTTTTTAGTATGCTGTCTAGATTAAGCAACCTAATTATTGATCATTATCAATGCAAGCAAAAGAGAAGTAGACACCTTATCTTGGGCTTAAGCCTTTTCTTCCCCATTCCAGATGTTTTCCCAGTTTAAGGTGGGAATATTTCAAGACAGTTTCCGAGAAATTGGAATAGATGGGAAGAAGCAGAATGATGAGGAGATGAGGAGAGTGAAAACCAACACTTAAAAGATTACAGGGAGGAAATGTAGGTATATTTAACCAGGAGAAATTACCTCTGAGGGGAGATATGATGATAGGCTTCTTAAGTGCCTGCAAGGATTCATGCAGAAGGAGGTCAAAGCTTGGGTGTTGTTGTTTTTTCAGTCCTGGAAGAATGAATTTAACTACAAAAATAAAAGTACTACCGAAACTGCTATATTTATTTATTTTATTTACATTTCTATGCTGCCCCATTCCCGAAGGACTATATAGAGTCCTTCGGGAGTTGGTTGAAATAGAAATACAATAAATTAAATTAAATTATATTATATTTATTTCAAACGGCACCGATCAAATTGGACAAGAAATACTTTGAGCATTTAAATAAAATAACATCCAAATTTATATGGGCGGGGGAAAAACCAAGAATTAAACTGAAACATCTACAAGATAACAGGAATAAAGGGGGATTTGGCCTTCCAGAATGGGAACTCTATTATCAAGCATCTGCTTTAACATGGATAAAAGACTGGATTCAACTCAAAAATAAAAGAACATTAACGCTCGAGGGATATGATTTACAAACAGGCTGGCATGGATTTTTGTGGGATGGAAAAAACAAGACACACTCATACTTTCAAAAACAAATTATTAGGGACTCATTATTTAGGATTTGGATAAAAATAAAAATAAATCATTATATGAAAATTCCGAGCTTGTTATCAAGTATGGAAGCAATGACACACCTAAACACAACAGATCTCCACAAAATGGTTAGGTATTCAGAAATTTTAGATGAAAGAGGAGAGTTAAAATCAACCCAAAAATTGGAACAAAAAAGAAATAAGATTGATTGGTGGCCATATCTTCAAATTAAATCAAGATTAAACGAGGATAGGAAACAATTTGGCATACAAAGGGAACAATCAGAATTGAACAAAATTTTATTAGGACAGGAAAGAAAAACAATAACTAAACTATACAAATTTCTATTAAAATATAAAATGGAGGAAGAAATAGTTAAAGGGAATATGATATGTTGGACCAAAAACTTTGAGTGTAACATAAATTTAGAACAATGGGACAGACTCTGGAATAAAAATTATAAACTTACAAAAGCAACTACTTATAAAGAAAATTTATACAAGATGTACTACCCGATGGCATTTGCCCCCAGCGAGATTGGCTAAAATGTACCCAAACTTACCTCCCAAATGTTGGAAATGCGATTATAAAATTGGATCTTATTATCATATGTGGTGGACTTGCCCTGTTACAAAGAAATTCTGGTATAAAATCTGGAAATGGTTAGAGGAAATTATGGAACAAAAAATAACTATGAAACCAGAAATATTTCTTCTGGGAATTCTGGTCTTGAAAATTGAGAAAAAATACTATTACATTATATTACACATACTAACTGCAGCTAGAATCAGCCTTGCACAACGTTTGAAACAAAGGGATATACCATCCGAAAATATAATAATTAAGAAAATTCTTGATTGTGCTTAGATAAAATGACAATGGAACTAAATGAAAGGGAGGACTCGGAATACTATGAAATTTGGAACAAATTATATGATTGGCTTGAAAAGAGAAACCAAAATAAATCAGTAAACAATTAACTTAGTATTGTAAATATGACGATTTTCAACTATGTTAAAATGAGGCATTTATATTAAAGAATAGTAACTAAGTATGTACATGAAAATGAAAAGTATGTAAATGAATTTAGCTTACAAGAAGATGGATTCTTTGTTGAATGTTATGAGCAAAAAAATTGAAATGGTAAGAACAGTTCAGTATAGAACCAAAAATTTAGAAGAGCAATTATCAACCAAGAAACCAGTTGCTCTTGACCTATTGAGAATGGTTTAATTGGATTGCTGTCTTGGGTATGTGGTTGGTCTTGATAGTCTCAATGCACCTTATTTCAATTGTATGATTTTATCATAGGTTAATTTTGTTACTAAAACTACTACAGAATCTCCATTAAGTGGGGTGCTCGTCTAGGGACTCTTCAGATGAATTTGGAGTCTTGATAGACCTATGATTGCTTTCATGCTGAATAGGTAAGTTAGATCCAAATATTGGCTACCACAGGTAGTAGGGACATTACTAACACACATTCCTCGTGCATAGCAGAAGAAGATGCTTTTTTCCCATATTAATGTGTTGTTGTTGTTGCTGTTGTTCCATATTCTTTTGTACCTGGACTAGCTAATAGCATGTAGGGGGGAAAAGAGTACAATATCATCGTAATGATTCAAAGCAGTTCATTAAATCACGATGCAGTCAGCAGTGAGAGGAAGTGATGATACTGTTGCACAATAACAGAAAGTGAGCTAAAACATGTGCATTAAATGCTCTTCAAAATAGCTGTCTTCTGATTCACAGGGAAAAGACATAGAGAGGTGACCTGTTGAGCTTTGACTGGAATGCATTTTAGGAGCATCACCAAAACATTTCGTTCTCCATTGCTCACTTAGTAGTTGCCCCAAATTGTTACTGGGTAGGGTTCTCATGGGAGCATGCAATCTTTCAGAGAGGAGAAGGTGGATGTGGTGGAGGAGGACTCTAAAGTATGCCTACTCTGTTGTAGGGCTTTTAAAGGGCTTTAAAGGTAACGACCAACACCTTAAGGGCCAGGTTACCTTCGGGACCGCATCCTGCCGCATACCTCCCTACGACCGCCACAGAGTCGGCCTCCTCCAGGTCCCATCGACCAAACAATGTCGGTTGGCGGGGCCGAGGGGGAGAGCCTTCTCTGTGGGAGCTCCCTCCCTGTGGAACCAGCTTCCCCCGGAGATCAGGACTATCCCCACCCTGCTGGCCTTCCGGAAAGCAATAAAAACCTGGCTCTTCCGGCAGGCGGGGTGAAAGCGAGACGATACTCTTTTAACTTTTATATGTTTTTAATTATTGTATTTTATTGTATTTATATTGTTGAAATGGATCTGAATATGATGTGAGCCGCCCAGAGTCCCTAGGGAGTTGGGCGGCATACAAATCCATTAAATTAAATTAAATTAAATTATATTAAATTAAATTAAATTAAATTTAATTAATTAATTAATTAAATTACCCTGTTTCCCCCAAAATAAGACAACCCCTGATAATAAGCCCAATTGGGCTTTTGAGTGCATGGCAATAAGGCCAAGCGCTTATTTCAGGGTTCAAAAAATAGATAAGACAGGGTCTTATTTTCGGGGAAACATGGTAGAAGTCAGGGAAGATGATGTAAAATTGGTATGATCTACTCCAACCTTCAATACTCTGGTCAAACAATCTTTGTATGGACTAAATTAACTCTGCTACGATTTACTTAGATGTTTTCTTGCCTTGCTTCATTCTCTACAGATTGAGGTGGTGTATATATACTGTATTTTTTTTATATTTTTTTGAACCCTGAAATAAGCACTTGGCCTTATTGCCATGCACTCAAAAGCCTGATTGGGCTTATTATCAGGGGATTTCTTATTTTGGGGGAAACAGGGTATATATACATATTCCAGTTGGATTTATCACATTGCAGGTAGCTCTTGAGAGATGTTGGCTACCTCGTTCATAATATGCAGTCATTTTTCTGTTGGCAATGCTAAGAAAGGCAGAGTAGCACCCTTGCTCATTAGACAATTTATAGAATCATTTCATTGCCAATTCTTTTCCCACAGAGGAAAGTTTATGGATGCCCCTCCACTCTACATTGTATTAGGAATCACGTGTTCAGACTCAATTCTGTAAAAACAGCAGAAAACATTCTACATTTTATGTTTTGCAAATGCTTTTTAACACATTATCTGAAAAGCAAAAGAGATTAGAAAGACCACCAGTCTAATTCTGCCCCCCCCATCATAGCAATAGCACTTAGACTTATATACTGCTTCACAGTGCTTTACAGCCCTCTCTAAGCAGTTTACAGAGTTGGCATATTGCCCCCAACAATTTGAGTCCACATTTTACCCACCTCAGAAGGACGGACGACTGAGTCAACCTTGAGCCTGATGAGATTTGAACTGCCAAATTGCAGCAACCGGCAGTCAGCAGATGTAGCTTGTAGTACTGCAATCTAACCACTGCGCCACTGCGGCGCATCCCAAATTATCTTTCCAACAACTCTGGACAGAAGGCTGTTCAGTAATGGGTTGCAGAGCGTCTGTGCAGAATTGCCTGGGGCAGGTGGGCGGACCCTCCCGCTGCCGCCGCTACCAGTTCATAGATCCGGGCCGTACCGGTAGCAACCCACCGCTGAGGCTGTTGTTGTCATTTTGCTCATATTTCAAACCAAGTAGCAGAAGCTCTTGGAAAAGGGCTTGCAGTAACTTACTCAGCCAATTCCTGATTGAGTCGAAATAACTGCAATCAAACAGAATGTGTTCTTAACCAAGAGACCCCCCCACACACAACTCTGAGCAAGACAACGCCTTCCTTGCAAAATCCTTTGCTGCCTCAAAAGTCCAAATTGCAATAAAAGCGGTGGTGTCTTCCAAGGGAAGCCATCCAGCTCTATAGATTCCTCCTGCATCATAGGAACTGCTCTGTGTTCTGTTCTAAAAATTTTCCATTGGCTTCCAAATAGACCAGCCCGCCTGCTTGCAAAAAAACGAATAAGCAAAAATGGATTGACTCAAACTTCAGAGGCATGATTTTGAGCAATTACCTTGAAGAGGGAAAAAGAGTGGGGCACATGTTGTTTTTCTTTCTCTCTCCCCCCCCCCCAAGACTAAATAGATCTGTCAGGAAGAGCCAGCTGCAGGATCTCATTGCTAGAATACATCCCTGCACTGGTAAACCGGACCTAGCCAATTAAACATCAAAATGTTGGCTGCATTCAGTTCACAGGAAGACTTATATAAGTTCATTTTCATAGCGCGTGTGTCTGCATCTTTACACTTTAACTGACAGATTCCCACAGTGAATAGACTGGGGAGTTATCAATTATATGGTTAGCTGTACACTTGCAATTCTATGCTCCGTAGCTTTCTGACAGAAGCAGGCAGAAAAGCTAGAGTTTAATTCCCACTTCAGCAAGACTGTTAATATTTTAAAGAGTCCAGGATTATTATTATTATTATTTTGCTTCCCCTTTCCACACTTTTTCTTTCTGAAAAGGATGTCATTTTTAAAGCCCACCTGCTACACTTTTTTTTCCAGCTGTGCCAAAAAGGAAAAGCAGACATACCCATAAAAATGAATAAAGCTCCTCTGTTTTTAGTGGCCTTCCCCAAAACATGACACATGATGTTACAGGCACAATGTACTTATATGTGGGTCTATATCTGTGGCCCCTGCATGGGAGCCTTCATTTGAAGGAGGGAAAGTACACCCAGGGAGAATCCATGCACAATTCAAAGTCTTGCTTTCCATTGTTTAAAACTCTACTGAAAGGTTTCTATAGGTAATCCTTCACCAAATCGTTATCTTGTGAGCAATGGGAGAAATTTCAGAGTCTTCAGAGGTTCCATATTGGGTTATTGAGTAGATAGGTATTTTATTCGTTTGCAGGGATTTTACACTGGCAATTCCACAAGGACGTATGGCAGTTTACAAAAGTAGCACAAAAGCAAGGGAGCAATATTTCTCTAAGGAGAAATTTACTAGTAGTGAAAAAAATTAACCAGTGCAATGGCTTGCTATCAGAAGTTGTGGGTGCTCCATCCCTGGAGGCTTAAGAAGAGACTGGCCAGCCATTTGTCTGAAATGGTACAGAACAGTGATGGCGAACCTTTTTTGGCTCGAGTGCCAAAAGGATGTGTGCCCGCGCGACAGCGTGTGCCCACGTGCCCACACCCATAATACAATGTCCTCCCCCGCGCATGCATACAACCCCTGTGCTGCCCCCTGCATGCGCACAACCCCCCCCCCCGCTCTGCCCCCGTGCATGCGCACAGGCCTCACTAAAGCCTCCGGACTTCTGGTAGGCCCGTTGGGCTGTTTTTCGCTCTCCCCAGGGTTCAGAAAAGCCTCCTGAAGCCTGGGGAAGAGCGAAAAAAAGCCCAACCGGAAGTTCAGAAATGAACTTCCGGTTGGCCCGTTGGGCAGTTTTTTGCTGTCCCCAGGGTTCAGGAAAGCTTCCTGAAGCCTGGGGACAGTGAAAAATGGCTCAACGGGCAAACCGGAAGTTCGTTTCTGAACTTCCGGTTTGCCCGCTGGGCCGTTTTTCGCCATCCCCAGGCTTCAGGAGGCTTTCCTAAACCCTGGGGAGAGCGAAAATGACCGAAAAGAATGTCAAAAATCAGCTGGCCAGCGTGTGCTTGCGCGCTGGAGCTGACATAGGGCAACGCCTCGCGTGCCCTCAGATATGGCTCCGTGTGCCAGCTGGTATAGAGTGCTTGAGCAGGGGTTGAATTAGAAGACCTCCAAAGCCCCTTCCAATGCTGTTACTCTGTTATATGCTCCTGGTCCATTAAAATCCTGCAGAACAGCTCAGTTGTAACTGCCCTCCAAAAGAAGGGAGGGTATTAGGGTCTCCAGATAAAAGCTTCCATGAGACTGGAGCATACTCAGAGTAATATTGTCTGCATCTTCCTCATACCTGACATAGGGATACTACCACTTGGAACAAATAAAGGAGATAGGGCAACGTTACCTAAAACAAATTGAAAATAAGGAGGATGACCTTGATAAAAACTTAGAAGCTTCATTACCAAAGTGACAAGGGGAAAAACGTTATTTTAAGTCCACGACCAGTGCTCAGAATTGGCTCAAACACTTCCCTAATTTACTGAACTATAAGAAAGAGGAAGTTATGGGCAACACAACCAGATTTGTAAGATTAAGTTATTATAGCCCATTTCAATAAAAGTAGTTTTGGCCTTCTGGTGGAGTTGATTTCCTCATTTGCTGTATCTAGTGGGACTGAAATAGAGACAACTAGGCACCAAGCCAGTAGTGGGTTCTAAAAGCCGTTGCTACCGTTTCGCGCTTGAGCTCTTTCTCGCGGGCGACACTTATGCACATGCACAGAAGCGTTCCGGGTGGGTGGGTGGGTGGAGACTCCCGCCACCGCTGCTACCGGTCCACAGAACCGGGCCGAACCGGGAGCAACCCACCGCTGCACCAAACCATGAAGATGTTTATAAAACCTACACTATGAATTTGTGTTTAGAAGCCTATTGGAAACTTCATGTTCCAGTTTCATGCAGTTTATTCAGGACTCAAGACTAAATCAGAGATGTGCATGTGCCCCAACACAGACACAAAACCAGAGTTAAAATCGAAAGTGCCTCTTGTATCCTTGTGTGAGTCTGGATAGATCCATGGGACTTTAGGTTGGACTGTTCTGCCTTCCAGTTGCTCATCCGAAGGTGCTTTACTTAATTCATTATGTTTATCAGTGAGAAGGTATTGTCCACATCATCCTGCATCACATTACTGAATTCCTGGTCACCAGCTGCTAATCCCTCTCTGGGACCACGTTACTGGAGGACACTGGTATGCAGAAGTTATCCTGACAGAGGGACCCATTTAAAGTCTTAGGGGTGATCTCTTTCCCTCTCTGAGGGCATCTGAAGCCTTTGAAAACTGGCTATCAGCAAACTCAGGACAACTGTTCAACACAGCAACTCTTTCCATGGATAATGAACCCTTTCCTAATAAGTACAGAAAACTGGCAATAGTCTACAACCGTAGTGGCGAACCTATGGCACGCGTGCCAGAGGTGGCACACAGAGCCCTCTCTGTGGGCACGCGAGCCGTCGTCCCTGCTCAGTTCCGCCACGCATACACGTGCGCCTCCCACCAGCCAGCTGGTCGTTGGGTCTCTGCCATGCATGCGCGGGGGCAAGGCGCATGTGGGGGACATGCACGCATGCATGGGGGGCATGCAGGGGCATGCGGCACATGTGGGGGTTGTGCACACATGCACAGGGCGCAGGGCGCATGCACAGGGGTCACACACTAACAGATGTGAGAATTAATCTCACAGAGGCGATGTTTGATCTTTTCCTGGAATTCTGGCATTAGAAATGAAACTGCAGTTTAAAAGTCTAAGTAAAAAATATTTATTTCGGTACAAAAACAATAAATCCTCATTTGTTTACATCTCTGATATAAATGTGCGTCTTCTCTCAATGGAAGACAGAGCAAGAAGGATAGAGTGGAGAATGGAATGCACACATGCGTACAAGAACATATCAATCATGTGCTCAGGAATAAACCATTATATTGAATAGGGATGCATCTCCCTGCATATACATGTAACAGGCAATAATCACACCGTGACACACACATATTGCATTTTGGGGGTTCACATGTGCGCATTCGCATGCGCCCACACACGCGCTTTGGGCACTCGGTCCGGAAAAGGTTAGCCATCACCAGTCTATAACTCTCCAACTTGCTTATTTTTTGACACTTCATGTCCCAGAGATAATAAGAACGGCTTTACAATGAGACCATGCAAAATCCATTGTATATATTTGATTCCGCCCGGTTTCTCCCCCTCAGCAAGAAAGAAACTCGGTTTCTGAAAATTGCTCTCTAAACACCTTACTTGTCCAACTGTGAGATAGTTCATAGTTATGATGGCTGGTTCCCCCTCCCAGCCGCCCCCCCCCCTCCACCACAACTCCACCATCACTTTCTACCGCCACCCCCTCCACGGCTTGTAATTTTGTCATATAAATGCAAACTTTCCTTTGCCTTTTGGATTTGCAGGCGGGGTGGGTGGGTGGGGGGGAGAGCAGCCAAGTCCCATTTTTGCAGCACCGAGAGAGCGAGAGAGAGAAAGTGCCGCCCCGTTGAAAAGGACCCATTTTACCCTCGCATTACATTTGATAATTTCCCCAAGATACCGGAGCAAACTCGTGGCAAGGAGCAAAGAAAGCAGACAAAGGAGGGAATCGGTTTGTTTGCAAGGGTGGGGGGGGAAGGAAAAGGAAAACCGGGTTGGATTGGGGGGGGGGGGATACCAAACTTGGACTGTTTGGGAGACGGTGGAGGAACTGGGGGGGGGGGGGAGAAGGCCCTGAAAATTGCTTTTTATAATTAAAAAGCTGGGGGGTGGGAGGGAGGAGGTGGGGGATGAAGGAGGAAATCTCAGATTTTTGTATCTTGAATATTTACAATAAAAAGCTTCAAGTGCTTGTCAAGGCAGGTAATGTGTCATTAGCCAGAGCTGCTGCACGGTTTCTCCTCTTGGACATGACAGTGCAGGAGGATAAGGGAAGAGTAATTATAGCTCAGCAGGGCTGCCACGTGTGATAAATGAGTAATCAGCCCACCAAAGTCCCTGTCCTCAAAGGAGGGCTATTACGGCCTTATCAGCTGCAAGCCCAGGTGTAGGGCAGCTCAAACCGAGGCCCAGGCCCAGCCTGGACAGCTCATTTTCAGCCAGAAGTTGCCTGTTCTTTGTGCTTGCGTGCTTGTCTCTTTGTGCTCGTGCCACAGGGATTTTGGGTAAGGGGGGGGGAGGAAGCTGCGGTTTCTACCAATGTCTCAAGCTAATATTTAACCTCCTTATGCTCCGGAGCTTATATGCATGAGGGGTTGTGCACACTCTGCATGCGTTTTGTAATGCGGGTTTGCAAAACACAACGTTTCCCCAGTATTTTACTTCTGTTCCCTTTTCCTCCTCTACCGCCTCCTCCTCCTTCTCTTCCTCCTCCCCCCCATGGCTCCAGTTTTGCTGCTACACAACTTCCGACATGTGAGGAAACAGCTTCTACTTTGCGGTGCTGAATCATCTGTCTGCATTCAACGGTGATGGTTCTGTCTGCCTTGATGCAGTTGTTTATGGAGAACAGAAATAGTTACACATCAGATTCAAGTTCGCTCTTTGAGAAAAGTTAATCAAACACTAATGCACGGAGTAGGTTCCCTGAAAGGTCTAATGCATGCTACCAATACCAATATTTGCAAACAGTGCAATAAATCTCAGGTGTAATTCTTCTTCTTCTTCTTCTTCTTCTTCTTCTTCTTCTTCTTCTTCTTCTTCTTCTTCTTCTTCTTCTTCTTCTTCTTCTTCTTCTTCTTCTTCTTCTTCTCCTTCTCCTCCTCCTCCTCCTCCTCCTCCTTCTCCTTCTCCTTCTCCTCCTCCTCCTCCTTCTGCTGCTTCTGCTTCTCCTCCTCCTCTGCTTCTGCTTCTTCTGCTCTTGCTGTTTCTTCTTCTTCTTCTTCTTCTTCTTCTTCTTCTTCTTCTTCTTCTTCTTCTTCTTCTTCTTCTTCTTCTTCTTCTTCTTCTTCTTCTGTTGCTGCTTCTTCCTCTTCCTCCTCCTCCTTCTCCTCTTCTTCTTCCTCGTCTTCCCCTCCTCCTCCTCCTCCTCCTCCTCCTCCTCCTCCTCCTCCTCCTCCTCCTCCTCCTCCTCCTCCTCCTCCTCCTCCTCCATCCTCTTCTAACAAATTATGGTGTTGCATTATACTGCTTTTAAGGTTTAAAAAGCAGCACCATTTTTTTAGCAATTGTTGCTTTTTAAAAATAAATATATTTAAGAATATAATATATTCTTATTCTAAGAATCCGCATGTTCAGTGGCAAAAGAGCAATAAAAATCATGTCTCCAGTGTGCAGCTGCTTATCAAAGTTATATAACATGAGCCACCTTGTTATCTGCAGGATCAGATTTTTTTTTGCCCCCTCCCTTTCCAAAAGAGGCAGGGGGGGCAGAGAAAGACTGCGCTGAAGTGGCTCTGCTTTCTGAACAGATAACCGTGCAGACAGGAGCTCTTGGGTCTGGCGGGGCAGGAAGGTGGGTGGGAAAATGTCTTCATGAAATCATCTGTGCATAAGTGCAAACGGGTCGGGCTGTAAGGGGGGGGACTGGAATCAAAAAAGGGGGGGAACTCATTTCATCGCAGTTAATGGCAAGGAAAAGCTAGCAGGGAAGGACTGTTGTAACAAAAGAGCAGGTCTTCGGTTGGTCATGCACCATTTGTCGGACTGCCAGCGCTTCTCTCTTCAAGAGCCTCAAAGCTATTATTGTAATGTGGGAAAAGTATAAAGAAATACTCCCTCTTGGTCACTGGAAGGGCAAGGGAAGTTGTGTCTGAGGGGCTGTGTGTATGCGCCTGCGTTTCCTTTCGGTGCTGTTCGTTCAAAGCACTTTCTAATTCCCTCTAGTGAAAGTCCACTGGGAACCAGTAAAGATCATGGTGCCCCTTCTGGGCTCTTGGCTGGGTTTCTCTTCCTGGGTGACTTTACTGCCAGCAAAGATGATGAAGTGAGGCTCCAAAGTCACCTTCTCCTTTTTGTTTTTCAACAGGGACCTTAAGAGTAAGGTCTAAACTTCAGGGGAGGGAATAACAAACATGCTTAGCTGACTGGTGATTTTTGAATCTAACAAAGGCCCTCAACCATTGTGGAATGGGATATGATCTCTCCTCTCATCTCTCTCCTTCTATTCTCTTCTCCTCTCTTCTCCTCTCCTCTCTCTTCTTTCTCTTTTCCTTTCCTTTCCTTTCCTCTCCTCTCCTCTCTCTCCCTTCTCTTCTATTCTATTCTCTTAAGAGCCGAGTTGGCGCAGTGGTTAAATGCAGCACTGCAGGCTACTACAGCACTGCAGGCTACTGCTAGTTCAGCAGTTCAGCTGTTCAAATCTCACCGGCTTAAGGTTGACTCAGCCTTCCATCCTTCCGAGGTGGGTAAAATGAGGACCCAGATTGTTGGGGGAAATATGCTGAACTCTGTAAACCGCTTAGAGAGGGCTGTAAAGCACTATGAAGCGGTATATAAGTCTAAGTGCTATTGCTATTGCTATTCTCTTCTCTTCTCCTCTCCTCTCCTCTCCTCTCCTCTCCTCTCCTCTCCTCTCCTCTCCTCTCCTCTCCTTTCTCTTCTCTTCTCTTATAGCACTTATAGCAATAGCACTTTACTTATATACCGTTTCATAGTGCTTTACAGCCCTCTCTAAGCGGTTTACAGAGTTCAGCATATTGCCCCCAACAATCTGGGTCCTCATTTTACCCACCTCGGAAGGATGGAAGGCTGAGTCAACCTTGAGCCGGTGAGATTTGAACAGCTGAACTGCTGAACTAGCAATCAGCTGAAGGTCGCAATGCTGCTTTTAACCACTGCGCTATCTCTTCTCTTCTCTTCTCTTCTCTTCTCTTCTCTTCTCTTCTCTTCTCTTCTCTTCTCTTCTCTTCTCTTCTCTTCTCTTCTCTTCTCTTCTCCTCTCCTCTCCTCTCCTCTCCTCTCCTCTCCTCTCCTCTCCTCTCCTCTCCTCTTCTCCCTCTGGTTGTGACAGATTCTTCAGCCACTCTGTGTGTGTGTGTGTGTGTGTGTGTGTGAGAGAGAGAGAGAGAGAGTGAGGGGGGAAGGTACAAATAAAGAAACATTTATTCAATGACATCACGAGAAAGTTGCCTTTGAACATTTCTAATTTGCAAACTCAAGTGTTTTGTAAATTACGGAAGCCCAGTTTTTACTTGGAGGCTGAATAATAAGAAGAAAGAATGAAAAATGGTGCCACAAATGTTGTTTAAACAGTTCATTTTCTGTCCTTCCAGCATCTCACCCCCCACCCCCACCCCCTGTATGTTCTCTCACTGGCACACACACAAATACCTTTCAAAAGGAGCTTGTTCTTATATATTTATAGGCCACGTAAGATTGTGCAGGACTTCGCAGCTGATTCTCAGGGCTGTTTAAGTGTGAAGAGCAGGAGTGACATTCTAATCTTTAATAAATCGCTATAAAACTGCTTATGAATCCTGCAATTTACCATTTTTAAATACAAATGGGGGGGAAAACATCACTACAAATGAAAAAGTGATTCACCTTGGTGTAAATATGTGTGTGTGTGTGTGTGTGTGTGTGTGTGTGTGTGTGTGTGTGTACATTAAAAAAATCACATCCAATCAACCAGATCCCATGCAAGGACACACATATATACTCATGCACATTCTCAAAAACAGACAGGGAAAAAATTAAGAGGCCCAGAAGGAAAACATCAATATTGACTAGATTAGATTTTGAGAACTATTTTTTCCCTTGACTTACGTGATGGTTTATTGTCAAGGTTGCTGAATTGCCATGAGGGGATGTTGATGTGGCATTAGGATGTTGCAGGCTTTGAGGAAGTTGCATTTGTATTTACAGAGGAGTAAGAAATCCCAAAAGGAACAAGATCCCTCTTTCCATTAGACCTATTCCATGTCTTTTGAGACAATGGGTCATCTTCCATTCCTTGTTTATCCTTATGTTGAAAGACAATCCTCAGTCTAAAACATTCAACACACCTTATAGCTATGTATACAATTACACTTTATTTATTTATTTATTTATTTATTTATTTATTTATTTATTTATTTATTTATTTATTTATTTATTTATATTTCTATGCCGCCCAACTCCCTAGGGACTCTGGGCGGCTCACAACAGAAACAAACATAAACACTTGCAGTTTAGGACAAGCCACACTTACTACCTTCAACCGTCCCATTGGGTTAGACAGCAAAAGAAAGTCCTAGCACATTTTGGTTTTTTTTTTTTACCAAGAGTATAACTTACTGAGAATTCCATATGGGTACAGAAGTAGAAAAGCCAGTTCTAACAATTTTGTGCACGAGCAGCTTAGGAAAACGTTCCCTTTTCCCCATTATCCATTGTCCACCAATCGTTTGCACTCACTTTGTTTTGGGAACAGTCTGTCTGCCTTGGACTTCTCAGCTTGTGACCTTGAGGTGTTGGGTCTGTCCCAGGCTTCCAGAAGGCACCCTTGCATTCCAAATTGCCCTCCCAGCCCACCCTTACATTCCAATGCCTTCCCTCCCCGCTCCCATTACTGTTGTCTGGTTGAGAGCAGGGCTGCATAGGGAGTCAACCATGACAGTACCTTTTTTAGTAGACTACTTGCTCTACATGTTTTAATTAAACAAAGAAAAAAAGAAGGAAAACAATGAGTAGAATGCAGCATTAAATTAATGAAAGAAAGAAAGAAAAAAAAACAATTGGCACACTCTTGATTCCAGTGACAAAGTATGGATTGTAATTTAATTGGAATTCTATTGAATTGATTAAAATCTATGATAGAATCTAGAAGATGTTAATTTTAAGATGACTTCGTCCCCGCTCCTTCATTACGAAAGAACATAGAGAAAACAAATTACCTGTTTCCTTTACCATAAATTCAGCAAATCGTCCATTTCAAATGTATATTATTTTTTCCCTTTCAAGCCAAAGCAGTACATAATGAACCAAGATGTATCTATTAATTGCAGTTTGACTCTAAAAAATATGGATTGTGGGTATCATTAGCAAGCATGTAGGAGTCAACTTTAGCGGGCTCCCTTTTAAGCTGTTAGACAATATACATTATACACAGACAAAGAAAATAAGTTGCCGAGTGTTATTTTTAAATACCCTCAGAGATTACTGTAGCCATTGGGTTTATTTTTAACTAAGGTTTGCTCCCTTTATGTTCTAAGGTTGTAATAAATCACTTGTGTGATAAATTACAATATATTATATATACACACACACATATATAAACAAAAGCAAAATGTCAAGTGGAACAAACGGCAGACTTGTGGAGTAATAGAACAAGGATAGTTGCTAGTGACTTTGAGCTAGTTTATTCATTCAAGTTAGAGAAGAGACTATCTTTTCTGTTCTACACAATTACCATGGCAAGCCACTCTCTTTTCCGCCTTACAACCATTCGTTTAGTGACCATTTAAAGTTACAGTACAAAGGCAGTGAAAAAAGTGACTTATGACTGGTTTTCGCACCTACGACCAGAGGTGGGTTCCTCCCGGTTCGGACCGGTTCGTCTGAACCGGTAGCGACCCACTGGTGACATCATGATGACGTCACCGACCAGGTTCGGTCGGTGCTGGTCCGTGGGCGCCGCTATCTTTTTTAAAAAAAAATCAAAAAAAAATTCACATTTTTTTTCTTTTTTGTGAGCATGCGCAGAAGCCGAGTTTCCGGCACTGTGCATGCGGTCACCATCTTGTTTTCGGCTTTTTTATTTTGGGGGATTTTTCGGCACTGCACATGCGCGCACACTCAAAGTGTGTGCATGCCCACGAGGCACGCCCACACGGCATGGGAGGAAGTGAACCAGTAGCGAGGTAAGTTAGAACCCACCCCTGCCTATGACCATTGCAGCATCCCCATGGTGAGCCCTCCTAGGCCACCCTTACATTTTGTGATCAAAATTTAGGCACTTGGCAATTGGCATGTATTTAATGACTCCTCATTTCGTCCACGGAAGGTTACAAATGATCAGACACGAGGATTTTAGTAGTATATAAATTAGCTACAGCAGAAGCCAGGATCTGCATTGACAATAAGATGGCATTTTAGAGAATTAAACCCTTCTCTATACAGAGGTGGGTTTCAGCAGGTTCTGGCCAGTTCTGGAGAACCGGTAGTGGAAATTTTGAGCATTTCGGAGAACCGGTAGCGAAAATTTTGAGTAGTTCAGTAAATACCACCTCTGACTGGCCCCGCCCCCATCTATTCTCTGCCTCCCGAGTCCCAGCTGATTGGGAAGGAATGGAGATTTTGCAGTATCCTTCCCCTGCCACGCCCACCAAGCCACGCCCACAGAACCGTAGTAAAAAAATTGAATCCCACCACTGCGTCCTATAGCCTTGATGACACTCTCCCCAAAGCTTCACCTATGGGACTCAGATGTACAAAGAGATGGGAATTCAACCTCTAGCTATTTTCATGAAAAGGTGATAGAATACAAGGCTGATTCCATCAACTACCTTTCCCATCTCAAAAGGCTGGAACCTTGTAGGACTTTTTTTATCCTACCTCTTTTAATTACCTTTCCTTAGCATTACTGGTGGGTGGATATCAGCAACCTCTCCACCTTCATAGGACAGTGAGGTGATGGAACTTGCCACGCTATTCACTCTGTTTTATTAAGTTATTTTCTGGGACATTGATTACATCTTTTATTATTATTTTCTCTTTTAAAGCAAAGGCTGGGTTGCTGTCAGTCAAGAAGGGCCAATTTACTCTGCTCTGAAGTCTAAATTAATGCCATGCTGGGGGAAAAAAAGAAAGAAATAATTCCTGCCAAAAATTTTACACCACCAAGAAAATTTGAAATAATTGCTCAAGCACCTTGAGAATAGAATGACCTAAACAGATACCTCTTTTGCAGAGTAAAAAAGAAAAGTATCTGGAAAATTGCAAAATCTTTCAGATTCAGCATCAGTCCAAATTCATTTCTTGCAGAGGACTTTGGGAATTGGGTGGAGGGGCTATTGGTTGCCCACCCACCTTGTCATGAATGTAAGTTCACATTTCTGCATGGTTTAAAATTGCCCGTGAAGATTTGGGGAAAGATAAAGATAGAGATAAAGATAAAGAGACCCGGTGGCTCAGTGGCTAAGACGCTGAGCTTGTTGATCAAGAGTTTGGCAGTTCAGCAGTTCGAATCCCTACTACCACGTAATGGAGTGAGCTCCCGTTACTTGCCCCAGCTTCTGCCAACCTAGCAGTTCGAAAGCATGTATAAAAGTAGAAAAATAGGGACCACCTTTGGTGGGACAGTAACTGTATTCCGTGCACCTTCGGCATTTAGTCATGCCGGCTACATGACCAGGGAGACGTCTTCGGACAGTGCTGGCTCTTCGGCTTAGAAACGGAGATGAGCACAGCCCACTAGAGTCAGGAATGACTAGTACGTATGTGCGAGGGGAACCTTTACCTTTACCTAAAGATAGCAATCACTTTTCTCATGTGCCAGATTTTGTTTGGAGGGGGATTTTTTTTCCCCACAGTGATTGCTACACAGGAGACTGATATATTTTAAAAAAAACAACTCCCAGAAAACAGTTTAAAACAAAAAAAAGCTAAGTAAAGATTTAAAATAATATGGTGGTTAGTAGACCTAACTTTAGAGAGACAGTTTGGTATAGTGATTAAAGCACCGGGCTAGAGACCGTTAGTTCTAATTATCAAACTTACCAAGGAAAGATCCAACCTAGAACTAAGGAGAAATTTCCTGTCAATGAGAACAATTAACCAGTGGAGCGGTGTATCTCCAGAAACTGTGGTGCTCCAACACTGGAGGTTTTTAAGAAGAGATTGGACAGCCATTTGTGTCCAGAATGATATAGGCTCTCCTGCTAGCACTGATGATGTTAGCTAGTTGGATAATGAAACGTCTACAAGAAAACAACCAAGCACAGAGAGCCCCAAGGGCTCCACAACACACTATTTCCACTTAATGGGTCCAAAATAACTCGAGTGAAAGAGAGACTCCACTTCCTAAGGCAGATTATTCTGCTGTTAAATGATTCCCATTTTTGCGGATTCCTCAGTGTATGAAAACTATTTCAGATGTTAAGAACCAGAGGCGTGAGACAAGCTTGCAGACGTCTTCTCTGAATCTTCAGGGAAGCTGAGATATTTAAGGGTCTCGGGAGATACGTACGCTCTCTCTCTGCAACCCAAGAATAAAAAGCAGATCTGTGTGCGTGTACTTTCTTCAGATAAGTATCTGAAGTGATGCTGGAGCATAGACAAGTGTTGCAATCAGATGTCTCTACTGTGCTTTGTCTTAAGGTTCAGGGTCAAGTTTTAAAGCCAGCTCCTTCAAGTTCCACAATTCCAGAAGTGGAGCACAGATGTAAATCATTTAAAAATGAATCAGTATGGTTTCTAGCCCTCCAAAGACTAATATTATATTTATGGATTTAAATCCACTGGGAAATGTAAGCAAGGCTTGTTCTAGCTGATTCAGGCAGAAGAGATGGCAAATGTTATATCTGCAGCTTATCCTTCTGCACCAATTGCATTGCTGTTACTGCTGTTGTTGTTGTTATTATTATTCCTGCATCTAAACATAATCCCATGTGAAAATATCCAAGTCTTCCAGGCCCATTGCAACATTATTAAATAGTCTGTGCAGCGTATCTAAATATTCTCCAAATAATAAATATCCCCATTTTACCCTCCTTTTTTCCCTTCTTTATCTCTATTTACGTTAAAGACTGGGGACAGCTTCTCAGTGGGACTGAAATAAATATAATGTATGGCATATATTAATCTCTGTAGGGGATGGAAAAATAACTTGATTTTCCAAAGATAGCTTAAAAAAACATATGGGAATTATCAGAAGCAAAGCAATTGCGAACTCATTGGTTACTTCAACTGGATTCCTTATGATTTATTTCCTATAATAGATTTGCAACTCTAGAATGATTTTTGTTTTGTTTTCTTTTGTTTTAAATGCCACCTGGTGTTTTTGTACACATACATGTGTAGCTCATGGAAATCATATAATGTCAGATCTGAAATCTCATTTAATATATTATTGAGAAAGAGGCGAGCACCAAAATTAAATGTAGACCTGAAAAAGTTGGAAAGAAATAAGAACTAGAGATTTGTAGTCAGTCAGTGGTAGAGATAATTTATGTTTTTCTTTTATTATTATTTAATTTTGGCAACACCCAAGTTCAGAAGGACTCTCTGCAGTTCACAATGTAAAACAGAATATGGATATGATAATATATATATATTTTAAAAAAAAACACAGTAAGAGAAATAACATAATGGCAGTCTGAATATCAAAATTAACACCAGAAGAAAATAGATCCATCACCTCTAACAAGGGAATTGCGTGTACCATAACCCAAGGCTCATCAAGTCTTTAAAGTCTTCCAGAATGCCATCAGGGTGAGATCAGTGGCTTAATGATGCTGGAGATAGTCTTTATTCCAGCAGTTCGAGTCCTAGCACTGCGTGGCAGGGTGAGCTCCCATCACTCGCCTCAGCATCTGTCCACCTAGCAATTCGAAAGCATGTTCTATGCAAGTAGATCAATAGGTACCACTTCAATGGGGAGGCAAGCCAGTGCTCTTTGCGAATGCTTAGAATCCTAGTGGCCTTGGAGCTTCCCAATTGCAACGTCCATTTGCAAGGCAGCTTAAGTGGAGGGAGACGTCCCCAGATGGCCTGCAGGAAAACCGCCTGTCTTTCTGGCGCAGAGCTAGCTCGCCCCCTGTGGTGCACCTTAGAAAGCGCGCGAGCTTGAACCAAACAGGGATAATAATAATAATAATAATAATAATAATAAGAAGAAGAAGAAGAAGAAGAAGAAGAAGAAGAAGAAGAAGAAGAAGAAGAAGAAGAAGAAGAAGAAGAAGAAGAAGAAGAAGAAGAAGAAGAAGAAGAAGAAGAAGAAGAAGAAGAAGAAGAAGAAGAAGAAGAAGAAGAAGAAGAAGAAGAAGAAGAACAACAACAACAACAACAACAACAACAACAACAACAACAACACAGTTTATTGATATCACTGTACCAGGAGATGCCAGAGTCGAAGAAAAAAAATTGGAAAAAATACGAAATATCGCGACCTGGCCATTGAAACTACACGGCTATGGATGAAACATGTAACAGTGATACCCATTGTCATCGGGCCACTTGGTACCAGGTCCAAGAATTTCACAAAACACATCAAGAAATTGCAGCTTCCTGCAATAACACAACAGCGGAACTGCAAAAAACTGCGCTACTCGGAACATCATATATTTTAAGAAGATACTTCGTTGATACCTAGGACGCTGGCAGCAACCCTTATCAACCATTAGCACCAGTCAGTGGTATTTGTGACACTTTTTTAAATGTTCAGCTGACTGAGTTTCATGTTTAATGAATAAAAGAAATAAAATAACAACAACAACAACAACAACAACAACAACAACAACAACAACAACAACAATAATAATAATAATAATAATAATAATAATAATAATAATAATAATAATAATAATAATAATAATAATAATTGCAGCTTCCTGCAATAACACCAGCGGAACTGCAGAAAACTGCGCTACTCAGAACATCATATATTTTAAGAAGATAACTTGGTTGATACCTAGGACGCTGGCAGCAATCCATATCAACCATTAGCACCAGTCAGTGGTATTTGTGACACTTTTTTAAATGTTCAGCTGACTGAGTTTCATGTTTAATGAATAAAATAGATAATAACAATAACAACAACCACCTTTATTATCATTGTACATATATACAACGGCTAGTAGGCAGCCAAACTACTACTCTGCATTAGTCTGTAATCTCCTGGCTAGTAACCATGTTAACAACTGCACTGATTCCCTTAACAACTGTGGCAAGATAGATCATAAAATAAAAACTAACATAAAATGGGGCCCAAAGATGCTTTTTCAAGAGGCAACTGGACTTTCTGGTGGTTTTTTTTAAAAACATTTCGCTTCTCATCCTGGAAGCTTCTTCAGCTCTGACTGGATGGTGGGGAATGGAAGGAGTGGGGCAAAATTCACTAAGCAACTATCTCACTTAGTAACAGAAATATTGGGCTCAATTGTGGTCGTAAGTCAAGGACTATTTATACTCACGTATACAATGGTTGCTTATAATAGGAGTCATACTCAAGGCTGCATTTCTCCTGTTTATGACAATGGATCTGGCTTATGTTCAGTAATACTCCGATGTCTATTTACCCTACCTCTAAATAAAAGCCTAACATACCATTCATTAATTAGCCTGCCTCCAGGAATCCATTCTAAATATTATCAATATGTGGAATTATCCCACTGGCTAAGGTGTATGTAAAGAAATGACATTTATTGATATTATGAATATAAATTCAATTGACATTTATTAGCATGAGCCAATAAAAATTTAATTCGGAAAAGCCTAGATGAAGCACCTGGATTATTATAGAGATACTAACATTAGGGAAGCCATGCTGGCATTCTTACCAAGCACCTTTTCCCAATAACATTTAAAGCCTTTTAGATGTGACTCATTGGATGTTAATTGTGGATTTTTCCCCCCTTATTCTTCCAACCATTCTTTTTCTTTCAAAAATTCATAGCAAGAAAATCCAGACACAGCTTCATGAGGTTTGGTTTCTTAATAAGAAGTTGTTGTTGTTGTCCGATCCATTGTGACCCCATGGACAATGTTCCTCCAGGCCTTCCTGTCCTCTACCATCCCCCGGAGACCATTTAATCTCACGCCGACTGCTTCAGTGACTCCATCCAGCCACCTCATTCTCTGCCGTCCCCTTCTTCTTTTGCCCTCAATCTTTCCCAGCATTAGGCTCTTCTCCAGTGAGTCCTTCCTTCCCATTAGGTGGCCAAAGTATTTGAGTTTCATCTTCAGGATCTGCCCTTCTAAAGAGCAGTCAGGGTTGATCTCCTCTAGGACTGACCAGTTTGATCGCCTTGCAGTCCAAGGGTCTCCCAGGAGTCTTCTCCAGCACCATAGTTCAAAGGCCTCAATTCTTTGGCGCTCAGCCTTTCTTATGGTCCAACTTTCACAGCCATATATTGCAACTGGGAAAACCATAGCCTTGACTATACGCACTTTTGTTGGCAGGGTGATGTCTCTGCTTTTTAATATGCTGTCTAGATTTGTCATAGCTTTCCTCCCCAGGAGCAAGCGTCTCTTAATTTCTTGGCTGCAGTTCCAATCTGCAGTGATCTTGGAGCCCAGGAAAATAAAATCTGTCACTACCTCCATTACTTTCCCATCTATTTGCCAGGAATTGAGAGGGCCGGTTGCCATGATCTTAGTTTTCTTAATTTTGAGTTTCAAGCCAACTTTTGCACTCTCCTTCTTCACCCGCATCAAGAGGCTCTTTACAAACGATCACATGCCCGCAGGACATCATCAACCATCATAAATATGAATCAGTTGCCAAGCATCTGGATTTTGATCACGTCACTATGAGGATGATGCAAAGGTCATGTGAAAAACAGTCAAGTCCCTTTTTTTCAGTGTCGTCGTAACTTTGAACAGTCACTAAATGAACTGTTGTATGTCAAGGAGTACCTGTATAACTTTTTTCAGCACCGCCTTCTAAAAATAGCGCTCATGAAGCTCTGTGTAGCTATTGTTTGTGTGTCCCAAAGGTGCTTTTTCAAGAGGCAACTGGACTTTCTGGTTTTTCTCTGAAGACGTTTTCGCTTCTCATCCAAGAAGCTTCTTCAGCTCTGACTGGAGGGTGAGGAATGGAAGGATTTATACTCCTTGCAGACAGCTGGTCATTTGTATTCCTTTAAAGAGTCATTGAGGCCACTTGGAGGTTTTATCTGTGTCCTCAGAGTCACCTGAGTGGTACAAGTTTGATGTGGAGCCTTATTAGAACTGTTGAAAGGACTGTGTTGCAGACTGGAGATAGATGATGTCGTATCCCTCCCCCTCTGTTCAGCGAGGGCTGTTCAATTTTGACATAGATGGCCTCTTTGACCCCTCTTTCACACCAGGGGTCCTCTCTGTCCAAAATGTGGACTATTGTCTGTGTGGTGTGTGTGCACGGATGGGTAGATAAGTAGAGACAACATGATTTGGGAAAAGAATGTTCAGGAGAATATCATAAAGCACTGCTGTTCCTGCTGTGATTTATTTTATTTTATTTTATTTTGCGATTCTTATAGGCCGCCCTACTCCCTGCGGACAGGGCGGCGTACAACATATATAAGAACAGCTGTATGCTACTGACCTAGATATTTTAAGATTTCTATTCCATATCTGTTCCCAATCTGCCAAGTGGATGTTATGTCCTATGTTCTGGGCCCATGCTATCATAGGACCTTTTACAATATCTTCAAATCTTTCCTGCTGCAATAAATAGTTATATAATTTTGTAATAATTTTGTTTTCTGGGCCAATCAATATTTTATCTAATGGTTTGGATTCCAATTCAATTCCGTATTCTTCTATATCTGTCTTGTATCTAGATTTTATCTGCGAGTAAGGCCACCAGTCTATGTTTATATTTAGTCTTTGTAGTTCATCTCTGTCTTTTAATTTACCAGTTCCATCCAATATGTCTTTATATTTTACCTTTTTACTCTTATCAGTTGTATTTGGATATATAATTGCCTCTGTTATCGAAAGCCAATTTGGAATTTTAATATAGTGTTTTCTTTTTATTTCTTGCCAGGTTGTAATGAGCGCGTCTCTAATTGCATGTCTCCGGAAAAATTTTTATATATTCCCTTTATTCCATAGGCATCAGTGCCACCCCATAAGCAAATCGTGTCCTTCCAAAGTTAGAATACGGTTATTATTTAAATTGATCCAGTCTCTTATCCATACCAAAGATTCTGCGGTGTAGTATAATTTCCAGTCCGGTAGTCCAAAGCCGCCTCTACTTTTACTGTCTTGTAGGTCGATAATTTTAATTCTTGATTTTTTGTGTTGCCAAATAAATTTGGTGGTTATCCTATTCAGATTTGCAAAAAATTTAGAGTTTAATTTAATTGGAACTGTCTGAAATAAGTATAATAGTTTGGGCAAAATATTCATTTTAATGATAGCTATTCGGCCTAAAAAAGAAATTTGTAGTTTTTTCCCATTTTTTAAGATCTAATTCTATTTGATGTACCAATTTTTTATAATTATTATCTTTTATAGATGAGCATTTGTTTGTTAAATTAATACCTAAATATTTGATTTTTTTTCACTACTTGTAGGCCTAATTCTTTTCCTAATTGTCCCTCTTGTTTCCTTGTCATATTTTTAGTCAATAATTTAGTTTTTTGTTTGTTTATTTTTAGTCCGGCTATTACTCCATATTTTCCTATTTCGTTAAATAAGGCTATTCCAGATTCATGCGGATCTTCCAGAAAAAATACTAAGTCATCCGCAAATGCTTGTATTTTGTAATTTTCTCTTTTGATTTTCGTTCCTTTAATGTCCGAATTGTCCCTAATTTTATTTAGTAGTATTTCCAAAGACAGTATAAAAAGTAGAGGCGACAATGGACATCCCTGTCTTACTCCCTTATTTATCTGAAAAGTTTTGGTTACACTTCCATTCATTATTACCTTGGCAGATTGGGAAGAGTATATTGTTTCTATCATTTTTAAAAATTTGTCGCCGAATTCCATTTTTTTAATTAGTAATTTCATGTACTGCCAATCAACGTTGTCAAACACTTTCTGCGCATCCAGGAAGACAAGGGCCGTTTGCCTTTCTGGATGAGCTTCATAGTATTCCAAAATGTTTAATACGATTCTCAAGTTTGTCCTAATTTGCCTCGTGGGTAAAAATCCATTTTGGTCAAGATGAATAATTTTATTTAATACTTTTTTCATTCTTTCCGCCATTATACACATGAAAATTTTGTAGTCAGCGTTTAACAACGCGATTGGCCTATAATTTTGGATCAAATCTGGTTCGGTACCCTCTTTCAACAAGGTGGCGATGTGTGACTCTTTCCATGACTCTGGAATCTTCCCTTTAGTCAAGACTTCGTTATATAACTCTAGTTGTAATTGTTGAGTGGTTTCATTAACTATCTTATAGAACTCTACTGGAAGACCGTCTGGTCCAGGAGTTTTGTTATTTTTTTGTTTCTGAGTTGCCATTTTTAATTCTTCTGGGGTTATTTCATTATTTAATATTTGTTTATCTTCTGCACTTATAGTTAAAATAGATGTTTGCTTGATATATTCTTCAATCTTATTTATCTCTGTTTCCTCCTTTTTATAGAGTTGTTCGAAAAAATCTACTGCTATCTCTCTCATTTTTTCTTCCGAGTTTTGTAAGTTTCCTGTTTTATCTTTTAATTGATGAATTATTCTATTTCCTCTCTCTTTTCTGATCTTATATGAAAGCCATCTGCCAGGTTTATTTGCATTCTCAGGTCAGTAGCATACAAAGAAAATTTTTACAAAATGAGTTATAGATGGCACTTAGCCCCAATTAGACTTGCAAAAATTTATCCAAATTTGAATCCTATATGCTGGAAATGCAAAAAAACACAGGGTACCTTCTTTCACATGTGGTGGCTGTGCTCAGAAACAAAAAAATTTTGGAACACAATTCATAAATGGCTATCAGAAATATTCAATGAGATATTAGAATTCACTCCAGAACTATTTCTCCTCGGCATATTTAAAAAAGATTACCACAAGGATATTAAGTATTTAGTCCTCCACATCACAACAGCAGCTAGGATAACCTTCACACAATTTTGGAAGAATACAGAAATACCTCCAGAAAATATAATAGTTAAAAAAATCTATGAGTGTGCAGAAATGGAAAGATTAACAATGTACTTAAGGGGCCAAAGTGATTCGGATTACTACAATATCTGGGAAAAATGGTACAAATGGATTAAATTAAGAAGGGAAGAAAAGAAACAGTGAAACTATAGATTGTAAAATGTAAATATGTAAATTAAACTATATGTGTAATTAAGATAAGCGATATAGAATCTAACTGTAATAAGGAATATGTGAAAATGAAAATACTGTGTATGATTGTAGAAATGCTTTAGGAAATATGGAAATTGTTATTTTTAAAGAAAAATGTTGAAAATCAATAAAATTTAATTTAAAAAAAAGAACAGCTGTATACTATAAAAAATACTATAAAAACAACAACAACAATAAGATAGTGATTAAAAGGATAAAAACAACACAAGCAACAATCTCAATCATCCCGCCTGCAGGAAGAGCCATGTCTTAATGGCTTTCCAGAAGGCCAGCAAGGTGGGAATGGTTTGGATCTCTGGGGGGAGTTGGTTCCAGAGAGCCAGAGCTCCCACAGAGAAGGCTCTCCCCCTAGGGCCCGCCAACCGACATTGTTTGGTTGAAGGGACCTGGAAGAGACCGACTCTGTGGGACCTAACTGGTCGTAGGGATGTATGAGGTAGCATGCGGTCCCGAAGATAACCTGGTCCTAAGCCATGTAGGGCTTTGATCAATGCTTATCAGCAGTAGCTGTATAATTTAAACTGTAATAATCTATATCTGTTTAGAGATACGTCTAGTTGAATAGCAAGACCATCAAAGGGACGAAGACCTCAGTGATGTTCCACATGAGAAGTAAAATGGCTACTAAGCAGTAGCAGTAGAGTTATAGTAACCAAAATGTTAACTTCTGTTTTAAAAATTTGAAAGTAAGTTTTTAGCAGGAGCACCCCTGATTGTTCCTTTCTCTAAATCAGAGGTCTTCAAACTTTGCAACTTTAAGACTTGTGGACTTCAACTCCCAGAATTCTCCAGCCAGCTGGCTGGAGAATTCTGGGAGTTGAAGTCCACAAGTCTTAAAGTTGCAAAGTTTGAGGACCCCTGCTCTAAATAAACAACCAGCAATCAACAGGAGATCTTTACAGTTCTATAAAATGAAACCTACTTTATCTGCTAGGCCTAAATTTATTTATTTATATTTATTTATTTATTGTCAAGTACATGTTGGTAATAAACATAGATATAACATTGTTTATATACATAAGATGGGTACTGATAAGAGGGAACATTAGGACAGGGATGGTAGGCACTTATGCACGCCCCTTACTGACCTCTTAGGAATCGGGTGAGGTCAACAGTGGACAGTCTAAGGGTAAAGTTTTGGGGGTTTGGTGACGAAACCACAGAGTCAGGTAGTGAGTTCCAGGCATTTACCACTTGGTTGCTAAAGTCGTATTTTCTACAGTCAAGTTTGGAGCGGTTCACTTTGAGTTTGTATCTTTTGTGTGCTCGTGTATTGTTGTGGTTGAAGCTGAAGTAGTCGTTGACAGGAAGGACGTTGTAGCAGATAATTTTATGAGCTATGCTTAGGTTGTGCCGAAGGCGACATAGTTCTAAGCTTTCTAAGCCCAGGATTTCAAGTCTGGTTGCGTAAGGTATTCTGTTGCGAGTAGAGGAGTGGAGGACTCTTCTTGTAAAGTATCTCTGGACACTTTCTAATGTATTTATGTCTGATATGCGGTGTGGGTTCCACCCCACACCCCACTTTACCCCAACTTTAGCTGCTGATTCAGGCCAGAGGCATGTCTCATCAAGTGCGTTTTTTAAACTCTGGTATCCAAATAGTAATTTTGGATAGAAAATTATTCTACATTTACCCATTGGGTCAAGACTGTTGGGGACTTGTGTGTTACTCCTTGGTTCCTTCTATGGGTTTTGGGACAATTTCCTGTTGAGACAGGCAATAATTGTTTTAGACATTACGTTCACCCACCCTCCAAAGACTCATCATTCTCAAAGATACTATTTATAAAAAGTGGGCTGCCCTATATGGAGGCAAGCATGGGCAAGAAGGCTATGAATAAATAATGGAGTCTAATTTTCCATTATTACAGCTATCATTTAAAAATGCATGTCTGGCAGGACATTGTAATGATTTTGTATTACTTAGGAAAACTTCTATGGTTCTCTCTCTCTCTCTCTCTCTCTTCCACCCTCCTCCCCCACCCCCCACCTCACTTCTAACCCAGTTCCTTCATTACTACTTCATTAGATTTGATTTCCTTTAGTGTTCGCAGAGTTTCTGAAGCAAACAATCAAACAAATATAGTGGCTTTAAAAAATGCCTCTGAGATTGCCAACGCTTTAGATGCTTCGAGTGCCCCTTTCTTCAAATGCTCCGAACATGTTACGTTTTGGCATCCGCAGCAAAACCCATTAGCTGTGACAGGTTAAGATGCCTCTGTAGACTTGACCACAAGGAAGCTGAATGCATGCCAACCGTTCCTCCTCACCGTTGCACACAATGTTGCCATGTAGCAAAAGAAAAGGAAAAAAAGGCCAAATCCATAACTTTCCTTTTAGGTTTCCTGACCTGGAGAGTGGGCAATTTTCTGTGCTCTGGATAAGGTTTGTCATTTGGGTTGATTAAAAAGGCGGGTGTGGGAGGGGAGGGAAACGGACAACTGGGACATTCTGCTAACATTTAGCTGACCTTGTACCTATGTTGCATAGGTAATTGTTATGGGGTTAGAGAGTACTTGTAGACACCACACACTGGTTAAATTAAAATGCATTGATCACAGAAACTCTGCAATCAATATATCCCAATGTGTAGTTTCTAACGCTCCAAAAGGCCCAAGGTGTATGTTAACAAGTCGTTATTCTCTCTAGCAAGCAAATATGCACTCCCCAAGATTCATTGGAACTTTTTAGTTCATGCCGAGTTTTCATCAACTATACAGTCCATTCAAAATTAGGGTGGTATTATCTCTCAATTAAAAAAAAAATATTGCCGCTATTAAGCTTATCTGAACGGTGAAGGTAGGGTGAGATAAAAATTGATCAAGTCAGTAGAATTTGAATTGGGAATGACTATCAAATATTCAAGACTGGAGTCATAGCCAAGAATTCTATAATAATGAACCAATAAGGAGTAGGATTAATTATTTAAAATTTTAGTCCAAAGTGGCCTAATTCCTCATTTTTGAACCCACAGAATATATAGATACACATCCATCTGTCCATCCATCCATCCATCCATCCATCCATCCATCCATCCATCCATCCATCCATCCATCCATCCATCCATCCATCTATCTATCTATCTATCTATCTATCTATCTATCTATCTATCTATCTATCTATCCACAGACTCAACCATAATTTCAACTGGGAAACTGAGCTTCCTAGATCAAGCCAAGTCCAAAACACCAGAGAACTGCTGGGGGCTTGGCTCTCAGATAAATTGGCCATCAACAGGCACATAGAGATAAACAACATCTACATATCACTCAAAAGAGACAAATCAAAAAGCCCCAAAGGAAACAAAAAGACTAAAACATCTCATCACCAGCAATCAATACCCATATGAGCAGAGATTAATACCAGATTAACACTAGACCCATAATCAAGAAGTAAACAATATCCCAATCAAGGAACTATGAAGGCAGACAAACAATCTAACATTAAACAACAGCCCGATCAAGACTACTCATCCCATCAACATTGATAGGGCAAGCTTCTAGTATATAAAAATAAGAGCAAACCTCACTCCCTTATCACACTGATGATGTTACCTAGTTGGGTAATGAAATGTCTTCATGATAACAACTAAGCTCAGAGGGTACCCAGGACCCCACAGATACATATTGCCATATAGCCCTAAATTCTACCCTATAAGTCTCATAAGGCCATAAAAACATTTTATATAGGAAGGCCTCTTGTTACACAATGATACTCTTTCCAAACCCCTTGATTGAATGTGCTGATTTTTCAATATGTTGTCATGCACATGAGGAAAGTGGTGGACCTTGATTTTGCTCCTTCTGCTTAACAGAAGTCAGGCCTCATGAATGTCAACAAAGCCTAATTAATATGAAGCGGTAGATATCTGCTTACGTGTTTACCCCTGCGAGTCTTTCTTTTGCTCCCCACCATCCAACTACAATAGTAAACTCCAATTAGATATTGAAATGTGCATCAAAACATTCTACTTCTCTTTCTTATTATTTTATTCATAATGCAATTGTCCAATAGCACCCCATGAGTTTTTAGAAATAAAATATGGGGAGGAGGCCTCTCTTGTAGAAAAACAAAGGGGTGTTTGTGCATCTCTCTCTCTCTCTCTCTCTCTCTCTCTCTCTCTCTCTCTCTCTCTCTCTCTCTCTCTCTCTCTCTCCCTCCTTCTTTCTTTCTTTCTTTCTTTCTTTCTTTCTTTCTTTCTTTCTTTCTTTCTTTCTTTCTCTCATAGGAGGAGAGGAGGAGACAGAGATAATGTGTCCCCTCCATTGAACCACTGTCTTTTAAAGAAAGTGATATTTTAATTATCTGTCCTACAAATATAATTAACAACCTTCTCAATTCTAATTCCAACATCCTAGCATCACTAAAGCTCCAGTTAATTTTAATTCAATTTTTAACGTTAATAGCACTATGTTAGCTGCCATAAAAGAATTATTTAGTAGCATAAAAAATATACTGCTCATATTAAATTCCTAGATATCTTTCCTTCCTTCCTTCCTTCCTTCCTCCCTCCTTCCCTCCCTCCCTCCCTCCCTCTTTCTTTCTTTCTTTCTTTCTTTCTTTCTTTCTTTCTTTCTTTCTTTCTTTCTTTCTTTCCTTCCTTCCTTCCTTCCTTCCTTCCTTCCTTCCTTCCTTCCTTCCTTCCTTCCTTCCTTCCTTCCTTCCTTCTTTCCTTCCTTCCTTCCTTCCTTCCTCCCGCATTGTAGGCTGGACTTTCTGTGTATCTGCTACTTGTGGTTAAAATGTTTACGAGAATAAAAATTAGGTCCTCCATTTTCATGTATGACAGTTAATTTCTACAACCAAGTGTTACAACTAGTAAGTCTTCTTTGGGAACCCATTTACAAAGAACGGTATTTATTTATTTATTTATTTATTTATTTATTTATTTATTTATTTATTTATTTATTTATTTATTTATTATTTGTGAGATTTATATACCGCCTCACAGTGCAAGCACTCTCTAAGCGGTTTACACCAGTAAGCAATGTATATTTATATTGCCCCCAACAATCTGGGTCCTCATTTTACCCACCTCGGAAGGATGGAAGGCTGAGTCAACCTTGAGCCGGTGAGATTTGAACCGCTGAACTGCTGAACTGCAGTGCTGCACTTTAACCACTGCGCCACCTCGGCTCTTAATGTTTCATCATTCATATAGTTCTCCTACGTTCTATGTAAAAACGTCTTGAGGAGGAAGCATATATAATTATATTGAAATCAGTGGGCATTTTCTCTCCCTAATGGCCTCTGTTTCTTGATTAAACATTTCTAAGATTTTTTCCCCCTGAAATTATACATGGGCCCAACAGTGCGCATGACTTATTTATTTATTTCTACGCTCTTGGAGTTCTACGCTCTTCTACGCTCTTGGACTTGGAGTGGGTATAAACAATAGTACATAAAAGTAGACATTTCTTAGAATGTTCAAATCACATATAATTTGGGGGGGGGAGCTTAGTATCACAGCATTATGGAATCAACAAAATGAATCAAACCCACATTGCTTTGTTTGAGTCATAAAGCTGTAACCATGCAGGGTTTTTCAAGAAATGAACCTTGCAAAAAAAAAAAACCCGCTTACATCAGAGATGAGCAACTCCGTAAGTTCTTTCATTCTTTCATCCATTTTCCCCCCACTGAAGTTTATTTATCTGATCTTAGGGTATTACACAAGACAAACAAAATGTTAAAAAGTCGTGATATTTATGTACTTACTTACCAAGCACATCTAAATTATATTAAAGTAACCAAAATATCTTGACAATCCCCAAGGGGTGTCACAACTTTTGAGCACACACACCCTCCCCGAATGTTTGGAAACGGAAAGTTGAAGAATTTGACACGCCCTAGCCGAAACATGAATGCGATACATATGGAACAGGGGCTCATTCCTGAATATTTATTTTTATTTTATTTATTTATTTATTTTGTCAAGCGTATATATGAGATCAGGCAAAGTATAAACATGATTGTGAATACATAAGATGTATAAGCATGGTTATGAGTACATGCGATGGTTATGAATACATGGGGACATTAGGACAGAGACGGTAGGCACGCTGGTGCGCTTATGCACGCTCCTTACAGACCTCTTAGGAATCGGGTGAGGTCAACAGTGGACAGTCTGAGGGTAAAGTTTTGGGGGTTTGGGGAAGAAGCTACGAAGGATTGAAAAGGACGAGAGAAATAGCCTAACTCTCTACATAAAAGGAAGGAAGGAAGAGGTCACAGGGAAAGGACTGAGAGTGAAGATATTTTGAAATCCAAGGGGATATTTCCATCCATCCTTCCTTCTGCACTGTTTCTGTTTGAAGGGCTCCTGAAAAGGGGTTCCAGTATTTGTATTTGTATTTGTTTATTTGTCAAGCATATATGATTATAAGCAAAGTATAAACAGTAAAACATGATTGAATATATATGTAATAGTACAAGCATGAATAAGAGTAAAAGAGGTATGAATATATGGGTACATTAGGACAGGAACGGTAGGCACGATTGTGAGCTTATGCACGCCCCTTACTGACCTCTTAGGAATGGGGTGAGGTCAATGGTAGATAATAAGAGGTTGAAGTTTTTGGGGTTTGGGGAAGAAACTACTGAGTCAGGTAAAGTGTTCCAGGCGTTGACAACTCTGTTGTTGAAGTTGAATTTTTTGCAATCAAGTCTGGAGCGGTTTACATTAAGTTTGATGTCCAAAACGAAATGACCCATGAAAAGCAAGATAGAGAAAGACAAAAGAAAGAGCAAGCCCATTTCAGAATGAGAATGAGGTTATGGAATATCTCAATTCCCTCCCTTTGCCTGAAGCCTGTCCTTGTAGAGCATAGTAGGAATTGTAGTCCAACCATCTGAAGTGTACCTGATAGAAGAAAGATGATCGTTGTAGACAGGGTGGAGTTACACTGGAGAGTAGGAGAGTTGGAAAAGTATCAGACTTTCAGTAGAATCAAGCTTTCTTACAAGAGTCACCTTTTGCCTCCTGAATATAGAATTGCAGGTAATCCTCAACTTACAACCACAATTGAGCCCAACATGTATGTTGTTAAGTGAGAAATTTGTTAAGTGAGTTGTTTTTTTTTCAAAAGCGACTTTTCTTGCCACATTTATTAAGCAAACACAGCTGTTAAATTACGAGGGTGAGTCAAAACGTAATGACATTTTCTTTAGGACAGGTATAATTACCAACACAGGGACATGTAGCATACATCAAAATGAAGCTGGTCCTCTGTGGATCACATCCCTACTTCTCAACATAGTCACCGTTTCTCTCAATAGCAATGTTCCACCTTCGAATGAGAGCATGTATCCCTGCCTCGTAAAATTCTGTTGACTGTTCTTTGAGCCACTTCTTCCCTGCAGTTTTCACTTCCTCATCACTTTTCATCATTCAGACGACGGACCCACCTGCATACATTGCTATAATCTAAAGTATTGTCCTCAAACACATTTTGTAATCGTCTGGGAATGTTCACAGGGGTTTCCCTCTCAGCAACAAGGAATTCAATCACTGCTCTTTGTTTTTGACGCAACTCTAAGGGGGCAGCCATTTTGAATTTTCCTTGCGAGTCTACAAACCTGAAAAGCAAGAAACAAAATATTTCAGAACGTAAATGATACAATCATTTATAACTGGGGAAAATTTGAGGTATTTTTATCAAAAACTTCACCTGAAATAAAGAAAATGGCATTACTTTTTGACTCATCCTCGTAGTAACACAGTTGTCAAGTGAATCTGGCTTTCTCATTAACTTGTCAGAAGGCCACAAGAGGGGATCATATGACACACACACACACACACACACACACACACACACACACACACACACACACACACACACAGGACACTACAGCAGTCATAAATGTGAGTCAGTTGTCAAGCATCCAAATGTAAATCACAAGACCACCGGCAGCGGTGGGTTGCTCCCGGTTCGGCCTGGTTCTGCGTACCAGTAGCAGTAGTGGCGGGAGGCTCCGCCCACCTGCCCGGGACACTTGTGCGCATGCGCAGAAGTGTCATGCGCGCATGCGTGCGAACTGGTAGCAACGCATTTTAGTTAGAACTCACTACTGACCACGGGGATGCCGTAATGGTCATAAAGTGTGAAAAATGGTCATATGTCGCTTTTTTCAGTGCTGTTGTAACTTCGAATGGTCACTAAATGAACTGTTTTAAGTCAAGGACTACCTGTATGGAGAAGATGGATGGAATGAGTTCCTACCAGTAGTGGGGAAGACACTCCCACTGTCTGCCAATCAATCCGTATCATTTTTAAAGAATCCTTCCAAGATTGATTTACACATTATTTATCTGATCAGCCAGCTTGATTCGGCCATCCCAATCCTCTGTCACATATGTGAAAATAATAATGTCTCCCAGGAGAGACTGTAAATTTATGATTTATTGTGCATAATTGAGAAATAACAATGTAAAAACGGGTGTAGATCTGTATTAAAATATTTAGATGTTTAATGAAGAAAAAAAAATTAAAAAAAATTTTTTTTTAAAGAAAATAATAATGTCTCCAATTAGTTCCTGAGTAAACGGTGGGTTTGTCCGTTATTCGTGATCATTAGCATTATAATGCAGCATGGAAATTCAGAGCAAATTACTCACATATGTAAGCTGGGGAGTACATCTGCAGTTAATCAAACTCGTACTGTTTCAGTGGGCAGAAGATTGTGCAAGAGTTGTCCAAGAAGAATGCCTTTATTTATATATTTATCTCTTGAGGAGGGGAGAAGGAGCCAGACAGATAGTGTCAGCTGTGTTTTCCTTCTGCTCTTCGTTTTCCTTAATCTGGCACTCCCAAATGAATGTTTATTCCAGAAGCTTGTCAATTGTGGAAAGCAGGGGGAAAAAACAGAATTATAGCTCAAATTAAAATACCTTTTAATGCTGTTGATTCCAGAGGACCAAATCTTTGCAACCATAAATAATGAAGAGGCAATGCGGAGAAGGATAGTCCATCTTTTGCAGCCTCCCGTTTCTTCCCATCCGTGACCTTTCTTCTACAATAATGTAGAATGGTATCAGATGATGACACACGCTGGTGATCACTTCCAGTCAGTGTTGTTTTCCTTAAAAAATCAGGGCTTCCAGTTAATGAGAGCTGATGCAAATCCATGTTAATACCACTGAGATTTCTATTTTTATGATTATTCTTTTAAAGATATGCCTTGCGTTGCCCCAGTTGAAGTAATCTTTTTCATCTGGAAGCTGCCGCAGTTCTCTCCAGACTATCTCCGTAGCCACCAGAACCAGAAAACTCTTGTCACTTTATTATTTATTTATTATTTATTAGTGACATTTATATACCGCCTCACAGTGCAAGCACTCTCTAAGCGGTTTACACCAGTAAGCAATGTATATTTATATATTGCCCCCAACAATCTGGGTCCTCATTTTACCTACCTCGGAAGGATGGAAGGCTGAGTCAACCTTGAGCCTAGTGAGATTTGAACCGCTGAACTGCGGATCACGGTCAACTAAAGTGGCCTGCAGTACCTCACTCTAACCGCTGCGCCACCTCGGCTCTTGAGTCATGTAACCATTAATCAGGGCTAAGATGAATATGGTGTCACAGTTGGGTATGCCCAGCTATGTTTTTTGCCTCCATAGCTGGACCAGATTGGGTTAGATTTAATTTGTGTGAAGCAGAACAACAATATCCTCACTGATAGATGGGTTTAGAGCAGGGGTGGGTTCCAACTTACCTTGCTGCCAGTTTGCTCTCTCCTGCGCTGCATGGGCGCACCTCGCGCAGTAACGAAAAATCCGGAAAAAAAAAACAAAGCCGAAAAAAAGATGGTGACATGCACAGTGCCAGGACTCAGCTTCTGCGTATGCTCAGAAGGAAAAATATTTTTTTAATTCAAAAAAAAGATGGCGGTGCCCACGGACTGGCACCGACCGATCCGGTTCAGTGATGTCATTGTGATGTCACCAGCGGGTCGCTACCAGTTCGGGCGAACCTGTCCGAACCGGGAGGAACCCACCCCTGGTTTAGAGGTAGAAGCAGAACCAGCACCATGTATGAAGTATGACTTTTTTTCTACACTGGGTAGAAATGGCCTCTGAAATTCTCCACCAACTTTTAGGGGAAGAGTTAGATGGCCAATTTCTCTAAATTTTTCCAGGTTATGCATCATTTAAGATATTAGACTAGGAGCAGTATGTCATTCCCAACCCAAGAATGACATGATAGAACAATCCAGCCAAAATTCAGTTGTTCATTTTATTTATATAAAATATAGGAGCTGAGATAGCGCAGTGGTTAAAAGCAGCATTGCGACCTTCAGCTGATTGCTAGTTCAGCAGTTCAGCTGTTCAAATCTCATCAGGCTCAAGGTTGACTCAGCCTTCCATCCTTCCGAGGTGGGTAAAATGAGGACCCAGGTTGTTGGGGGCAATATGCTGAACTCTGTAAACCGCTTAGAGAGGGCTGTAAAGCACTATGAAGCGGTATATAAGTCTAAGAGCTATTGCTATTGCTATTATATCCTAGAGACAGAATCTTGCCAGACTAAAGCTTTATTACTCATAACCCCATGGATATACCCTTGGAAATTGCAGGGAATGGCTATCCTTATTCTCTTCCTCTGTATCCTATCCAGTTCCAGGCTGTGTTGCCTCTTGTCTCACAACAGGAGCCGTGGTGGTTAGAATGCAGTACTGCAGGGTACTTCTGCTGACTGCCAGCTGACTGCAATTTGAGCCTGAATCTCACCAGGTTCAAGGTTGACTCAGCCTTCTACCCTTCCGAGGTTGGTAAAATGAGGATCCAGACTGTTGGGGGCAATATGCTGACTCTGTAAACCACTTAGAGAAGGTTGTAAAGCACTGTGAAGTGGTATATAAGTCTAAATGCTATTGCTATCCCACCTTGGAATGCACTCCCTCCTTCCTGGGAAATTGTCACTTCACTGTAGTCCATCACACCAGGAGACCCATGCTTAAGTTCACCCTCACTGGGTGCTTTTTAATCAGTCAATCTTTCTCAGGATAACCTATCACACAGAGCTGCTGTAAGAAAATTGGAGGCGGGAATCTTATGTATGTTGAGTTGAACTCCTGGAGCAAAAGACAGATATAAGACATCAATAAATACTCCAATCATCTCTCAAAAGTTAGGGGGAAAGAAAGAAATAGAAACACAGAGTTGCCTCTAAAACCTGCACCCTGTAGCATGTTTCCAATATCATAACAGAATAACAGAGTTGGAAAGGATCTTGGGGGCCTTCAACCTCCTGCTCAAGCACATTTTATTCCTTCTACTGTAGTTTATAGTCCATTGGCTATGACAGGGGTGGGCAAACTATGGCTCTTTGAGGACCTGTGGACTTCAACTCCCAGAATTCCTGAGCCAGCCATGCATGCATGACTGGCTCAGGAATTCTGGGAGTTGAAGTCCACAGGTCCTCAAAGAACCATAGTTTGCCCACCCCTGGGCTATGACACATGCCTGTGGAAATTAGACTAATGGACAAATAAAACGATTCAAAGAAAACATTTTAAAACAGTAATTTGCCTATAACTCCTTGGACTATCTATATATGGATCTTTTCTTCCTTTTTTCTCCATTTGACTGGCTGAGGGGAAGAGGAAACTGCCAAGATGCGGGGACATCAGCAAGCGAGGGATTTTAAAAAAAAGTCAAGATATGGTATGACCACATCATTAAAACCTTGGACTTTCTATGCATGCATAAAAAAGAGACAACAGTCTATCACATGGTCACAGCTGCTGTCTTGGCAGATGTGCAGAAATTACAGTAGTTATAAGAATTTAAGACAAGGCGTTTTTTTTCAGGATACATTTATTTATACTGCTTTATTATTTATTACAACTGCCTTCAGTTTTACAGTGGGGGGATTTGTTTCCACGAAATCCAGATAGATCAAGACTTTCATTCAAGGAAGCAAATTTATTTGATTAAGTATAATCCAAGAATTGTTCTCATTGTCTTGGTGTTTCCACACACTCTGGTTTCCTCAGCCACCGACTTGAGTAGACCAAAAAATGGAAGGTGAGAGGACCTGTGTTAATAGCAATAGCACTTAGACTTATATACCGCTTCATAGTGCTTTACAGCCCTCTCTAAGCGGTTTACAGAGTTCAGCATATTTTCCCCAACAATCTGGGTCCTCATTTTACCCACCTTGGAAGGATGGAAGGCTGAGTCAACCTTGAGCCGGTGAGATTTGAACAGCTGAACTGCAGTGCTGCATTTTAACCACTGCGCCACCTCAGCTCTTAATTAAACATCTCCCAGCATCTTAAGATACTGACAACTTTTATCCATAAGGATTCTCAGAATAGTGCAAACATATAAGAGCCGAGGTGGCGCAGCAGTTAGAGTGCAGTACTGCATGCTACTTTAGCTGACTGTGATCAGCAGTTCAGCTGTTCAAATCTCACCGGCTCAGGGTTGACTCAACCTTCCATCCTTCCCAGGTAGGTAAAATGAGGACCCAGATTGTTGGGGGCAATGTAAATATACATTGCTTAATGGTGTAAACCGCTTAGAGAGTACTTGCACTATGAGGCGGTATATAAGTCTCACTAATAAATATACACATAATATTATGCTGTAAGAACAATAAAACAGGAAATGTTAGGGCCACCTAAACCAGTCACTCCACTATGATGAAGATGACAATCCCGGTGGAGAAAGGAACAACTTGAGGAAAGCTGTTACTTACAATGTTTAAATAAAAGGGGGCTGTATTGTCTTCCCAAAAAAATGACAAAGCAAACAAAATGAACTTCTATGAGGAGCTACATTTATTATTATTATTATTATTTATTTTGTGAGATTTATATACCGCCTCACAGTGCAAGCACTCTCTAAGCGGTTTACACCAGTAAGCAATGTATATATTTATATTGCCCCCAACAATCTGGGTCCTCGTTTTATCTACCTCGGAAGGATGGAAGGCTGAGTCAACCTTGAGCCTGTGAGATTTGAACCGCTGAACTGCGGATCACAGTCAGCTAAAGTGACCTGCAGTACTGCCTCTAACCGCTGCGCCACCTCGGCTCTTGAACAGATTTAACAGATATGCTTTGCGGTGGACCTTTTTTTTAAAAAAACAAAAACAACATCACAAATCAACTATTTAGAATTGATGATTAAATTTTTATGCTGAGGCATAAAATCCAGAGCTGATCCTATGGATGAAGACCTTTTGATCCTCTTCTCCGCTGCTTCTCTGCTCACATGCTGGTGCACCTGGAAAAGAGATCTACCTGTTTACAAATTACCCCAATTTTCTACTTGAATCAGCAGTAACTGTTTAACCTCCCCCGCGATGTAATTAGGCCTTCAGAGTTCATATGTGCTTATTATGATCTCTCCTGTGTTTTGTTCTTTTACTTCTTTTTCCTCTTCTCTCATACCTGTAAACATATATCTTATCGGTGTATGCATTAAAACATTGTACCAGTTCTTTGGCTAAATTATGCACAGTGGGCCTTGCTAGCCCAAGCATTAGCATAAAGTATGCTAAACAAAGTGTTTTCTTTCTGATAATTATACTCCAAAGTATCTCCTGCTTATTAATTCTTGTTCCCATCTAGGTTGCCTCCCTACATTCCGTTCCTCCAAACTTTTGGCTAGCTTCAAACAGCAACGGACGCAGGCCAAATCTGCCTTTGGTGATTTGGAATCATTTTCGTATTTATTTTCATTTCTCCCCCCCCCCCTTTTTCTCCTGCACGCCATTCCTGGATTTCTGTGCAAGTATTCTTAACAGCGTTGCTCAGCATACAAATCAACTTTACTCCTGCAATCCTGGTTTCTTTTGGATGCATGTTGTGGGTCCCAAATCAAGAGGAGAATGCATGACAGTTTTTAAGGCAGTATTCTGGAAACTTGAATTTACAGTAACCAAGTAAGTTAGGAGCCGTGGTGGCGTAGTGGTTAGAATGCAATATTTGAGGCTGACTCTACCCATTGCCAGGAGTTTGATTCTGACCGGTTCAAGGTTGACCCAGCCTTTTATCCTTATATACTGCTTTGTAGCGCTTAAGATTCATGGTAGCGCAGTGGTTAGAATGCACTACTGCAGGCTAATTCTGCCCACTGCCAGGACTTCATTCCTGACTGGTTCAAGGTTGACTTAGCCTTCCATCCTTCTGAGGTCTGTAAAGTGAGGACCCAGATTGTTGGGAGCTCCCTTTGGGAGTTGGGCGGCATACAAATCTATTAAATAAATAAATAAATAAATAAATAAATAAATAAATAAATAAATAAATAAATAAATAAATAAATAAATAAATAAATAAATAAATAAATAAATAAATAAATAAATAAATAAAGTGACTCTATGAACTGCTTTACAGCAATAGCAATACCACTTAGACTTATGTACATATTCATAGTGCTTTACAACACTCTCTGAGTGGTTTACAGAGTTATCAACACACACACACACACACACACACACACACACACACACACACACACACCAGAGGTGGTATTCAGCATGTTCTGACCAGTTATGGAGAACCGGTAGCGGAAATTGTGAGTAGTTCGGAGAACCGGTAAATGCCACCTCTGACTGGCCCAGCCCCCATCTATTCTCTGCCTCCCGAGTCCCAGCTGATAGGGAGTAAATGGGGATTTTGCAGTAACCTTCCCCTGCCATGCCCACCAAGCCATGCCCACAGATGCCACGGAGAGGAGGGGGTCAGGCTGTTCTCTATGGCACCAGAAAGCCAAACAAGGACTAATGGATGGAAGCTGACCAAGGAGAGATTCAACCTGGAAGCGAGGAGAAACTTTCTGAAGGTGAGAGCGATCAACCAGTGGAACAGCTTGCCAGCGGAGGTTGTGAGAGCCCCAACACTTGCGACCTTCAAGGGGAGACTGGACTGCCATCTGTCTCAAATGGTGTAGGAACTCCTGCTTGAGCAGGGGGTTGGACTAGATGACCTACAAGGTCCCTTCCAACTCCAATAATAAATCTAAATCTAAAACCTGTAGTAAAAAAATTTGAATCCCACCACTGACATACACACACTCAGGTGATTCTGATTTAATTAATCAGAATCACCTGAGATCTTCAGGGAAGAGCTTTCTGAGAATCCATTCCCTTCTAGGCTTGAGGAAATTACAGGAAATATATTATATACTATATATATATATATATATTAAAGGCATTGTGGGAAATTAGAAAAGAGGTTCAGATCCAGCTACTTACTGCTCAAGAGAATAGATCAATGTAAGCTAAAATTCTGGAATTTCAACATGACTCTTTCAATCAGACCAAATTGGACACACCTGAATATGTCCTGTCTCATTTGCAGATTCATTCGTGAAAGGGAACATGCTGGAAAAAAAAGTATGTATGGGTAGAAAAATATATTTTCTGCATATTTGTAAAGATCCAAAATATACATTAACTTACAGGGGAGGGAGGGAGGGAGGGAGAGAGAGCCTTAAGTTGTACAAAATGAAAGTGGGATATAAATCAAATCAAGGAAATGAATAAAATATCATAGGAACCTGTAGCCATTTAAAGCCAAACCCCGCATTGCAGTCTTCGGAGAATTGCCAGATTGAAACAACATTTGTATTTTGATGTGCGTAAATCAGATCAATCAGCTTCCAGATAGATTTTTATTTTTGAAATTACAGTATACTCTGCATTTCTGCTTGTGCTAATTCAAGGCAGCTTACAACAATGAAAAAAATGCAAAACAGAAAACATAGGACCATCCATGCGGCTGAAATTTGAAATTTAAGATTGGTAACATTCAAATAATCACCAGTTGAACAGCTTGACAAAAGCATGTGTTCTTTTCTTTTCTCTAACCTCTGTGAACCAGACAAGATGTGGATTAAATGATATTCTGAAACCACTAGAATTGTGGTTGCAGTTCCATTTGTTGTTCTGGATCTACTCCAGGGGAAGGTTACTACAAAATCCCCATTTCCTCCCGATCAGCTGGGACTTGGGAGGCAGATAATAGATGGGGGCGGGGCCAGTCAGAGGTGGTATTTACCGGTTCTCCGAACTACTCAAAATTTCCGCTACCGGTTCTCCAGAACTGGTCAGAACCTGCTGAAACCCACCTCTGGTCTGGATATGTCCTTTGCTACAATAATTGGGGAGAGAGGCTACATCTATCAACTTTTCCCCATTTTTACATATCCAATTTTGGTATACATCTGAAATAAAACATCTTTGAAATGCCTCTTCAGGGTTTCAAGTTGAGCATGAATGAATATCTGATTTGTTTTAAGCAAAACCTTAGATTAATTAACTTTTTTTTTTCAATTTGCACCTCAAGGTAATCTAGATGCATTGCTGTTGCTTGACTTTTTTTTTCTTAATCCTTTGAGTGGATATTTAATGTTTTTTGTTATATATCAGAAATAGAGATTTAGAAGATATGAATAATTAATTGAATTATGCACCTATTACCTTAATTTCTTTAATGTTTTCTGGATGTTCAAAGCACATGTGGTCACACACGTGCATACTCTCCAACTTGACAAATTGGTTTAGGATGGAACACACTTTTAAAGGATTTTGTGTTTCATCAAATAAATGCTGCCTGGAGGAGGGAGGAATGGCATTCAGTGGAGAATTATGCAAATGGAGAGCTATTCATCATTTGGATGCTTTGCATCAGTTCTGTTAGGTGTAGTTTGTGCATTTGTAACTTGTGATTAAGAGAGAAAAGTGTTGTGATAACAGCTGGTCAGTACTTTCAGGAACTTGGCTTGTCAAGCATTGCTCACCTTTTTGGAGAAAAATCCATTTTTCCTTCCTTCCTTCCTTCCTTCCTTCCTTCCTTCCTTCCTTCCTTCCTTCCTTCCTTCCTTCCTTCCTTCCTTCCTTCCTTCTTCTTTTGAGATGGAGCAGAAATTTGGTGTCCTCCAATGCTATTGAAATAAAACTGCCATTATCAACAGCCTCCAGACCCAGTAACTGTAGTAATGGAAAGACTTGTCCAGTTATGCCCAACTGTGACTTCAGAAAGGCTGCCCTGCAGCAGATGTTCATAACTGCAACCTTAAAATTACATCCAACTCTCCCTTTGAGAGTTGGATGCACTCTCTGATCCCCCAAATCCCTCCATGTTAGAGAGCAACCATCTCTTTTGGGAGGGAAGTTCAAGCACAGATTTAACTTAAAGTCTCTACATAAACACAAGAGGGCTAAATTTGAGCCTCTCTGGAATGTCTTAGACTTAGAGCCTTTTCTAGTAGTTCCCATGGAAAAACTGACAGTCTAGAGAGATTCCTGTGTAATAGGCAGAAAATAATAACATTGGCAGCTGGAACCTTACATGTCTGGATCTGGTTGTTCACACCTGACAACACACACACACACAGAGAGAGAGAGGGGGGGGGAGAGAGAAAAGAGAGGGGAGAGAAAAGAGGGAGAGAGAGAGAGAGAGAGAGAGAGAGAACGAGAGAGAGAGAGAGAGAGAGAGAGAAGGAGATGGAGATGGAGATGGAGATGGACATATATATAAAATATGCCAGGAGGTGAAAATTGTTAACTATAAGCATACTCATATTAACTTTGCAATTACCTATCTTCTTCTAATTTAAAGCTAACAGGGAAAAGAAAATCTCTATGGTACAATGGTCAAAATTGTTTACTATAATTGATAAGGACCAGGTCCAAAACTCTACTTAGCGCATGGCCGACTGCAGGGGTGGGTTCTAACTTACCTCGCTTCCCATTCACTTCCTCCCACGCTTCGTGGGCGTGCATGCGCATGCGCAATGCCAAAAAATTCCCCCCCAAAAAGCCAAAAACAAAATGGCAATGCATGTGCAGTGCTGGAAACTCGGTTTCTGCGCATGCGCAGAAGAAAAAAACCCGGAAAAAAAATTTCAAAAAAAAATTTCCCAAAAAAAGTTTGCACTGACAGAACCGGTTCCGTGACGTCACCAGCGAATTGCTACCGGTTCGGGCGAACTGGGAGGAACCCACCTCTGACCGACTGTAAACCAGTCCTATGACTATCTATCCACAATTATCCTACAATTTGTGGTAGTGAACACAACATTTGGGGAATACTAACATTCCCACTGTGTGATCTTTCAGATCAATAATATCTGGGAAAGGCATAGACCCACATACATTCTCTAGATATATGCATTTCCACAATTTCAAATTATCTCTATATGCCATTGTTACGCCCTTCTTACGATGGCCTTAAATAGTTACCATAGATTGCTTAGTCTGTCACAGACACCCAGGTTTTTTGCGTGGGGTGGCTTATATAGTATTCACAAAGTATTTGTCATTTGAATTAAAAGGCTTCGTTAAAAGGCTGACCATTACTTCCACAGTTTTTGGGTTTTTTAATACATTGAACTGATTATCATGTTTTGAAGCTTGGGTTGAAACAAGCATGGGATCTGTCACGGATTAGAAATCAATGAAGTACCATTAGGAGACAACTGGTTCTCATTATCAGAAGCAAAAAAGCCCCTGTAATTCACAAGCTGAAAATGTTGTACCAATTTTTTTCACAAACCATTAGTTTTTATATGTTTTCAATTTTCATTCCATTCTAAACCACTTCACTTACACAGGCCATTATTATCATAGTCCTCAGATTTGTAGAATTAAACTTAAAGGTTTGGGGTTATTATTCATCTAAATACATCTCTCTCTCTCTCTCTCTCTCTCTCTCTCTCTCTCTCTCTCTCTCTCTCTCTCTCTCTCTCTCTCTCTCTCTCTCTCTCTCTGTGTGTGTGTGTGTGTGTGTGTGTGTGTGTGGTTTTTTAATCTGATCTACTTTCTCCCAACCTGTCTATTCCATGTATTTATATATAGCGATAGACAGGTGTTATTTCTACACCACTTATATTGTCTTCACACATTAATAGTGGTCCCTAGATCATAAATTAGGAACCATTGCTCTAGATCAGGGGTATCCAAGTTTGGCAACTTTAAGACTTGTGGACTTCAACTCCCAGAATTCCCCAGGCTGGCTGGGGAATTTTAGGAGTTGAAGTCCACAAGTCTTAAAGTTGCCAAACTTGGATACTCCTGCCGTAGACATGAAAGTATTTTACCATGATGCCATTCGGCAGGTTCATACTTGTACTAATATAATGTACCTTTCTTAACCTGGTATGTTCTCTTTGGGTGCTTGTTCAACAAATTACAATTAAAACAAAACGAAGGTTTCATGTAATGTCTTAAGATGCTGTATAAATCTGCACTTGATTCATATGACTGAGAAGTACCGTATTTTTCAGAGTATAAGACGCACCTTTTTCCTCCCTAAAAGAGGCTGAAAATTTGGGTGCGTCTTATACGCCGAATGTAGCTTTTTTGAAGCTTTTTTTTCCAGCCCTAATGAGGTGCTAACGATTTTCCCGGCTCTTCCCGCCAAAGACTTAGGGCTGGAAGAAGTTTTTTTCCAGCCCTAAGTCTTTGCAGGCTTGTTTTCATTCCTACTCCCTCTGAAAAAGGTTTTTTCAGCCCTAACCAGGGGATAAAATAATGTGCTGAAGCTGACCAGACTAAGGACGCTAGCCAGATGAATACCTGGTATACCCCCCCCTATTTTCCTCCCCCAAAACTAAGGTGCGTCTTATACTCCGAAAAATACGGTAATGAGTTTAAAGATGCAGAAAAAAGAGAAAATGATACCTGGACATATGGTTGTGTGTAAAGAGAAAGTGATAAAATATATATATATTGTGTGTAATAGGCACCATAGAGGGACTCTGAAAAGGACTTAGCATTGAAACTCTCAGAGTATGCTCTACCCAACCTGCTCATGCTGTGTGAAAAGTGATGGTTTTTAGAGCAAGAGAAAAGTGAGGTTATTTGGAGAAGATCCATTAATACAATTACTGTAGTTGTGTGATTTACGTAGAAGAAAACACAGTGCCGAAATTATCTTAATAGCCAAGATCAATTGAGCAGGAACTCTGTAGGTTTTTCATACATCAAGGCTCCCTAAAGGAAACAGTGCAGATCAGTAAGTCTTCCCTTATATTATTATGATGTATTAGGATGATAATACACCAGGAAGGTACCAGGTAAAAGAAAATAGGACAAGACTAGACTGGATTTTCAACCGGAAGTGGCGAGCTTGAGGACTTTCTTGGCTAGGACTTCCAGAGATGTGCTGCAAAAAAATTAAAAAGTGACCACTAGATGCCACCTTCATCTCTTTCCTGATATCTAGTGGTCATTCCAATCTGGTAGCTTAGCTTTTGGATGCAAGGTTCTGGGTAATGCTCCACCTCTCTTACAACCTCTACTATAACGACGTTGCTGTGCAGAAAATTTGAGAGATAGACCAGATATCTATCCAGATCAGTGATGCTTATCTGGCATCAAAGAGGTGGCTGGGCTGGACGGCCTCTTTCTAATTTACAGTTCTAGGATTATATTCTTTGGTGAGAGTAATAGGAGTTGTAATTCGGTGGAGTCAGCCATTTCTACCCAGTTCATCGTTGCGAGTCAAAAGAGTTGATTGAAGAACAATGAGAAAACTACAATGCTGCTGGGGGTGGGGCGGGGGAAAGCACCCTGAAACCTTTAATACAAGGTTATAACTTCAACATGATATCTGGGTATGAATTAAGACACCGAAGCTTAGGCAATTGTCAGAGAGGCTGGGTTTAAGAATGGAGGAAACATGATCACTTAGAAAAAGAGTCTTAATGAATTCCAAGTGCAAACATTACAGGCACTGGAATGATACATGATTGATGTACGCAGTTAATGAATATGTCTCTGAGCTTCAAAAGTTCTAACTCAGAAGAATTGATGAGCATCTTCTCCGGGCCAAAAATTACAATAATGAACAGTCCATGTTTCCCTGCCCTTGCAAGCTAATGGGTTTCCTTAGGCACCCAGATAAGATTCAGAAAATGAGCTGACTTTGGTCAAATTTAGGGCCAAGCTAGGGCTACAGAGCTAAATCCAGCCAGCATTGTCTCTAGGCGTAATTGGAGACCACTGTGTCTTAGTCCAGCTGCGAAGGTTGCAAAAGGTCATTTAGGAAACCCCATCTCGCCAAGCCAGGTAGAATTTGTGGGAAAGTTGGGGAACTCATTTTGGGTCAGGCTGCTTTTTTTTTTTTTTTTGGAAAAAGTTTCAGACAGAAAGTTGATTATTCCAAAACCTGGTAGGAATTTAATTTCATTTCATTTGCATATTTTTTTTCCAAAGGATTGGCCTGTTGTGGACTTGAGATAAATATTTGAATGTTTGGGTGGTTGCAAAGTTTATGTGTCAAAGTAAACTGGGCCATTTTTATTTGCGGTTGATATTTTTTTATTGGTATAAAATACAGAAATACAAAGAAAAATGAAAATAATGTGAAAATAGCGGAGGAGAAGGGGAAGAGGAAAAAGTGTAGGATAAAGGGGAAAAGAAAAAGAAAAGTATTGACCTCCGACTCCTTTTGGCACAGTAGATTAGTAAAATATAACCTCGACTTTTTATTTTTACATAATAATATATACTAGCCATTTCTATAACAACAAACCTATCTAATCAACAAATTAGACCTTCGAATGAGAGCATGTATCCCTGCCTCATAAAATTTTGTTGACTGTTCTTTGAGCCATTTCTTCACTGCAGTCTTCACTTCCTCGTCACTGGAATAATGTTTGCCTCTCAAACCCTCTTTCATGGGGCTATAATCTAAAGTGTTGTCCTCACTCCAATCAGGAGTCCATTCTTTTTCAACTTAAGCTGACATATGAACTGAAATTCAACAAGTAACCAACTAGGTTGGCCTTTTTCATTTTATTACTTGGTACATGACTGTGAGGACAATTCAGAGATCAGGGTTAGTACTTCTCCCTCCGCCCAATTCTTCTATTCTTTAGTTTGTCCCTATTAGTCTGAACATGATTTTATTTCATTTATCAGAACGTAAATGATATAATCATTTATAACTGGGAAAAATTTCAGGTATTTCTATGAAAAACTTCACCTGAAATAAAGAAAATGGCATTACCTTTTGACTCACCCTCGTATATCAAGTAGATTGAAAGAACCACTTTTGTGTAGTGGTTAAGGGACCAGGCTGGTAACCAGGGGACCATGAGTGCTGGTCTTGTCTTGGGCATGAAGACAACTTGGTGAGCTTAGGCCAGTTTCTCTTAGCCCTGGGAAGGAGACAGTGACAAACCACTTCCAAAAACGTTGCCAAGAAAACTAAAGGGACTTGTCTACACAATCTCCAGGAGCCAACACTGACTTGAAGGCATACAAATGTGCCCAAATAATTTGACTTTATACATTGTGACCTTTGATTTAGATTGTTTCCTCCAAAGGCGCGCGCGCACACACACACACACACACACACACACGTAGGACATCCCTATTCTACTTCAATAGGTTTTTTAATTAATATTTGAATATAATGATTTCTATGAAAATGTATGTTCTCTCTTTTTTCATAGACAGTTGTCATCTGTGATTTAAATTGAGTAATTCTAATTTCATCCTGCATAGGGGTGTGTGTGTGTGTGTGTGTGTGTGTGTGTGTGTGTGTGTGTGTGTGTGTGTGTGTCTGCATATCTCCAGAGATTTTTTCTTGCTGTGTTCAAAACAAGGATCTTCTACTAGAAGGTCCAGCAAATCCTTAAGCCCCACTTCCCCTGGCCCAGTCTCGTGACTTCTCAAATCTCATTAAACGTCACACAAGATGTTGCTGATGACCTATGAGATTTTGGAGTGAGGGGTGTGTGGGATGGGGAGAGAAATCAGCCAAAGAAAAGGTTTCTGGCCCCTGATTCAGACCAAAAGTATTATTGGAATATACAGTTCTGCAGAATGAATTATGCATAATGCAGACATACATATATTGATTTCATAAGCTGCTTTTCTGGAAGGAGTCCACTCAAGACAGTAAACAAAATAGAAATGTAATTAAAAGCAAAAGTACTACTGCATTATAATTAATTTTTAAAATTCAGCATTACCAACAGCAGCAATAGCAACATTAGGCTGAAGAGATAGTGTGGTGTAGTGGTTAAAAGGTTGGATTAGGATCAGGAAGACCCAGAACCACACTCGGACACTTGGGTTTTTTTGTTGTGGGGAATAAAATGAAGGGAGATTCCAACATACACTCCACTTCAAGCTCCAGAAGGAAAATAAAATAAAATACTAATAACCTATTTTAACAGAAATTATATTATTTAAGTGCAACCTTTTTTTTGTGCAGGGACTGGAGCAGAGGTGGGTTCCTCCCAGTTTGCACCGGTTCTATAGAACCTGTAGCAAACCGCTGGTGATGTCACGGAACCGGTTCTGTCGGTGCCGGTCTGTGGATGCCACCATTTTTGGGGGGGATTATTATTTTTGGGGGATTTTTTTTCTTCTGCACATATGCAGAAGCTGAGTTTCCGGCACTGCGTATGCACTGCCATCTTGTTTTTGGCTTTTTTTTAAAAAAATTGAGAATTTTCAGCATTGCGCATATGCGCGCGAAGCGCGTGCACGGCCACAAGGTGCAGCCACGCGGTGCGAGAGGAAGCGAACTGGTGGCAACGTAAGTTAGAACCCACCCCTGGACTGGAGGAAGGCTAGGAGTCACATTTTGCCTCCAAAGGGCTGGCTCTTTGAGGCCGCAGAAAATTTGGGGGCTTGCTTAAGGAAATAGGCAGCACAAGGTTGGATATGACACTTGATATTCACCAAGAGGTGTGGTGGCAGAGTGGTTAGAATGCAGTATTGCAGGCTGATTCTGCCAACTGCCAGCAGTTCGAGCCTGACCAAGTCAAGGTTGACTCAGCCTTCCATCCTTCTGAGGTCGGTAAAATGAGGACCCAGATTGTTGGGGGAAATAGGCTGACTCTGTAAACTGTTTAGAGACGGCTGTAAAGTGGTATATAAGTCTAAGTGCTATTGCTATTGAAGATTATATTTCTTGAAAGATAGTTCTTCAAGACAAGCGCTCCTACAGAGGAAATCTGGGGCTGGATAGATCACCTGGCCAATGAAAATGCTTGTTTCCAAAACACTTTTTTCTTTTTCTTTTTGGGTTGCTTGTGCAAAATGCCCTTTCGACTTTGCAGAGAACTTGCGCCCACACAACCAGTAGCTGCAGTTTCAATCTCGTGTCAGTTTTCTGAACTGCAGAATTTGCTTTCTGTATTATAATTTGTATGTTTCAATGAACCAATGAGCTAATTTTACAAACCAGTAATAATCCACCATTGGTTCTGGTCTGGCCAGGTGAACATTGAGGCACAAAGGAAGGTTGAGATGGGACTCATAATCCTGGTCAGGTTGTGGCAACGTTCCTGACCAACTTCCATGCATCCTATTTTAAGAATCACTGGTTTAGAGCTTGCAATTATCAATTCTAACCATTTTATTGGAAATGTATCAGTAACCAGTACTACCAATATAGAATGATTTTAACATCCTGACCCTCTTACAAATACCAATATCCTGCCCAGAGTCTTAAATCTCAGCATTGTCTTAATTAGAATGCTCTATAAATATTGTTTTGATTAGAATATCATCTGGACACTTGAAATGATAAATTAAATAATTAGCCAAGCTGGAACCTATGAAAATAGCCAAGTAAATTTGGAAGAAAGGACCAGTTTGGCCAGTAAGGTCCTGATCTCATGCTTTGGGTGAAGGGTGCAAAGGATTTCATAAATCTGTCCTTTTAAAAAAAATTACACATTTTAAAGAAAGTATAAAGAAACAAAGGGCAAGTAAAAAGGATAAAATAATAAAATGCAAATATGTAAACAAGGGTTCTAATGTGTTAGGGAGACTAAAGTTTTCAAATGTTTTCTTTACTTATGAATTGTAGAATGTATTCTATCACTTTGAGAGATGAAGAATCACTATTAGGTTTAAACTGAGAATACACATTAGGATATATATTATATTATTATTATATTATTAGGATTTATTATATTATATATTATATATTATTAGGATATTAGGATATAGGTATGCGGTGGCTCAGTGGCTAAGACGCTGAGCTTGTCAATCAGAAAGGTCGGCAGTTCAGCGGTTTGAATCCCTAGTGCCGCTTAACAGGGTGAGCTCCCCTTACTTGTCCCAGCTTCTGCCAACCTAGCAGTTCGAAAGCACGTAAAAAATGCAAATAGAAAAATAGGGACCACCTTTGGTGGGAAGGTAACAGTGTTCTGTGTGCCTTCGGCATTTAATCATGCCGGCCACATGACCACAGAGACGTCCTCGGACAGTGCTGGCTCTTCGGCTTTGAAATGGAGATGAGCACCGTCCCCTAGAGTCGGGAACGACTAGCACATATGTGCGAGGGGAACCCTTACCTTACCTTTTTACACATTAGGTTATAAGGTGACCAGACGTCCCGATTTTGGCGGGACAGACCCGCTTTTTCACCATTTGTCCCGCGTCCCGCCCGCCCTCTTAAAAAGTCCCGATTTTTTAAAACAATGCCCGACTAAAAGCTCGGACCGGCATTGGCGGCGGGCGGGCGCTGGAAGCTGGGGGGAGGGGGAAGGGAGGCTGCTCCTCCTCTCCTTCCCCCGCCCCATCCCTAGCCCCGCCCTCGGAGGCGCCGCTGCGGTTGGGAGGGTGAGGGACGAGGAGCCGTCGCCGCTTTGAGTTTATGAGTGGCGCAAACAGCCCTTCCTCGTCCCCCTCCTCTTTCTTCCCCCCGTCGCCTCGCTGCCGCCGTTGCCCTGGGGCCGGGCGGACGACCGGGAGACGGCGGCGCTTGGATGCTTGGAGCAGGTAAGCTGCCGGCTGCCTCCTTTCCCCGTCTCCCGAAGGGAAGGCAGGAGGCGAGGAAAGGCCTCCCGAAAGGAGGGGAGGCGAGCCAGCCCGGCCAAAGGGAAGGCGGGAGGCGAGGAAAGGCCTCCCGAAAGGAGGGGAGGCTTCGGGAGCCCGCCTCCCTTTCGGGCTGAAAGGGAGGCGGGCTCCCGAAGCCTCCCCTCCTTTCGGGAGGCCTTTCCTCGCCTCCCGCCTTCCCTTCGGCCGGGCTGGCAAGCAACGAACGGGAGGCGGGAGACGGGGAAAGGAGGCAGCCGGCAGCTTACCTGTCGCGAGCTGCAGGCATCCAAGCGCCCTCCCGCCTCCCCCCCTCCCCCCCACCTCACCTGGACGCCGACATTTGCTGTTTTGCCCTCTGCGCATGCGCAGCGTTCTGCGCATGCGCAGAGGGCAAAACTCAAATTGAGAAACCCACCCCTGTCAATGGTGTCCCGCTTGAAGAAAAAAAAATCTGGTCACTTTACATTAGGAGCCTTGGTCATTGCAATTCTAAGCTATAATAAACTCTACTCTACTCTAATTGGAATATTCCATGAAGTTAAGGTATAGCCTATTCATAGAAGAACCCAAATTTGGATTAGATTGCATTCTATGTTAAATTTACATTTAAGATACAAAGTAATACTCACTCTTGGAGCATGCTACTACAATTGTATTAGACTCCTTTAATAAGTATTGTATTTATAGAAGAGAACATTTGTAGCTCAGGGTTGAACCATAGGGTCCTTGCTGCTCTCTGAGCTTGGTTGGGTTTTTTTGGGGTGTGTGTGTGTGTGTGTGTGTGTGTGTGTGTGTGTGTGTGTGTGTGTGAAACTTTATATGTTTCATTTAAATGTCAATGGCAAATCTCATCAGGGAACTCTTTCCAAGACCCTTTAAAAAAAAAAGAATGGGAACTAGTCATGGAAGCTTCAGGCATATAACTAAATCAGCAATACTTTACCCAGCATCTCTAACAAAACTTAACTCGGAAGTATCACCAAGATATATATATATATATATTTGAACTACATTCTCAAAATTCTGAGAATAATGTATTTAACAAAGTTCTTCTTCTTCTTCTTCTTCTTCTTCTTCTTCTTCTTCTTCTTCTTCTTCTTCTTCTTCTTCTTCTTCTTCTTCTTCTTCTTCTTCTTCTTCTTCTTCTTCTTCTTCTTCTTCTTCTTCTTCTTCTCCTTCTCCTTCTCCTTCTCCTTCTCCTTCTCCTTCTCCTCCTCCTCCTCCTCCTCCTCCTCCTCCTCCTCCTCCTCCTCCTCCTCTCCAAACGTTTAGTGAAATTGTTGCTAATAATATACACAATGGATTTTACCAAGATTTTTCAATAGTCCCATGTATTCCTTCAGGACTGTTCACGCAGGACAAAATTGCACTGCACAGTTTGGAGCACAACAGTCCTTTTCTGAATGTAATAGGAGAAGTTTCTTATCGCTTTCTAAGCAGCTGGTATATTTAGTGTGCATAAGCTCTCCTTCTGTCCTCAATAGGTTACTACAATGCTGGGTTATATCTTTGGGAGAAATTCATCTTTTTGAAGTCTCCTTTCCTTGTCAGCACAGCAGAGGTCGGTAAAACTAGCTGTGTATTTTATTAATGGAACCTGCTGTTTTTACACAGAAACAAGATTATCTTGTTTTTGTCCAATCCATTTCCTCAGTGGGCTTTTGGCAGAACCTGATCCCTATATAAAAATGATGGAAGATGCCATTCAGATTAAGAAGCGTTGTGCTCTGTCACTTTCTGTAGCTGCATATTTCCAAACCCTTAATAGAAGACACATTTCCAAGTGGGTTTTGGGGGGTTTTTTGGGCAATGTAGGGAATGTTGCTTATAGATTCTGAAGCAATGCCGGCTGGCGGGCCCTAGGGGGAGGGCCTTCTCTGTGGCGGGCCCCGCGCTCTGGAACCAACTTCCCCCAGAGACCCGAACCATCCCCACTCTGCTGGCCTTCCGAAAAGCTGTCAAGACATGGCTTTTCCTGCAGGCTGTAGAGTCTAATCCATTCGAGCTCACCCCCGAGTATGTATGGTTGTTGGAGGGTTTTAATATTGAATTTTTAATTTTTATATTGATTTTAAGCAATGTTTATTGTTGGTTGTTCTTGTATTCTTTTTTTGCTGTACGCCGCCCTGAGTACCTCGGGAGTTGGGCGGCATATAAGAAAGCCAAAATAAATAAAATAAATAAATAAATAAATAAGGTTTATTTCCAGTCTTTTATGTTTTAGTGTATTTAATCCACTTCAACTTAGTGGAATGATGATGGTGGTGATGGTGATGTTATCCGTTCAGTCGTGTCCGTCTCTTGGCGATTCTATGGGCCAGGTCTCTCCAACTCTTCCAATCTTGCACTACTTCTTTGAGTTTTTCTATGCTCTGACTAGGGTCAACTTTGATGGTGTCCAGCCACCATGTTCTTTGGTGACCTGGTTTCCGTTTTACAACTTAACTCTTCCAAACGTAATTGCTTTCTTCAGTGAATTCCCCCACATGACATGGCCAAAATATCAGTTTTGTGATTTTGCTTTCCAGTTACATGTCTGGTGTTATGCGCTCCAGTACTTGCTTGTTGGTCACCTTTATTGTCCAAGGGAATGGAATGGAACTTAAGATAAGAATACCTTGTCCTAGCCTCATTGACACAAGGTGCTAGATAATGGAAGGATGTTTACCAAGGACTGCTGTAATCTCCCTTACAACTCAACACTGCATTGTATACTTATTGCTAAGAGGCTGGAATGGGTTGCTGGACACTCGGCTTTGGCCTGTGACACTCTCTCTCCCCTCAAGGAAATATGTCTCAAAAGAGACTGGGGAACACCACTTTCATCAGAAGAAAAAAATATGTCAAGGAAGAAACCATTTCAGTCTTTTATTCCACTACTGGAATAAAAGGAACCAGGGCCAAATACATAGGTTGACTGGCTTTCAACTTACCTGAGCTTGTGGTCTCAGCTATGATTTATTATTATTTCCTATCCTGTCTTTTTTGGGTTGGGGAGCTCAAATTCTCTCCTAATTTCCCTCTTGCCATGAAAAAAAAATTGTACAAAATAGGTTGGCTTTAGAGATAGTGACTAGGACAACATTATCTAGTAAGATCCATGCCAGAGCTTCAGATCTGGATTTCTTTCTTTCTCCAAGCTCAACACCACGATTTATAAGCAATTCCCGGACATATTCCTTTTCCTAAAATTCCAATTCTAATGTCTTGTCGTTTCAAAAACCACTATCAACCATTAGAGGTTGAGGTGACTGGTGGACAAAGAGACTGAGCTACAGATAATCTCTTGTGTGTCATCATTAGCAAGATTATCTTTTTTGTCAAATGGTAGATTCAGCCTCATGAGACATGGCGGAAGGAGGAAATTGGGTTCCACCTCTTCCTTTTATTCCTATTATGAATATTCCTGTTTCTGCTTCTACAGATTGCCCTCAACTTACTACCATTCATTTCGTGACTGTCTGAAGTTACAACAGCACTGAGAAAAGTAAATTTATCACTGTTTTTCACGCTGACAACCCTTGCAGCATCCCCATGGTTATGTAATCAAAATTTAGATGTTTGGCAACTGGTTCATATTTAGGATGTGTCCCGGGGTCATGTGATCATCTTTTGGGTCTTCTGACAAGCAAAGTGTCAGGCCGAAGCCAGATTGATTGGAGATCTTGGCCTGCCACAATATGCTATATTCTTTTGGAATGTATCTTGCTGTGGGATGTTGGGAAGGGCGGTAGAGATGGAGGAGGTAGAGATAGTCAAAATAAATTCCTTTTAGAATTTCAAGGTCATCCTTTGTCCAGCAGTCACCCGGAAGAAGATGGGAGTGTACGGACCTGGTGGCAGAAGATTAGTGGTCCATGTGACGAACTTGTGGGTGTGGGACAGGGGAATGAATTTTAAACTGGAAAAGAAGCTCTGGGGAAACCAGATTCGGGTTTCCACCGATGTACCAAAATGGCTCTAGGAATAAATTGGAACTTTGAGGAGACTTTTGCCTTGGACTCTGATTTGAGCTTAGATGTTATTTGGAACCCTGACACCAAGTCAATGGGGAATCCAGATTCACTTAACAACCATGTTACTAACTTAACAACTGCAATGTTTCATTTAACAACTGTGGCAAGAAAATGGGGCAAAGCTCACTTAGCAACTGTCTCGCTTAGCAACAGAAATTTTGGGCTCAATTGTGGTTGTAAGTCAAGGGCTACCTGTACTTGTAGTGTGTCTTTCTACTCATCAGAACTTTTTCAGGTTGGTTCTTTCCGTCTGCTTGGACATCAGATCAAAATTTCTGAATGTTCTTCTGGCTCAGAATTCCAAGAGCTGAATTCCCTGATAATTTATAATAATAATAATCAGAGTTGGAAGGGACCTTGGGAGGTCTTCTAGTCCAACCCCCTACTTAGGCAGGAAACCCTACACCAATTCAGACAAATGGTTATCCAACATCATCTTAAAAACTTCCAGTGTTGGAGCATTCACAACTTCTGGAGGCAAGCTGTTCCACTGATTAATTGTTCTAACTGTCAGGAAATTTCTCCTTAGTTCTAAGTTGCTTCTCTCCTTGATTAGTTTCCACCCATTGCTTCTTGTTCTACCCTCAGGTGCTTTGGAGAGTAGCTTGACTCCCTCTTCTTTGTGGCAACCCCTGAGATATTGGAACACTGCTATCATGTCTCCCCTGGTCCTTCTTTTCACTAAATTTGAACGATACCAGGCTAAGAAAGGCAACGAGATATATAATATAGCAAGGATGCCCAGCTAGGTGGCAGCACCTGGCTGTCCTTACCTATAAACCTAAGCACAATTAGTCAAGGTTACTACTTGGGTGTACAATCATCTTGGAAATCCAGAGTTTTTAATTTAGACTGGGAAGTTTAAAAAAAAAAACCTAAAAAGAAAGCAGTGACAAATCCCTTCTATATTGTCACCAAGAAAACTACACTTCAAGTCCACTGAAGTGTATCAGGTCAATTGAGAACACAACCTGTGTTTACTTCTATCAAAGATCCTGGCTAGAATGAAGGGGATTTTGAGAACCAAAAGCTTCGAGAATCTACTCAACCTAGGACTTGAATCTGTTCCAATCCATAACAAATGCTTGTTGGGACTCAGAAATTACTGTCGCCATGATGCTTCCTGAAACCTTTCCCTGGTCCCTGTTTGAATGGTTCACTGGGGCTTACCATTCCTTATCCATTCTACCCTTTTACACAACAAATGAAAGTTGCGAGTTTGAGAAGACACTGAATTAGAGCAAACCAAAACTCTGGGCAAATTAGCAGTTTCTTTGTTGCCTTACCCTATGATTAAATTCTGCATTGAGCCGTTGGGGCGTAGATTAGCATAAAACTTGGTTTCCAGAGAAGAATGAATGGAAGCTTTTTGAAAGTTTAGGACACTCACCAATGCTACACCACATAAATCACAGTGCAAACTGTGTGATTATACCCTGCAGGGAAATAGACTGTGTGTTTATGGGGCTATTCGCTGAGCACTTAGGAATAATCTGATATAAAGCAGCAGGGGAGGAGAGTAATGACAACTTCAAATTAGTTTAATGAATGTTTACATTAAATGGAGAAAGGAGGGGGGGACTACTTTTCTACAAACATGCCAACATAAAAGTGACAGTTTTCTTTCCAGATGAGAACAGGAGGAGGAAAGGAGAAGGAGACCTGTGAAAATGTTAACCCTTTGAGAGCCACCTCACCTTCCTCTTTCCATTCCTTCAAAGAGAATATTCAGACGCCTATTTTACTATTCAGTTTCTCCTTATTTTAACTGGAAGCACATCTGGTCAGGTCATCTGTGCGTTCATCTGTTCCTGAGTTTTCTGTGGTTTTTTTTCCCCTGTCCCACCTTCACTACCATTTCTCTGCCATTTTCCAATTTTCCATGTGTGTAAACGGTTGACATTGGAAAATGACTCTCTTTCCTCCAATTTCCCAAAAGTTTATTCCCCCCCCCCCTGGAAATCTAAAGCATCAAGATTTTATTTATTTATTTATTTTGTGAGATTTATATACCGCCTCACAGTGCAAGCACTCTCTAAGCGGTTTACACCAGTAAGCAATGTATATTTATATTGCCCCCAACAATCTGGGTCCTCATTTTACCTACCTCGGAAGGATGGAAGGCTGAGTCAACCTTGAGCCGGTGAGATTTGAACCGCTGACCTGCGGATCAGTGTCAGCTAAAGTGGCCTGCAGTACCTGCCTCTAACCGCTGCGCCACCTCGGCTCTTAATCTAATGATGATTAAAGATGATGATTGTGATGGTGTTGACGATGATGATGTTGATGATGATGATGTTGTTGTTGATGATGATGTTGTTGTTGATGATGATATACTTTGGCTTCATCAGTTTCAATCTAAAAATTATTTAGAATGTCTTTGGGTGGTACTTTTAGTTCACTTCATTGTTTGGTTATGTGCTTCCTGTTCAGTTGCCTCCATCTCATTTTCATTCTATGTACGGCCTCCCCAGCTGTTAGTTCTTTCCGACCCAAGAAACCCTCATGAGATTAATTCCCTTATAATGTGTTCCCTTGGGATGTAACACAAGATTGCAGATTGCTGGAGAAATGGTGAGACCTCAAATGCAAGATACTTGCAAGCCACCCATTAAACTAGGGACATATTCGCACAACTAAAAGAGGTTTTAAACTGGTAACGAGTCCATGAGAATTTCATGCAGGGTTTCCCCTCCCCCCTCGGTTCTGGGGGGCGGAAAGTCTTTGCCACCAGATTGAATGAAGTGATTGACTCTTTTCAGAAGATCCTTTTGACAGAACCTTGGTGAATATAACACGTATGCAGTGGTGGGATTCAAATTTTTTACTACCGGTTCTGAGGGCGTGGCTTGGTGGGCATGGCAGGCGAAGGATACTGTAAAATCTCCATTCCCTCCCCACTCCAGGGGAAGGTTACTGCAAAATCCCCATTTCCTCCCGATCAGCTGGGACTCAGGAGGCAGAGAATAGATGGGGGCCAGTCAGAGGTGGCATTTACCGGTTCTCCGAACTACTCACAATTTCCGCTACCGGTTCTCATGCACATATATGGGTTGTAATAGACTACATATGACAAAAGAAAAATGAATCTGAACAAGGTCCTTTTATCTTTCCATGGGCTGAATTTCAAGATTTGGGGGATGAACAGAATCGACCCTTCATTTAAAAAAGCTTGAGGGTCTTCCTGAAGTTACCTCAGGATGGACCTTCATTAACCCTGGCTGATAAATTAGTTGTATCTTTACTTAGAGAAGGGAGACTTCATATCAGTGACATGTCCAGGCAATCCTCGACTTACGACCATTTGTTTAGTGACTGTTCGAAGTTACAACGGCGCTGAAAAAAGTGACTTATGGCCGTTTTTCACACTTAGGACTGTGGCAGCATCCCCTATGGTCACATAATCAAAATTTGACCACTTGGCAACTGTATTTATTTATTTATTTATTTATTTATTTATTATTTATTTATTATTTATTTATTTACATTCATAGTACTCTTGTTTGTTTGTTTGTTTGTTTATTTATTTATTTATTATTTATTTATTTATTTATTTATTTATTTATTTATTTATTTATTTATTTATTTATTTATTTATTTATTTATTTATTTATTTTGCAATTCTTATATGTCGCCCTACTGCCAGGGGAACTCAGGGCAGCGTACAGCATATACAAGAACAGCAATAGTATAATTAAAAATACGGTCATTAAAAAAAAATTAAAAAATAGGAAAACAATTTTTAAAAATAGGAAAAGAAACCAACAGACACCATTCATACCAAGATTGAGATGTTCAATGATCTCTCACCCTGCCTGCAGGAAGAGCCATGTCTTAATGGCTTTCCAGAAGGCCAGTAAGGTGGGAATAGTTCGGATCTGTTGCAGTGTCCCAGGGTCATGTGATCACCTTTTGTGACATCCTAACAAGTAAAATCAAGCCAGACTCCCTTAACAATCATGTTACTAACTTAACAACCACCGTGATTCACTTATCAACTATGGCAAGAAAGGCCATATAATAAACCAAAATTTACATAATAACTGACTTGAGTAGTGTAGTGTAGTGTACCATAAGGCCACTAGGGGGCCACTCTAGGAGCGGGAATAATTGGAGCCTATGATTGGCCACTCCGTTTTGACAGCCGACTATAAAAGGGAGCTGTCAAACGGTGCCGGATGAATTCTAGTTGTTGTTAGTTAACAAGTTATTAAAGTTATGTTGGAACAGCCACGGAGTCTCCTCAGTTATTACACCCATCGACCACGCTACATTTCAAGTAGTAATGGAAATTTTAGGTTCAATAGTGGTCGTACGTTGAGGACTACCCATATATGGGTGGTCCTTATTTGAACCTGTGTCCTGAAGTTTCCAAGAGAAGACTAAGATGTGTCAGCACCGAACGAGATGTTTACATTCATAGTCAGTAGTCTTGTCCCTACCTCCTGTCCAATTTGATGGATGTCCTACCGAACACTTTGAAGGGCCTGTAAGCTTTGCATTAATTATGGGCAACGTTTGGTATAACCAGTTAAGGCCAGAAATCGTGCCAAATGATTCAGAACGTATTCAAGACAGCTTCATTTATGAGCTGACAGGTTTTGATTTTCCCCTTTTAAACCAATTTAGAAATACTTTGCATCTGTCTCCATTAGTCATTCATAGCCCTAATGATTCATAATTATGTAAACCTGAACAACACAGAGTTGGATTATTTATAACATCCTATCAGCAGAATGCGATCTTTTAAGAACGTGATTATTCTCGGCTAATGAGAAATTGGCTATTGTCAACTGTGAGTGGAATTCTTGTTTGCGAGTGAAATCTATTTTAAAAACAGAGAGAAATGGGGGCGGAGAAATTAGATTACCAGTTAAAACTTGAGGTCTGATGTTAGCCAATGTACTGTAGATCAAATCAAGAAATAAATTCCACAGAAGTCTAAAACTACTTTTTTTTTTTAAGGTAGACTATTGTTAATGAGTCTTGCACGTTCTGTTTATACTTCTCTTTCTTATCCATAGGTGAACCAGATGAGTATACGAAGTGTTTATATATAGCTTCTTCTTGTTTTGGACTCCTTGCTTGATACAGTAATATTTCTCTCCATTGAGATCATATTCTTTATCTTTACACCTGATCTCCAGAACATATTTATTTAACATTGTGGATCTCGTCCTTGGAGAAAAAGACCAAGGACATAGTAACATGGCTACATTTGAATAACCCACAATAACCTACAAACAAGGTGACAACGTTTTAGCTGGCTCGGGGTGGGATTCAAAAATTTCAGCAGCCGGTTCTCTGCCTGGTTGCTGGGTGGGCGTGGCCATGGTGGGTATGGCTTAGTCGGCCGCCTGCACCATGGCGGGGGGCCATTTTTGCCTTCCCCAGGCTCCAGAGGCTTTTCTTGAGCCTCTGGGAGGGCGAAAATTGCCTCCTCAGGGCTCCAGAGACCCTCCGGAGGCCGGAAACGGGCCCCTTTTTGGACTTCCAGAAGGCCCATTTTTCCCCCTTCCCCAAGCTTCGCCACGGGCCCTGCACTTACCTTGCATCCAAAACGGGCCACTTGGAGACCCCTGGGGTGGGAGGGGCAGGATGGGGGCAGCCAGGGGTGAGATTTGGCAGTTCGCCGAACCGGCCATAACGTTAGCTATAGGTCCGCCCGAACCCGTAACAGCCCACCCCTGAGCTTGCCGCTCTGCAAAATATACTTGTGTCTTTAGTGGATTGATGTGTTGATCAAAACCAGATTATTAGGTTAACCAAGTATATACATTATGGTTGAGATACTATGTGCTCCTGGTCTTCATGTCTCCATGGGAGAATTCAAATATCCACACAAAACTGATAAATATAGGTGAAAGTCGTCTTTCTTTTTCTCTGCCAGCTCTCACTACCTGGTTAGTGAGAAATTTCTTCTGTTTGGAATGGTACAGGATTTCCTGCCATGGGCAAAGGGTTGCATGAGAAGACCTCCAAGGTCCCTTCCAACCCCATTATTCTTTGTTCTGGGTTTTTCTGCTTAACTGCGAGGAAAATGTAAGGAAATGTATTCAAGACCCTGTAGAGAAATATTTGGAAAATATGTTTGCCTTTCCCTTCCTCCTCCCAATACTTTTATAGTGCACCACTCTCTTTTGTAAGAATTCATATTTTGAATTTTTGGCAGAGGAGCAGCAGTACTTCTAGGCTTCTAATAAATACTTTGGTGCCAATCTCTGACCTTAGCAAAACAAAAGACCAAGTGGTAATATAGCGCAATACTTTCTCTGGTGTTTTCAACATATCCATGCACAAAGGAATCAAACTATATATACTTTTCCTATCTTATTGGGAAGGAGACTGCCCTTAGGACACTTTTTGACTCCTGTCAACTACCTAGACTAGTCCCTGCAGTTTGATTGGCAAGGATTTTTAGAAGTGGTTTGTCTTTGCCTGCTTCCTAGAGCTAAGAGAGAATGACAGGCTCAAAGTGGGAACTACGACGGTATCTGATCGTCTTCAAACCTCCAACTTTCGTTCTTGATTAATGAAGACATTCTTGGCAAATGCTTTCGCTCTGGGTTGTCTTGCGCCAGTCCAAGAATTTCACCTCTAGCGGCACAATACGAATGCCCCCGGCCGTCCCTCTTAATCATGGCCCCGGTTCCGAAAACCAACAAAATAGAACCGGAGTCCTATTCCATTATTCCTAGCTGGAGTATTCCAGCGACCAGCCTGCTTTGAACACTCTAATTTTTTCAAAGTAAACGCTTCGGACCCCCGGGACACTCAGTTAAGAGCATCGGGGGAGCGCCGAGAGGCAGGGGCTGGGACAGGCAGTAGCTCGCCTCGCAGCGGACCACCAGCTCGATCCCAAGATCCAACTACGAGCTTTTTAACTGCAGCAACTTTAATATACGCTATTGGAGCTGGAATTACCGCGGCTGCTGGCACCAGACTTGCCCTCCAATGGATCCTCGTTAAAGGATTTAAAGTGGACTCATTCCAATTACAGGGCCTCGAAAGAGTCCTGTATTGTTATTTTTCGTCACTACCTCCCCACGTCGGGAGTGGGTGATTTGCGCACCTGCTGCCTTCCTTGGATGTGGTAGCCGTTTCTCAGGCTCCCTCTCCGGGCTCAGTCTCCCCGATTCTAGCTCAGTGCCTCATATATTTCTGAACTCAGTAGAACTTGGGAGTCTTCTCCACCAGGTTGTGAATTTATTTATTTTATTCAGTTTGTGTGCCATCCAACTCCCTTTTACTGCATGATGATGAGAGCCGAGGTGGCGCAGTGGTTAGAGTGCAACACTGCAGGCTACTTCAGCTGACTGCTAGCTGCAGTTCAGCAGATCGAATCTCACCAGGCTCAAGGTTGACTCAGCCTTCCATTCTGCCGAGGTGGGTAAACTGAGGACCCAGATTGTTGGGGGCAATATTGTGACTCTGTAAACCGCTTAGAGAGGGCTGTAAAAGCACTATGAAGTGGTATATAAGTCTAAATGCTATTGCTATTGCTATGAAGCGGTACATAAGTCTAAGTGCTATTGCTAAGTGTAAGCAATAGAGCCGAGGTGGCGCAGTGGTTAGAGTGCAGTACTGCAGGCTACTTCAGCTGACTGCTAGCTGCAGTTCAACAGATCAAATCTCACCAGACTCAAGGTTGACTCAGCCTTCCCTGATGAAGTGGTATATAAGTCTAAATGCTATTGCTATGATATGGGTCCATCTTTTTGTTCTTTATCAGGGAGTCCATAGCAGTCATAAAAGCTGTAACAGAGATTGCTGACATTAGCTATAGTACAGGTCGTCCTCGACTTCCAACCAAAATTGAGTCCAAAATTTATGTTGTTAAGTGAGACTTTTGTTAAGTGAATTTTGCCCCATTTTAAGACCTTTCTTGCCCCGGTTGTTAAGTGAATCACTGCAGTTGTTAAGTTAGTCACATGGTTTTTAAGTCAATCTGGCTTCCTCATTGAACTTTGCTTGTCAGACGGTCGCAAAAGCGGATCACATGACTCCAGGACACTGCCATCATCATAAATATGAACCAATTGCCAAGTGTCTGAAATTTGACCATGGAGATGCTGCAACCGTTGCAAGTCTGAAAAACGGACTTAAGTCACTTTTTTTCAATGCCATTGTAACTTTGAACGGTCACTAAACGAACTGTTGTAAGTCAAGGACTACCTGTATACAGACTTTTGAAACTCCTGGTACTCTGGGCCAGTTGACCCAGTTGGTTGCATCCAACGCTGAGTACAAAATTTCTTGGCAAAAGGAGGTGTTAACGAAAATAACAAGAAGGGATCACCTGAATGCTGAGCTCTGAAGATCTCTCTTAAGAAAACTTGATTCCAAAATTCCCTCAGGAAGGGAAATACCTTAGTTCAGCAATAACAGAAAACTAACTTTGGCCGCCTCCTTTAGACTTTGCAGGCTGTTTAGTAGGTGATGTGACACTTAGAGCTGAATACTAGGGCATTTGTTTTCCCAGTAGATCAACAATGTACTTTCCACTACATGTTCAGCATTTACGAGAAGACTCCTAGTTCTTTCCTTAAAATATTCCCTGTTTTTAGTCACATAGTTAAAATAAATCCTGCAAGGAAACTACAGCTGGCCGTATTGACTTAATTGCAACATTGATCTCAATAAATCCACCATTGGCATCAATCAGCATGGATCCAACCTTGTATGTTTTTTAACACTTTAACACTTCTAACAATTTCAAGTCTTAAAAAGAACATGAAATTCTCAGAGAGGACCTACAAGTTGTAATGTTTAACCCATGCTTGGGGTTAAACTAGTCTCAATCAACTGTACTATTTCAGCTAATTAAAGATCTACCTTTTCCTCCTATAGCCAACTATAAAGATTATAAAGTGCCGTGGTGGTACAATGGTTAGAATGCAGTTTTTCAGTTTGACTCTGCCCACTGCCAGGAGTTTGATCCTGACCGGCTCAAGGTTGACTCAGCCTTCCATCCTTCCGAGTTCAGTAAAATGAGGATCCAGATTATTGGGGGCAATATGCTGAACTCTGTAAATTGCTTAGAGAGGGCTGTAAAGTACTATGGAGTGGTATATAAGTCTAAGTGCTATTGCTATTGCTATTTCCTAGACCAGACCCACAAAGCTGAGGCCTCTCTAGGAATACTTCCACTCAGTCTGCTTCGTTTTTTTAAACCTTGCCAATGGGGATTTGGCGAAAAACAGGGAGGCATGGAGTACATAATTGTGTCTCTAGCTGTCCACAGGGAAGCCTTTTTTTAATGCGTATGCTCATAAGGAAAATAAATTTTAAAAAAATTCAAAAAAAAGGTGGCGGCACCCACGGACCGGCACCGACTGAACCGGTTCCGTGACATCATCATGACGTCACCAGCGGGTTGCTACCGGTTCGGGTGAACCGGTCCAAACCGGGAGGAACCCACCTCTGTGTGGGTCAAACTCAAGTCTTGTTTCTCCTGATTGGTGGCTCACTAAAATCAGTGGAATTTGACATTATTAATTCACCATTTGGATATGTCATACTCGGTTAAAGGAAATTCCAAAGCTGTTAAAAGCAATGCAAGAAATGCAATTTTTAAAGTCTAAAAAGCATTAAACAACTGCTAGGAAAACGTTAGGGCAGTTGGTGAAAGGAAGGGAAGGGAAATCAAAGGGAACTCCTGGCCAGAAATATAAATTTTGAATTTATCTTGGAAGAGCATCACAGAGTTTCCTATTCTAAGTAGAACTAAGTCTAGAATTGCATCGACGTAATCACTTCTGCGTGGTGCTGAAAAGCTAAGTTGAGAGGGTTTGGGTTTATTATACCAGGCTGCTTCAAAGAAGCCCCTGTTGTTTTCCTTCTTTCTTTGGCTCTTCATCTCATTGATTTCAACAGCACCTCTGGGCATCATTCATGTTCCAAATACTTTGCTATGAACTGTTGTTGTACCTGCTGTCCCTCAGCTCACATCCCTGCGACTCAATTCCTGGTTTCCCATTTTCATCTCATTCTCTCAAACTACATTTCCAGCTCGCCCCTGAGACTTGCCAATGACTCAGCCCTATAGTCTGAATTAATTTTTGAATGGCATTTTAAAACATGTTGCCTTGTGGGGCTGGTCTTTAGCAGGATAAAAGTTGCGGAGATGGGTAGATCCTATTCCATCCATCTCCCTGCTAGATCTTCCAATACTTGAAGGGCTGCTACAGGGAGGAGATCGCTTTATTCTCCATAGCACTTGAGGACAGAAGTGATGGGTGGAAGCTTCTCAGAGGGAGATCTAACCTGAAAATAAGAAGCAATTTCCTGATCCTGGGAACAAAAATAAATGGAACAGCTTGCCTCCAAAGTTGTGATTGCTCCATAACTGGAGGTTTTCAAGAAAACATTGGACAACCATTTGTCCAGGATAATATAAGGACTCCTACCTTGGGTAGCGGGTTGGACTAGAAGACCTCCAAGGGTTTTTTCCCCCAGCACTGTGATTTTTTAAATATATTTGAGCTATATCAGTAATTTTATAGAGTTTCTTTTTCTTCATAGTAATAACAATAGCACTTAGACATATATACCACTTCATAGTGCTTTACAGCCCTCTCTAAGCGGTTTACAGAGTTCAGCATATTGCCCCCAACAATCTGGGTCCTCATTTTACCGACCTCAGAAGGATGGAAGGCTGAGTCAACCTTGAGCCGGTGAGATTTGAACAGCTGAACTGCTGAACTAGCAGTCAGCTGAAGTAGCCTGCGGTGCTGCACTCTAACCAGAGGTGGGTTCCTGCCAGAGCTGTCCAGTGTGTAGCTCCGGTAGGGAATGGCCGATTGCCCAATTTGCGCGCGACCGCTCCAGAGCCCTCTCTGCCGGTCCATCACGCGCGTCGCCATCTTTTTCTGAGAATTTTTGGGCAATTTTGCTTCTGCGCATGTGCGGAAGCAAAATCGCGCCAAAATCTTGTGAGGGGATGCACACGCGAGCAAGATTTCGCCGTGATTTTGCTTCCATGCATGCGCAGAAGCAAAATCGCGTGAGGGGGCACGCACGCGTAGCGAGCGCGCGTGCCCCCGAAACATGGAGATGCGCGCACAGCGCACTGGCATCGGTAAGCGAGCAACCTGCCCCTGACTCTAACCACTGTGCCACCTCGGCTCATTCATGATATTGCCTGGAATAAGTCAATGAGATTTGAAATACAGGCAAATGCAGATGATAAGAAACAGGATAATTGCTAGTGCCTCTAATGATAGCTCATTTAACAAGGAGTCAAACTAATGTGCATGGAGAAGACAATATGAATGAAACCTTTATAGTAATTTAATATTAAGGAATCAGCGCTGCAATTTTACTACCATTTTTGTAAAAAGGAAAAGGAAACGAAGATATATTTTGCCTATTGGATAAAAATATGATGTCCCCTCTAGTAACAGGAAGCTGTGAATATTAATAACTGGTGTTAATTGTTATAGATAAATGGAGATACAGATTTAATAAATCATTGCACTTTCTGTTTAGAACCATTGGAAACAAAACTTAGTGATTTTCTAAATCTTTTGTTTTACTTTTCCATCATTTCCCAATAAGAGGCATTTTATGGTTGTTGTTTTTGTTTTTGTTTTTTTCAATATATAATCCAGGGAAATATATCAATGTACCCACTCTTGGGTGGACCAGGCAAGACTAAATGTAGGATTAGACTAAGTATCTAACAGGATAACAGAGTTGGACGGGACCTTGGAGGTCTTCTAGTCCAACACCCACTTGTCTCTGTGTTGCTGCAGAAGATTTACTGCCCTTTTATTTCAACCAGTATTTGAAGAATGTCCACCAACTGGAAGACTTGGTTTCAAATCTGATTTGGGGCTTCAATAAACGCCCTGATCCAACTCAGATTGAATAAGAAGCTATTGATGGAGGAGCGAAATCCAAAATGAGATTTAAGAGGTGGAAGTCAGCGACGGGACAACCATGAACAGAATTCACAACCAGAGACACAGCCAACCCCTCCTCATTTTGACCTGAAAAATGCTAGTGCCAGGGGTCCCCAAACTTGGCAACTTTAAGACTTGTGGACTTCAACTCCCAGAATTCTGGGAGTTGAAGTCCACAAGTCTTAAAGTTGCCAAGTTTGAAGACCTCTGTGCTAGTGGATATATTTGAACATGGGTCAATCGGTCCTGAGAGAGAGGTCACCATGTTCCCAAGGGTAAAAAAAAGAGCCCTGTATGAATAAATACAGCCACAAATTGTGTATTTCCCCCCTTTTTGAGAACGGTTGCCGTCATTTCTATTTTGTTGTCTACTCAGCTGGCTGTTTGCTTTGTCTTGGGTGGGTTTATTTGGTGTTACTTTCAGTTTGTGGGTTCTTCGAAAGCAGCAGACCTTCCTTGGGAGCCCACCTTTTTTTTTTACTTTCTGGGGATTTCTATTGGTTAACCACTTGTTTCTGTAAGAAAATACCACATGTGTAGCCTTGATAATAGCACAGCTCTTGATCTACCGTTATGGTGGGCGAAAGACTGGAAACAGAAACTGATGAAATGCGGAGGTCTTCAATGCAATGACTTATAACTGTGCTGCAATCTCTTCCTTCCTTTTTTTCCTCCCCTCTGAATTGGCAGAACAGCTGGTCTTCAAGAAAGATCTGTTCTCTCCCTTCCTACTATCTATGTCCGGCAATTTTGAGACTCATTGTTTTGTTTCATGCAGCCCTCTTAACCTCCAGGGTTAAGGATTCAACAACTAGCTGAACATCTAATGAATTAGGTACAGGAGGATGTGCATGAAACAAGGTAGTTATTTTGTTTGGATAAGTTAACCTATATTATAGTAGGCCTTGTTTGTTTGTAATCTTCACCTTTCCCCTATGAGCATCTAGGGCAGTGATGGCGAACCTATGGCACGCGTGCCACAGGTGGCACACGGAGCCATATCTGCTGGCACGCGAGCCGTTGTGCCCTAGCTCAGCTCCAGTGCGCACGTACGCACCGGCCAGTTGATTTTCGGCTCAGGCGGAGGCTCTGGGAGGGCATTTTCGGCCTCTGAAGGGCCTCCGGGTGGGAGGCCATTTTTGCCCTCCCCAGGCTCCAGGGAAGCCTCTGGAGCCTGGGGAGGGCAAAAAATGGACCTCTTGGGCCCACCGGAAGTCAGGAAACAGGCCATTTCCAGCCTCCGTTGGGGCAGCCGTTTTCGCCCTCCCCAGGCTCCAAGAAAGCTTCTGGAGCCTGGGGAGGGCAAAAAACCGATCTACCAGGCCCACCGGAAGTCGGGAAATGGGAGCGGGGGGGTCATGCATGCATGCACGGGGGGGGGGCAGCTTGGGGGGTCACACACGCATGTGCAGGGGGCGGGGGGCATTGAATTATGGGTGTAGGCACTCGCACACGTGCGATAGCACGCGTGCACGTGCTTTCGGCACCCGGGGGGAAAAAAGGTTAGCCGTCACTGATCTAGGTCTATTATACAGGTGTATCTGGTGGAGGTCAAAATGCATAATGATGAACAATCAAATTTTAGGAGAGTCTCTGATACTGTACTTTAAAAATGCCTTTTCTGGAAGGCGAAATAACTTTATTTCTGGGAATTGGGCGGCATATAAATCCATTTAAATAAATAAATAAATAAATAAATAAAATAAATTTTGATCCATGTTCAACCTTGAATTAGAGAACATCTCCCTGAGTCTGAATGAAGAAACCGCAATCATATTTCTCTCCTTTGTAAAACACACACATTTTGCTGTTTCTATATCCACGTTGGCAGCCTATTCCATCTGTCAGATTCCAAAAAAAAAAAAATAACCAAAGGAACTACAAAGCACAAACTAAAACTTCTCTTTCATAATCTGGCTGAAATCTCTGTGGCCATGTTTGAAGGTCAGAGCAATAGCATTGTCGTTCAGACAGCTTCCAATAAGTTAAATACAGAATGTTGGAAGCATCAAAACGTCAGCCAAAAGCCGAGCTAACCCAGCAATTCAGAAAAAAGAGGAGCAAGTCCTCTAGGATGGTTGCTTCCTCGAACAGAATAAGTAGTGGTGTTCCATTTACCAATGTGACTCAAGATCAGAAGTTGGTGTATTTATAGCAACTTGCTACCCTTCAGATAGGGTAGAGAGTTGACATCTCAACAGATTCAAGAACATTAAGATGGAGGATGACACCTAGGTAAAATGCAAAGATTATCATTATATTAGAGGATATGTATCCAACCCAAAGAACCAAGAACAATATGTGCAGTTACTTCTGAGTAGTTTCTGTATTGCTGTATACCTACAGACAGAACCTTGCCAGACTAAAGCAATTATCCGCAATAAGTATCAATATACTCTGTGAATTACTGGGGAGGCTCTGCCCTTGCTCTCTTCCTCTGCCCATCAGATCAGTGGTGGGTTGTAAATAATTTTGCCACCGGTTCGCGCATGCACTCACGTGTGAGCACAATACTTCTGCGCATGTGCAGAAGCATCCTGGATGGGTGGGCAGAGCCCCCCACCGCCGGTGCTACCAGTTCTAAGAACTGGTCCGAACCGGGAGCAACCCACCGCTGCATCAGATATTCTAAGCTTCATTTTGGAGACCAAAACATATGAAGAATGGTTACAGGAACTGGGCATGGCTAATCTTGTGAAGAGAAGGACCAGGGGAGGCATGATAGGACTGTTCCAATATTTGAGGGTCTGCCACAGAGAGGAGGGGGGTCAAGCTATTTTCCAAAGCACCTGAAGGCCAGACAAGGAATAATGGATGGAAACTGAACAAGGAGAGATTCAACCTGGAAATAAGGAGAAATTTTCTGGCAGTGAGAGCAATCAACCAATGGAACAGAAGTTGTCTTCAGAAGTTGTGGGAGCTTCATCACTGGGGACTTTCAGGAAGAAACTGGACTGCCATTTGTCAGAAATGGTGTAGGGTCTCCTGCTTGGGTGGGTGAGGGGTTGGACTAGATGACCTACAAGGTCCCTTCCAACTCTGTTAATCTGTAACCTTTCACCACTAGGTTCCCTTCTTTCTTGAGAACTGCATTCCACCTCACCATGTCCAGTAACCAACAGAGAACTGAGGAGTGGATTTCAACTGGATACCACTTTTCTAAGCTCCATTTCCCTAAAGTTGTGCTTTCTTCTCATCCAATCCAAACCATTTTGAAAGGTCAGCTTGCTATCCCGTCTTGTTGAAGGATGGATTTATGTGGTCAAATACAACAGGAGCAAAATAACAGCCAACTTTGTAAAAAGACAGAGCAGTGTATTCTTTTTTTTTTTGGTCAAGCATATATGATAACAAGCAAAGTATAAACAAAGTATAAACATGATTCTGGCTAGGTTTTACGGTCTAGTTTCTTAGTTCCCCTCCATGCAGGAATTCACGCTTCTTTTTGGCTTCTTTAAATAATAGGCTTCCTTTTGTTGTGAGTCGTTTGGTTTCTACAGGTACATTCTGGGAGTTGGGCGGCATACAAATAGAAATAAATAAATAAATGAAATAAATTCTGCCATCAAAGTTACGTAGCATTGCAGAAATCATTTTCAAAATGTTCCTTTACTTTGTTTTTCTTGGGTTTCCAACAAAGGGGACCATATCCCAGTAGCTCTTATGAGTCCAAGCCCTTTTATGTAGGTCATTTTCTTATTCAAGCCGAAAATATGGATTTTATGAAGAACAGACCAATATGAAAAATAACAAACTTTATTCCAGAAAAATAAGTCTATTTCAAACCAAGGATCCAAAGTATTTCATATTATTCCTTTTTATTGTTGATGTTTTTCTTCTTCATAATTTCAAATATTCATTTCCTATGTTCACATTTTTCAAGAACCTTTTTTTCTCTTCACACTTCTTAAAACTATGTATTTTTTTAAAATACATATAAACATGGATACAAGCTGAGAGTTCTGTTTCTAGTTAAGAAGGAGCTGCTAATATTAGACAAACAGAAGTATTAGTGGTGGTTAATCTTTATGTGAAGGTGGATTTATGGCTGAGCTTCTTAGTATTTGAATTCATTGCTACAGCTAATGGACATCTCAAACTGTCTTAAATCACCGGCTCTTTAGTGTGCCAAAAAGTAATAGAATGCTTAGAGCTACCATAATTTGGCACCTATGTTTAGAATTGGTTGCCAGAGAAGCTTATGGAGAAAAACGATCAAGGAAAATATTTTTTCAAGTTCTTTTCTTTTTTTACTTCCTTCCTTCCTTCCTTCCTTCCTTCCTTCCTTCCTTCCTTCCTTCCATTTATTTATTTATTTATTTATTTATTTATTTATTTATTTATTTATTTATTTATTTATTTATTTATTTATTTATTTATTTGTGAGACTTATATACCGCCTGGTAGTGCAAGCACTCTCTAAGCGGTTTACACCATTAAGCAATGTATATTTATATATTGCCCCCAACAATCATTTTACCTACCTCAGAAGGATGGAAGGCTGAGTCAACCTTGAGCCGGTGAGATTTGAACCGCTGAACTGCTGATCACAGTCAGCTAAAGTAGCCTGCAGTACTGCACTCTAACTGCTGCGCCACCTCGGCTCTATTTTTCCTTTCCTTTCCTTCCTTCGTCCTTCCTTCCTTCCTTCCTTCCTTCCTTCCTTCCTTCCTTCCTTCCTTTCTTGGGTATGATTCAAAATATTAGTCGACATCTTTAAGCCCCACAAACCACTGAAGCTGGACTGCCTTCTACTGCCTCCAAGGAGTTGCCATCTAAGGGGACTTAGGAAATGGGCATTTTTTGCCTCTCTTTACATTCCCTGCTTTGGATGCATAACCCCACTCAACTGTTCCTTCCTGGTTTCAGGTGAACATTTAAGAAGTGGATTATCCATCTAGCCGAGGAGGAAGGTTTGACTTAAAAACCGTATATAAATGTAATAAGTAATATGCAATAGGTGACTAGCGTTATCAATTTGCTAAAGCATCTTTCCATTCACTGAAATCTCCTGATGAAATCTGTTTTTCATTTATCGTTTCTTTATCCTTATTTCTCATTAACATTCCCAAACGGGAAAAAAAAAAGTTTTGTTCCATCCTTGGAGCTCAGAATTTCTGTGTAATGCTTTCTATTTTAGTGAACGAGAGAGAAAAACTTAGAAAGGAAATAAAACCCAGAGCTTAAATTCACCAATCATTTCATTGGGAATATATATGAAAATGACATTTCAAGCAGCCCTCCTTCATCATTATGACTAATGATTAAAACCATAATTTGTTTCCAACCTGTTGAATGTTTAAGAGCTTTTGTGATTCCTTGCAAAATTCAGTTACTCCCCATTATTGACCACAAAAAGGGGAAAAAATGAAAGACTCTCTTTCCTTAAAAAAGACCCTTTTAATCTTCTGGATTTTGTAGCCCTGTATCAGAGGAAACAGTATTTGGAAAGATGCTGATGTCCAGCAGAACCTCAAAAACATCTTGAGTAAAAAGAGAATAACTAGCTAAAATACTACCCAGTATTTCTGTGGCTTAAGTCAAACTGAATTTGGTCTTTCCTTGGTTTTCATTCAATGCCTTAAGCCAGAGGTCTTCAAACTTGGCAACTTTAAGACTTGTGGACTTCAGCTTTCAGAATTCTCCAGCCAGCATAGCTGGCTGGAGAATTCTGGGAGTTGAAGTCCACAAGTCTTAAAGTTGCCAAGTTTGGGGACCCCTGCCTTAAGCCCTATTTTATATTGGCCGTGTGCTTAATTGCTATGGAGTGAAGTAGAACTTTATACAGAGCTGCAATCAAAGGTAAGCTACTAAAATAGTAAAATGTCAAGCAAAAAATGTTTCAGTAACAAGAGAAGGTGAAGGAACAGAGCAAGAGTTCAGGTAGAGTCAAAACTGAAATGGTTAGGATTGCATCATAACAGGAAGTGGGTTAGAGATTGGTTTCCATCTATGGAATTCAGATTGGAAATGTAGAGAGTGGGAGGATGACAGTGAAGCTACTAATTATAAATACCTATGTTTCTGTGAAATATGACAAGCATCTGTATTACTTAAAACCATCTAGATTTCCTTCCTCCCTCCCTCCCCCTTCCATCCTCTCCTTCCTTCCTTCCTTCCTTCCTTCCTTCCTTCCTTCCTTCCTTCCTTCCTTCCTTCCTTCCTTCCTTCCTTCCTTCCTTCCTTTAGACATGACCAGATCAGAAGCATTTCACTTATCACCCTTTTACTTAATGACATAAGTATACATAAACACTCTAGGTCAGTGGTGAAATCCCATTTTTTTAACTACCGGTTCTGTGGGCGTGGCTTGGTGGGCATGGTGTGGCTTGGTGGGCATGGCTTGGTGGGCGTGACAGGGGAAGGAAAATTCCCATTCCCTCCCCATGCCTGGGGGAAGGATATTGCAAAAATCTCCATTCCCACTCCACTCTGGGGCCAGCCAGAAGTGGTATTTGCTGGTTCTCCAAACTACTCAAAATTTCCGCTACCGGTTCTCCGAACTACTCAAAATTTCTGCTACCGGTTCTCCAGAACCTGTCAGAACCTGCTGGATTTCACCCCTGCCTAGGTAATTTACAGTGCTTAAAACATGAATGCAAAGTTTAAGAATACCATCAAGATTACCATTACCGTTGAAAAATCAAGTACCATTTACAGTAAAAGCTTAGTGAAAAAGTCTGTCTTCACCATTTGGTGGAAGCTGAAGAAGCAGAATCTAAAACCTAAGGAGAATGTTCTGTGAACTGGGAGCTACCCAGAAAAAAGGACCTCTCTCTTGACTCAGACAACCAAGCTCCTGGCATCAGGGGAGTCTTCAAAATGATGTCTTCTGCTGATCTAAGAGAGCAGGTTGGTTCATAGCAGGAGGAAGAAATGACTTAAGTCATTTAAGGACTTTAAGTCTATAAAGTGCCAACGCCAGCTTCGTAAATTGTTCCTGGTGGCAGTTGGCAATTAACTCAGATCGTTCAAGGACACGCATTTTAGCATCCTTGTACCTTCTACCAGTTAGCAGCTTGGTTGCATCATTTTATACCAATTGCAATTTCTGGACAGTTTTATTTATTTATTTATTTTATTTATTTGTCAAACAAGTGCAAGATAGTAGGTATGTGTATAAACATAACACAAGCAAAGAAGTACAGATAAATGAGGACAATAGGACAGTAAGACGGACGGTAGGCACAGTGGTGCGCTTATGCACGCCCCTTATTTTTTAGTTTTATTACTTATTAGTTTTATTTACTTATTAAAACTTATTAGTTTTCATTACTTTGAATTGACTAGGAGAAACTAATGCAGTTTTAATAATAAGTGACTCTAGCATACTTTATATTCAGTTCTGGCCAATAGTATTAGAAGCAGCATTCTGGATCCGGTGAAATGCATCCACACAGAAGTAGTTTTACTTGTCCAAATCAGATGTTTTCTTTCCTCCACTTTATCCAAAAGCTAACAAATTAAGAGCTACATTATTTCCTTCAAGGCTCTTTGTCAGTGAGGCTCCCACTTTCAGGACAGACAAACCTCTTTGATCATCTTTGTGGAGAGAAAGGAAACTTGAAGCCAGGAATGATGGAGTTGTATTGCATTGCGGGGTAATACTGGTGGAGAATTGTAGTATACAGGCAGTGGTGGGTTCCTACCGGTGCAGTCCACTCTATCGCACTGGTAGCAATGGGCTGGTGATGTCATCAAGAGGCTACTGACCCGGTGATGGTCGGCCTAGGAGCCGCCATCTTTTTTCGTGAATTTTTTGGTGATTTTTTGCTTCTGCGTATGCGCAGAAGCAAAATTGCGCTGAAATCTCACAAGGGGACTCGTGTGTGAGATTTCGCTTCCGCGCATGCGCGGAAGCAAAAGATCACCAAAATTGCCAAAATCGCACAAGCACTCATCTCCTCGCAAGATTTTGGCGCGATTTTGCTTCTGTGCATGCACGGAAGCAAAATCGTGCAAGGGGTGTGGGCATGTAGCAAGCGCGCGTACGCACAAAACGTGGTGATGCGCACGCAGTGCACCGGTAGCAAGGTAAGTGAGCAACCCGCCCCTGTATACAGGTAGTCCTCAACTTACAACAATTCATTTAGTGACACCTGTCTCACTTAACAACAGAAATTTTGGGCTAAATTGTGGTTGTAAGTCAACGACTACTATACACATTTTAAGGAAACCAAAGAAGCAATCTGTTAAAGCACAGGTTTTGCTTCCTTCCTGGAGGGAGGTAAGGTTAGCCGTGGTTGTCTTCTCTGCCAAAATGGAAGTGGTTGGGAGAACTCCAGCAAAGTTGCAAGCATTAGTCTTTGGTTCTTTTACAAGCTCACTTGAATTATTTTTAACTTGCTTATAGTAGAGGTCAGACTACATTCCAAGCCACTTTAATAAGCACCGGCTAAACATATGGCTGAACTTTGCGTATTTACTGTAAACGAGCTGCTTCCAAATTGATCCATTCATCTCCATGCATATTCATGATTCTGACTGCTGACAAAAGAGATTGATTGGCATGCCTTTAAATTTTCCTCCTTCCTTCCCACTTTTGAAGAAGAAGAAGAAGAAAAAAAGCTGGAATTTTGGAAAGCTTCCTGCTTTAAAGTACCTATGCCAGTTGGTGCTAAATTATTAGAGAAGACTATATTTCTAGAAATAGGCAGGCAATCTTAAATGGTTGGCTATCATTTACTTTGATGGGTCAAAGTTAGCATTACTTTTGACCACTGAGTACATTCTGCAAGGAATCTCACTGATGTCAGCCAAACTATTAAAGGCTGATATAATAAATTACAGATTTAAAAAAAAACACATCTGGATTTTTCACCCAGAGATACATGGAAAGGAGATAATCTTTGTAGTTGCTTCTTCAGCATCCTGTAATTGGATTGTCCCTTTGTGCTCAAGTACTGAGCACGCTGAATGTTTGCATTTCTCCCTGCCTTGACAGTTTAGTGGTCTCCAAAATTCAAAGAGGCCCCATGAGCTGAGGTGGCGCAGTGGTTAAAAGCAGCACTGCAACCTACTTCAGCTGACTGCTAGTTCAGCAGTTCAGCTGTTCAAATCTCACCGGCTTAAGGTTGACTCAGCCTTCCATCCTTCTGAGGTCGGTAAAATGAGGACCCAGATTGTTGGGGGGCAATATGCTGACTCTGTAAACCGCTTAGAGAGGGCTGTAAAGCACTGTGAAGCGGTATATAAGTCTAAGTGTTATTGCTATTGCTATGTCCATATTCAGCTTGTATAACAGTAGGCTTTGAAACATTCATTGGTGGAAGATCATGTTTAGCATAAATCCAAAAATATTTCACAAGAAGAGTCCTCCACTCCTCTGCTCGCAACAGAATACCTTATTCCACCAGACTTGAAATTTTGGGCTTAGATAGCTTAGAACTTTGTCGCCTTCGATCTGACCTAAATGTAGTTCATAAAATCATCTGCCACAATGTCCTACCTGTCAATGATTACCGCCCTGAGTCCCACGGGATTGGGCGGCCTATAAGTGCGTCTAAATAAATAAATAAATAAATAAACTTCAGTTTCAACCGCAACAATACACGAGCACACAATAGATTCAAACTTAATGTAAACCACTCCAAACGCGACTGCAGAAAATACGACTTCAGCAACAGAGTGATCAATGCCTGGAATGCACTACCTGACTCTGTGGTTTCTTCCCCAAACCCCAAAAACTTTAACCTTAGACTGTCTACAGTCGACCTCACCCCATTCCTAAGAGGTCCGTAAGGGGCGTGCATAAGCTCACCATTGTGCCTACCGTTCCTGTCCTTCTATCCTATTGTCCAAATTTACCTATACATACTTTGCTAATGTTTATGTTTATACCAATACCTACTATCTTATACATGTTTGCCAAACAAATAAATAAAATAAATAAAATAAAATAAATATACATGCAAAAAAATGTCTATAATGGACTTTCTTTGGGGCTAATTTATGCCCCATTCAGCAACAATAACCACTGTTAAAATTTTCACACAAGGTTCCAGAATACACTATTTACAAATCCGAGTAAAAAAATTAAAACGACCCATTTTTAATTTTGCATGGTGCTTCCTTCCAAAAGGTACTTTTTCAAGAGGCCCCTGGACTTCCTTTGTGTTTCCTTGAAGTTTTGCTTCTCATCCAAGAAGCTTCTTCAGTCCTGAAGAACTGAACAGAACTGAAGAAGCTTCTTGGATGAGAAACAAAACATCGTCAAGAAAGAAACAAAGAAAGTCCAGTTGCCTCTTGAAAAAGCACCTTTGGGACAACCATGACCTGGATGACTGAGAATCTCCATAGACGTGATGTTTCCAAGTGTCATCAGAAATCATTGTTGGAATTGAAATTGGTCCCATTTACTGGTACTGGTTGAAGAACTGCAATAATTGGTGGTGGGCCTTTTCCAGGAGGAAGTGAGGCTAACGATCGTCTGAAGATGCTTCACGTCAATCAGATAAGGCAGTGAAATCCGAACCCCAAATTCCATGCTTGGATTCACTGCTTTTACAGAAATGAGATATTGAACAGAGCTCAAGAATTAAGTGATCGACCTCATAACCACGATGCCGTATCTGGGTTGCAAAAATTACAGTAATTACCAGCTCAGATATGGCAATCTGATACATAACCTGACTGGGAAATAAACCTGCTTAGGTTTATGAGAGTATGTAGATCATACAGTTTGGGTATTCTTTGACTTTCGCTTCCCTATAGCTTCCCTATCCTTTTTGTCTGTCCACATCATTCATGTCAAAATACCTTAGCCTCACTGAACCGGGCCGAACCGGTAGCATTTCACCCCTAGAATAATATGTTCTGGATTTTTTCAGCCATTCCTCTGGAAGTAGTCCCTCGATATATATAATGAAGATTAAGAACTGATCGCATAAACCAAGTTTATTTTAGATCTTTGATTGTTGTTTTTTTTTCCTATTAACTGATCAGTGCCTCTTTGCTGTGAAAGTAGGGCTATATGTTACATAAATGAGCTAGTTAAAAGAGTGAAGTAATGGTTCATTAACCTCCACTGAACTTATATTCTTATTAGTGGAAACACACTTAAATGAGTGCTCAGATGATGATGTGAAAACACTTAATAGAATTTCAACAAGTGCATTTAATCAGAGGGTATTAATTGAACGAATGGGGCACATGGAGATGTAGGCTTCACCCTAAAACATTCGGCTTAAAAAAATACTTTGTCCTCAGAAGATAAGGGTTATTTCTAGAATTAATTAAATGTAATTAAATATATATATTTAGGTCTCCTTTATCAGTTGCAATTAAAGTATTCATACCTGTTGACCAATGCTTAAAAAATGGCACAAGTTGTTTTAGACTGGCTGAATATATCAAACTATTACCAAAGTCCTTGATTTTTAAGACTGCTTGCCCACTTCCATCAACAGGCAGCCTCTCTCTATTTCTTTGTGTCGTTACCCCAATTTTGTTGTGATGCCCTTTCCGGGGATCCTACATCCAATCTGAATCTGGTGCAGAAAAAAAAAGACCTTTAGGTCATGCAATTTAAGGATATATGAGTATATAATGTGCATGAAATGTATGATTTTATATGGGCCAGATTTCTCTTTCTGAGATTCCATAATATTTCTGACATGCAAAGCGCTCTAAAACGCACGCAGATATACCCACATATCTGTCTCCATTGTGGTTCATGACAAAGGTTATGAAATGGATACGCGCCTTATCTTACATGTGCATATTTCTCAGTCAGTGGAAATTCTGGAGAAAAGTTCCTCTATCTGTTTAAAAGATAGTAATAGATTTGGAGCAGTAATGGGTTCTAAAACCCGTTGCTACTGGTTCGCTCTCTCTCGTGCGTGTGACACTTCTGCACATGCGCAGAAGCATCCTGGGTGGGCGGAGCCTTCTGCCGCCGCCGCTACCGGTTCACAGAACCGGGCCGAACTGGGAGCAACCCACCGCTGATTTGGAGGGATTGAAGTACAAATATTCAGTGACCGTCTTCACAATGGCCTCTTATTTTTGGAGTTTCCTTTTCCAGGATAAGCAATGATAGAACACTTTTCATTGAGGATTTGGCTGCTGGTGGAGAACTTGCTTACTATGAACTTGCTTACTATATCAGGTGCAAAGGATCAGGGCCATACTTCGAGTTGCAGTTCAGAAGATTTATTGCTCAACCCCTTTACACAAGAACCTCGTCAAGTGAAGTTCAGTACTGAATTGGGTGCCAGATAAGGGTCAACGGAATTAACAGAAGGCATAGAATTGGGTCAGTCATGTGTTGACCTGGTTTACAACCCATAACTTATTATCATAACTGCCAGGATCAGTTATGGCCATAAGTCGAGGACTACCTGTAATTAAGGAGGGCGGCAATTAGATGGGGTCTTTGCATGATTCTTGCACAGATATAAGGATCGTTTTAGGATTGCACAGTTATATGGATTGCTTTAGGATTGAAATCAAATGCATTTATTGTTTCAAATACAATTATTTCCAGTGAATTATTGCTCCTAGAATCAAGGGAAATCTTTTTTTTTTCTTTCCCCTGACAATTTACAGGACCTTTTATGGATTTAATTTCTTAACCCACCTCTGGCTTGTTTTGCTACCCTGATAGAATATCCTTCTCAAAGTTTAGAATAAGGCATGGGTCTGCCACCTTACAAGCTTTAATCAGCCTTATAAAGATTAGCCGGCAATGGCCGATGAGCCTTCCAACTAGTCAGAACCACTTGAGCATCAAAGATTTTGCATCTTTAAACAGGCCTTTTTATGAGCCTGGCCATAAAGGGCACACTGCCCCAAAATATGACTGGATTTTGTTGTTCTTCTTCTTGTTGGCTTTGACCAACCGAGTAGAACAGGACCTCTGAATAATCCATTAGTTCCAGGGCTGCGCTTTGGCGACTCTGCATCAGCAGCTCTTTCGCTATATAAGTCCCTTAGCTTTACCCGCCGTCTCTTAACAAATACCATTGACAGGCACCGCTGCCATTTTTCTGCATGTTCTGACAGTTTAATTCAGTACCTCCTGGCTAAGCAGCCTGAGCCTCAGGGGGTAATTCAGTGCACTGGCATTGGGCTGCTGCAATTAAAATAATTAACGGAGCAGGAATGGGCTGGCAGAGAAGGAGAACGAGGGAGCACTTTTCAGTCCCCACGTGAAATGCCTGCTAGCTCTCCCCTTGGAAACGAGGGCAATCAAATTTATTATTGCCACTATATTTCCTTCCAGGTAGCAAATGGACTTGCCTCTTCACTGCTGTTCTCTTCTTGTGCGTCTCCTATTATTTCTCTTCTTTTGGCATCCCCGGTCACTGCTTTACTTTCCCACCTGGTCTTGTCAAACAAAATGGATCTCCTCAGCCTGGGGCTGGCAAGCCTGGAAGTCTCCAGATGGTGCAAGTGGCCACTCCCAAAAGACCCAGCCAGCAATGCCCAATGGTGAAGAACGCTGGGCGCTGCAGGGTGCGAAGTCTTCAAAACCCCAAAACTTCTCATTTCTGATGATCTGGCCGAAAGAGGTTTCTTCTGGGGTCTGTTTAAAATGGGAGAGCTTTTCTTTTCTTTTCTTTCAAATTATGGTGATGGTTATGATTAAGCTAGAAGGATCAGAATGAAGATTTCTTGTTTCCTTATCTTTAGACATAAGCAACTAGCAGCAGCGGAATGCTGACTGAATCTTCTTAAAGCAGAATTGCAAACAGGATCTATAGATCAGAAGGGAATAACAGAATAACAGAATAGGAAGAGACCTTGGAGGCCTTCTAGTCCAACCCTCTGCTTAAGCAGGAGACCCTATACCGTTCCAGACACGTGGCTGCCCAGTCTCTTTTTTAAAAAACCTCCACAACTTCTGAAGGCAAGCCATTCCACTGGTTAATCAATCCTGAAGCCATTTTGGAGCATCTTCAGAGCTGCCACAGCTACACTGATTGGAGTTGTGGGAACCCTGAAGATGCTCCAAAATGGCTTCAGGGTTGATACGAGGGTGAGTCAAAACGTAATGCCATTTTCTTTAGGACAGGTATAATTACCAATGCAGGAACATGTAGCATACATCAAAATGAAGCTGGTCCTCTGTGGATCAAATCCCTACTTCTCAACATAGTCACCGTTTCTCTCAATAGCAATGTTCCACCTTCGAATGAGAGCATGTATCCCTGCTTCGTAAAATTTTGTTGACTGTTCTTTGAGCCACTTCTTCACTGCAGTTTTCACTTCCTCATCACTGGAATAATGTTTGCCTCTCAAACCCTCTTTCATGGGGCTGAAGAGATGATAGTCTGAAGGCGCTAAATCTGGTGAGTATGGAGGATTATTATTCCAGTGACAAGGAAGTGAAAACTGCAGTGAAGAAGTGGCTCAAAGAACAGTCCACAGAATTTTACGAGGCAGGGATGCATGCTCTCATTCGAAGGTGGAACATTGCTATTGAGAGAAACGGTGACTATGTTGAGAAGTAGGGATGTGATCCACAGAGGACCAGCTTCTCTTTGATGTATGCTACATGTTCCTGCATTGGTAATTATACCTGTCCTAAAGAAAATGGCATTACGTTTTGACTCACCCTCGTATAATTGCTCTCACTGTTAGGAAGGTTTTCCTTAGTTCTAGGTTGCTTCTCTCTTTGATTAGTTTCCATCCGTTGCTTCTTGTCTTGCCTTCTGGTATTCAGCAGACTTACCAGTCTAGTTTTCCTCTTGTTTAATCATTGCAACACCGGACTCTTCCCATTAAATTAAGGCGTTGGATTCAATAGCTTTGGGGAGAAAAGCAAGAATGGATATTTATGTGAAAGGACTGGACTTTAATAAACTCAGCCAGTTGTGTGACTGCTTTCACAAGACATGTTTTTCATTTCGGATTATTTTTACTACATTGTTTGTCAAACAGTCAGCCAGATGCTTTGAGTGAATTTGGCATTTTTGTTCACTATCTAGTCCTTCCCAAGGACCTGAGTTAGGTAGATGTTGTTTGATGGTGTTAAAGATTAGTGGCAATAGTAGTAATAATAGTACCAGTAGTACTATAGCCAATGTAGTGTTTATTAAGCTTCTATTTTAATACTGTTAATGCATCGTAATACATGCAAAGGTGTGTTTGAATTTTTAGAATTGTCTTGTTTGGAATATTTTCTACTTAGCGGTTGTGATCAGATGATGTTTAACCTAGTTACAGAATTAACCATTGTCTGGGTTTGAACCATAAATTAATCCAACAAGCTGGGTTCATATTGTCCACTGACCCATGGGGGGGAAAACTAACTAGGTTTAACAAGGTGTCAGGCTAGAAACTAGGAGGCCGTGACTTCTAGTGCCATCTTAGGCACAAAGCCAGCTGGGTGACCTTGGGCCAGTCACTCTCTCACAGCCCTAGGGAGCAGGCAATGGCAAATCTTCTGAAATATTGCCAAGAAAACTGCAGGGACTTGTCCAGGCAATTACCAGGAGCCAACACTGACTTGAAGCCACCAAAGAGGGAAAAATGAATTCACCTACCTGGTTTGTAGCTGACCTGGTTAAATATTTGTAATTAACATCATTCCCTCCAGAATTAAAGCATGCACACATCTTATTACAATTCAGGGAGCTGTTGAAAACAACATCCAGCAATTTTCATGGCCAAGTGGTTTTATGGTTTATATAGTTCAGAATGTTTTAATCATATCATTTCATATGTGTTGTCCAGGGATGGGTTCCTACTTACCTCGCTGCCGGTTTGCTTCCTCCCACGCCACGTGGGCGCACCTTGTGCGCGCGCACGCACTTTGCGCACGCACGCATACACAGTGCCAAAAAATCCAGGGGGGGAGCCAAAAACAAGATGGCAACTGCATGCACAGTGCCAGAAACTTGGCTTCTGCGCATGCTCAGAAGAAAAAAAAATTCAAATTTTTTTTCAAAAAACAGATGACAGCGCCCAATGACCGGCACAGACCGAACCGGGTTGGTGACATCATCGTGACATCACCAGCGCGTTGCTACCGGTTTGGGCAAACCGAACCGGGAGGAACCCACCCCTGGTGTTATCACATGTTAATCTGTAGAACAGTAATTTTCAGGGCTGCGCTGCCTAGAAATGCATGGCCTGACATTTTTGTTTTGTTTTGTTTTGTTTGCTCGTGCGTTTTTCTTACCATTTATTGCAGCAAAGTATTCCTTTACACAAATGGAAATTGCAACTCTGTCTTTTAAAAATGCATGATTTTGATCTGTCCCACTTCATTAAAATTGCCCATCAAAGTGGCACCAAGAACTGCATTTCTCCCACGGCTGTTCCGTCCTAGATAAACATCAGTATTTCTTATCTTGCCCCCTAGCTAATATCAGACTTTTGTGGGTTTATAAAATAATGCAAAGCATTCTTTGATCAGAATGAATAAGGGTCTGCTTTTATCCTGCTCCTTCTTAGCCTTGGATGACTTCTCTTTCTTTGGGAGAAAGAGGGAGCATTGAGTTTGATCCCTGTGATGCGATTTAAAAGAAGATGCTTTTAAATAAAAACACTTACTTCCTTTTAAAAAAAAATAATTTTAAAAACTCCTAACCTCCCCAGATTTCTAAAGCACTATTTATGTCCTCAGCCACTATTGCTCTAGAGAGAAACTCAGCCATTTTAAACATACCATTTTCTGCAGTATGAGCATTTCAATTCCAAGCAGGCTCCTGTAACTTTAAAAAGATTTAACGAACGTACCTCCAGTAGCTAAGCTGAAATAAGAATGTCTCATGAGTTTAATGGATCAAACAGCCGTGATAGTTTTTATGGGCTCCTTTTCACTTTAGGGCAAAGGGAAGAGAGAGTGGGGCAGGTTGGTTTTAAATTCAAGGATTTATGTTGTTAATCCTCCTGGCTAATTATAATTTATGGGAATCCTGATAAATTAATATGCAGTTGCTATTCAAAAGCAGAAGAGGCAGGCCTAAACAAGCCTTGTTTGTTTTTAATTTATTTCTACCAATGGAGAATATTAAATTAAATGAACACTGGGGTATTTTTCAGGGGAAGGAACGTCCTCATGCTTTATGGGCAGGTCTGTCGGTTTTCTACAACGGTTTTGCAAAGTTTCGCTGCCTATCTGCAGCAAATAACCAGCCGATTGAGCAAGTTGGCGATCGTTCCTGACTCAGGTTGCTGCGTTTCTGTCCTAGGGAAAGAGCAGAAGTCGGAGGCGGTGTGCAGATAGAGAGAAACCTTGAGTGTGCTGCTTAGAGGGGGAAAAGGGGAAATCTTCTCCTGATAATTTTTAAATTATTTTTTTAATCTTCCAGCAAAGCAATCGTAACCAAATGACTCCTGCAGGGGGAAAGTCATCAGGAGCAGCGCTCTCTGCCTTCATGTCTGTTTACAAAATAATGTTAAAAATACCTCTGATAATTTGCAGTCGTGTGTGTGTTTGTTGGATTTATTTAAATCTTCACAATACGTAAGTCCATTAATAGCAATAGCAATAGCACTTAGACTTATATACTGCTTCATAGAGCTTTGCAGCCCTCTCTAAGCGGTTTACAGAGTTCAGCATATTGCCCCCAACAATCTGGGTCCTCATTTTACCGACCTCAGAAGGATGGAAGGCTGAGTCAACCTTGAGCCGGTGAGATTTGAACTGCTGAACTAGCAGTAGCCTGCAGTGCTGCATTTAACCACTGCGCCATCTCGGCTCTTATTAAGAGAACACAATGGGCATTTCTAGTAGGGGAAACTGTAGAGCACTGCAGAAATATGCAAAAGGTCTCTAGTGTTGGAGAACCTACAACTTCTGAAGACTTATCCGGTCCACTGGTTAATTGTTCTCACCGTCAGGAAATTCCTCCTTAGTTCTAGGTTTCTTCTCTCCTTGATTAGTTTCCATCCATTGCTTCTTGTCCTGCCTTCAGGTGCTTTGGAGAATAGTTTGACCCCCATTCTTTGTGGCAGCCCCTTAGATAGTGGAGCCCTGCTGTCATATCACCCCTAGTCCTTCTTTTCATGTCATCTTTTCATGAATCTTTCTCTCCGGATTCACTGGCGACAACTTCATCCTCTGAAATTTCTGGATTCTCGTCTTCACGTAAGATTTGGTGTCTTCTGAGATTTCAGAATTTTCATTTTAGAAGGTTGCCCAAATCTTGCAAGAGTTTTTCCATGTGTTAATGTTCTGTGATATTTTGTGGACAAAACGTAACTCGGAGGTTCTGAAGATCTTTCTGGGAACGTTGCAATCACATTATCACCCCTTGTGGTAGAATGGAGATGTTAAAGAGCCGAGGTGGCGCAGTGGTTAGAGTGCAGCACTGCAGGCTACTTCAGCTGACTGCAGTTCAGCAGTTCAGCTGTTCAAATCTCATCGGCTCAAGGTTGACTCAGCCTTCCATCCTTCTGAGGTCGGTAAAATGAGGACCCAGATTGTTGGGGGCAATATGCTGAACTCTGTAAACTGCTTAGAGAGGGCTGTAAAGCACTATGAAGTGGTATATAAGTCTAAGTGCTATTGGTATTGCTATAGCTTCTGGTTTAGTATGACAGTTCCTTTCAGTCACCTATTTCTAATTTTCACCCAACACTTAACAGATCATGGGCACCTAGCAGATGTAGCAAAGATGTTGACACTTAGGGAAAAAGTGCAGAGAAGAGCAACAAATATGATTAAAGGCCTGGAGACTAAAACATATGGAGAATAGTTGCAGGAATTGGGTATGGCTGGTTTATAATAAAGAAGAACTAGGGGTGCCATGTTAGCAGTTTTCCAGTATTTGAGGGGCTGCCACAAAGAAGAGGGGGGTCAACTTATTTTCCAAAGCACCAGAGGGCAAGACAAGAAACAATTGATGGAAATTAACCGAGGAGAGAATCAACCTAGAACTAAGAAGAAATTTCCTGACAGAACAATTTACGGTAATCAGTGGAACAACTTGCCTCCAGAGGTTGTGTGTACTGCAACACTGGAGGTTTTCAAGAAAAGATTGGACTACCATTTGTCTAAAATGGCACAGGGTTTCCTGCCCGAGCAGGGGGTTGGACTAGAAGACCTCTGAGGTCCCTTCTAGCTCTATTCTGATTCTGGTTAGTTTTGATTGGAGTGAGAGTTTGCTTGTTTGTTTGAAGTAGATTCCTTTTCCTTGAAGAAATCATTTGACCCAATTGTTTGCCAAGATGTGTCTGTTTTTTAAATTATGCCTTGCAGATTTTGTGAGAAAATAGTGGGAATAACCAAGGGAACTCTTTTTTATTTTTCATCCCCTATTCAGAAAAAAAAAATGTAAGTTTGGTTTATTTAGGTTGGTGTCTGTTTCTTACAATGTTCTCCCATAAGAACTCTCAATAGTGGTGCAGGAAATTTAAGAGTTACTAATATCCCTGCAGTTTTATATCCTCTAAAAGAGATAGCAGGGTAGCAAATATTATATTTGGAAATAATCTGCTTGGCTGTTCTTTTGAAAGAAAAGTCTCCCAGCTGTGAGTTGCTAGATGAAGCTCAGCTCACAGCTTTAAGAGAGTTTTGAAGATTTAAAGCAATTTGATTTTACACATGGTGTGGGATTTTTCTACTTTTCAGACAAAGCGGCCTCCAGATTCTGGTGGAGATTTCTCTGTGATTGTGATCACAGAAGTTTCAGAATATCGTTCAATCCTCCCCAATCCTTCCAAAAGCATTGCTTGCTTAAAGTCCCTTCTCCCTTTGTAGTGAGATGATTCCCTGCTTATGAGGTATCATAAAACGGGGGGATCTAATATCCAATATAGAGTTTAAGGTTTTCTACACAACTTTGTTTTTCTTCTGATCTACAAAGAACTTGTTCGATGAAAATTTAGAAAATGAGCTGGATGGACCTTCTTTTTTAAAAAAAAACTTTATTAAACAGTTTTTTAAAAAACAAAAATATATACATACCGTATTTTTCGGAGTATAAGACGCACCGGAGTATAAGACGCACCTTAGTTTTTGGGGAGGAAAATAGGGGAAAACAATCTGCCTACCAGGTATTCATCTGGCTAGCATCCTTAGTCTGGTCAGCTTCAGCACATTATTTTATCCCCTGGTTAGGACTTAAAAAAACCTTCTTCTGAGAGAGTAACAATGAAAGAGCCTGCAAGCCAGTAAGAGCTGGGAAGATCGTTAGCACCTGGTTAGGGCTAGAAAAAAACTTACTCGGAGCAAGTAGAGCAATGGAAAAAAAACCTTCAAAGACTTAGGGCTGGAAAAACATTCTTCTGAGAGAGTAACAATGAAAGAGCCTGCAAGCCGGTAAGAGCTAGGAAGATGGTTAGGGCTAAAAAAAAAACTTATTCGGAGCAGCTTCAGCACATTATTTTATCCACTGGTTAGGACTTAAAAAAACCTTCTTCTGAGAGAGTAACAATGAAAGAGCCTGCAAGCCGATAAGAGCTGGGAAGATAGTTAGCACCTGGTTAGGGCTAGAAAAAAACTTATTCGAGCAAGTAGAGCAATGGAAAAAAATTCTGCAAAGACTTAGGGCTGGAAAAACATTCTTTGGAGAGAGTAACAATGAAAAAGCCTGCAAGGTAAGAGCTGGGAAGATCTGTTAGCACCTACTTAGGGCTGGAAAAAAGCTACATTCGAAGTATAAGATGCACCCAAATTTTCAGCCACTTTTAGGGAGGAAAAAGGTGTGTCTTATACTCCAAAAAGTACGGTATATACAAGTCAAACATACATCTAACTCTACATAATACATAGACTAACACAAAAATATATAAACCATTAATATTAATATTTTTTGTAGCATTGTGTACCGTTATATCGATGATACCATTGGTTCTGTAGCTTATCCACCTTAAAACATTTCCTTAATTTTGTTCTATTCATAGTTCCGTCGTCTTAATTATCCGTTAAAATTGTTCTTCCTGTTTTCTTATGTTTCGTTTTTATATTTCTCATTGTTTAGTTTGGTTTTTGTATTTTAACCAATTATACCATTTTTCCCAAATCTTATAAAATTCCGCTTCTTCCTTATCTTGCAATTCGATAGTCAATTTGCTCATTTCTGCGCACTCAAATATTTTTGTAATTATTGCGGAGCTTGGAGGAACCTTTTCGTTTTTCCAGTATTGTGGATGGACCTTCTTCATCTAGTGAGTAAACGATCAGAATCTTGCTAATGGATCGTATTGAATTTTTGAGAATGTGCATTGATGATCCCAACTTAGGCTAGGGGTTCAAAAGAATCCTGCCATAGATCTAAACCTTTGTTGTTGTTCAGTCTTCTAAGCTGTGTCTGACTCTGTGCGACCTCATGGACACACCAGGCCCCTCCCCTGTTTCCCAGAGTTTGCCCAAATTTATGTCCGTTGCGTTGATAAGTCTATCTAACCATCTCCTTTGCCGGCCCCTTCTCCTTTTGCCTTCCATCTTTCCCAACATCAGGATCTTTTCCAACGGTTTTCTCATTTGGTGGCCAAAGTATTTGAGCTTCAGTTTCAGGATCTATCCTTCCAAAGAACAGTCAGGGTTGAATTCTTTTAGGATTGACTGAATTGATCTCCTTGCAGTCCAAGGGTCTCTCAAGAGTCTTCTCCAGCGCCACAATTTGAAAGCATCAATTCTTTGGTGCTCAGCCTTCCTTATAGCAATAGCAATAGCACTTAGACTTATGTACCGCTTCACAGTGCTTTATAGCCCTCTCTAAGTGATTTATTTATTTATTTATTTGTTTGTTTGTTTGTTTGTTTGTTTGTTTCTTTATTAATGAGACTTATATACCGCCTCAAAGTGCAAGCACTCTCTAAGCGGTTTACACCATTAAGCAATGTATATTTACATTGCCCCCAACAATCTGGGTCCTCATTTTACCTACCTCGGAAGGATGGAAGGCTGAGTCAACCTTGAGCCGGTGAGATTTGAACAGCTGAACTACTGATCACAGTCAGCTAAAGTAGCCTGCAGTACTGCACTCTAACTGCTGCACCACCTCGGCTCGTTTACAGATTTACAGAGTCAGCCTATTGCCCCCAACCATCTGGGTCGGTCCTCATTTTACTGGACTCGGAAGGATGGAAGGCTGAGTCAGCCTTGAGCCTGGTGAGATTCGATTTGCTAAACTGCTGGCAGCCAGTGATCAGCAGAAGTAGCCTGCAATACTGCACTCTAACCACTGCGCCACCGCGGCTGTTATGGTTCAGCTCTCACTGCCAAACATTACTACTTGGAAAACCATAGCTTTGATATACGGATCTTTGTCGGCAAGACGATGAGTCTGCTTTTTAATATGCTTTCTAGGTTTGCCATAGTTTTCCTCCCAAGGAGCAAGCATCTTTTAATTTCACAGATCTAAACCCAGGAGGCGATGAATTTGGAATTTCATGTAGGTCAGCTCTACAATGGGATGAAAACTAACACCCTCTAAACAATTGGATTTTTGTTTTGTCTTCTTTTTGGTCAAAGGAGGCAGGAGAAGAAACAAACATAGGACTTCCCTCTATTTGATTGATAATTTCATGTGACATTATCAAATTCACACTTCCCCAAACGATCATCATACATTTCAGTATTAGCAAGTTTAGAAATTGTATACCGTATATAATTTCTAAACTTGCTATAACATGTGTATATTAGAGGGGGGGGAAATACAGGGAAAAAAATCATGTATCAGTGAAAGGATATATGCAAAAAGTGGGGAGAATTGTTTGCCCAAATATTATCCAAGAATATAGACACACAAATTGCTTACATTGTGGAGAGCGAACAGAAATGCTTACTGTTTTTCACACTGGCCTTTTTAAATGAAAAGTTCAATGGGGTGCAGCCAGCTTATGAGACACTAAGAAAAACTGAAATATACAGGTTTGGTCCTCCTTATTTGTCACTAACTGTGATAGATAGTTCTACTCATATACTATTGGTTATAACATGTTGGTTGACTTCTGGAGATGGTGCTATCCATTGAGTTGTGTCTGACTACATCTCTCCACTTCTTCCAGTGTTACACTACTACTTTGAGTTGTTCTATACCCGTGATGGCGAACCAATGGCATGCGTGCCACAGGTGGCACGCGGAGCCATAGTGGAGGGCATGCGAGCGTTGCCCACCGGCAAACCGGAAGTGCGGAAAAACGCACTTCCGGTTTGCCGGTGAGCTGTTTTTTGCACTCCGGAGGGTTCAGGAAAGCTTCCTGAAGCCCCGGAATGCAAAAAATGATGAAACGGACAAACCGGAAATGCGGAAAAACACACTTCCGGTTTGCCGGTGAGCTGTTTTTTTGCACTCCGGAGGGTTCAGGAAAGCTTCCTGAAGCCCCGAAATGCAAAAAATGATGAAACGGACAAACTGAAAGTGCGTTTTTCCGCACTTCCTGGTTTGCCCGTTTTGTTGTTTTTTACCGTCCCAGGCTCCGGTAAGGCCTTTGCACGGGGGTGGGGGAGGTGCGCATGCGCAGGGGGCAGCATGGGAGGGGGTTGTGCACATGCGTGGGGGGAGGGAACGGGTGTGGGCGCGCGAGTTTGGCACGCGAACCAAAAAAGGTTCGCCATCACTGTTCTATACTCTGACCGGTGTCAGATTCGTCCAGTACATTCCTCCGCATAATATGACCAAACTAAGTGAGACACAGTTTTGTGATTTTGCCTTCTAGTGGCATGTCTGGTGTTATGCACTCCAGTACTTGATTATTAGTCACCTCTGCTATCCAAGGGAGTTGACTTCTGTGTTTCCCAAATTCTTCACTACAAACCGTGTTTTATTTGTTGCCATGTGTCTTTTTTGGCTAATTTGCAATGGTTACTGGGTTAGAATAGCTGACATTCCCCTTGATGAATGCTTGATTCCATGGTGTTGGGTTTGTTTTATATGATCCTGGTAGTATTCTATTTTTAACTGACTCATTATATGCTGGACTGAGTTGGGCAGCCTAAATCTTTAATAAATAAACAAACCCTGAAATGAAAAAGTGGAGATTTTACTTCAGGTAGAAGGAAACGCATTGGTTTTTGCCTTGAACAATATTTCTATTAATTCTACAACAGTCTGCCTGGAGGAGCTAAAGAAAAGGTAGGGCTGAGCTGAGAAAAATAAAGCTCAGGAAGAGGACTGTAGATTTTTTGGCTTAGTGTAATAGAACAGTAATCAGGGCCAATCAAGGAGTTTAATGTAAGCATCATTTTGTCATGCCCTGAAGGAAATTTGGCACAGGCTAGCAAAGTCAATGAAATGACAAATTACAGGACGCAAGGGCCGTATTATGAAGGCCTCCAAGAGATGAGATGAGAAAATTGGTGCAGGGAAATATTGTAGCAGTGCAGAGAGAAAAGAAAGGATTTTGCATTTCGGTGGGAAAATGATATTTTTATTTAGGTCCACTCGGAATATCTGAATTGGCCCTTCTTTTGAATTGCCAAGCCGTTTAAAGAAAATAAGCTCTGGTTGAACGTGCAGTGACTTTTTATCAACTTCCTTTATTTTCAGCAAGTAATAGCCAAATTAAAAATAAAGGTTGCAAGCATTCTTTATATGCTTTATTTAGAGTCGTACAGTATGGTCAAAACAAAACAAAACAAAAAATAAAACATGCATGGTAAATCATGGAAACACACAACCACAATTAAACTTTTGGGGCAATAAACCAACAGATAGTCTATCCCAATTTAGAGCCGAGGTGGCGCAGCAGTTAGAGTGCAGTACGGCAGGCTACTTTAGCTGACTGGGATCAGCCATTCAGCTGTTCAAATCTCACCGGCTCAAGGTTGACTCAGCCTCCCATCCTTCCGAGGTAGGTAAAATGAGGACCCAGATTGTTGGGGGCAATGTAAATATACATTGCTTACTGGTGTAAACCGCTTAGAGAGTGCTTGCACTGTGAGGCGGTATATAAATCTCACAAAATAAAATAAATAAACAAATAAATAAATTACTTCTGAAACCATTTAAATTAATTCCTAGAAAGGTAATAGAGTGGGAATTAATTTAATTTCCAGAGGAAGGCTATTCTACATAGAGGCCACCACAGAAGTTAAAGTATCAGATACCGCATAAACTGGGTAAGCCACAAACAACAAGAACACAATGAGTGGGTCAATTGTAGTGGAAAGCAATCTTGGGCAGCACCATGGAGCCCAGCCATGTAGCACTTTAGATATTAAAAAGGAACCCTTTAAGAGATCTAAAACCATAGATAACTATAATCACTTACCCCATACATGTGGAGGAACAAGGGACGTTCTATCCAGATTCCTGAACCACGTCTCTGGTTAGGCAATGGAGATTCGAACAGTTACTGCATTGGTCCTTATATCTGCAATCAATGAAATATTGTAAAGGACAGATTACAGACATATGCTCTAGCGGTGTGCATAAACTTTATTCAGCCATACTGTTTCTAAATCAGGATGGGCAACTATGGACCCTTTACTACTTCAACTCCCAGAGTTCCTGAGTCAGCGTGGTTCACAGGTCAAAAAAGACCATAATTGCCCATCCCTCTTCTAAGAATTGCCAGGAGAAATATCAACAACCTCAGATGATATGCAGATGATACCACTCTAATGTCAGAAAGTGAAGAGGAACTAAAGAGCCTCTTGATGCGAGTGAAGAAGGAGAGTGCAAAACTTGGATTGAAACTCAACATTAAGAAAACTAAGATCATGGCATCTGGCCCTCTCAAGTCCTGGCAAATAGATGGGGAAGAAATGGAGGTAGTGACAGATTTTATTTTCCTGGGCTCCAAGATCACAACAGATGGGGACTGCAGCCAAGAAATTAAAAGACACTTGCTCCTGGGGAGGAAAACTATGGCAAACCTAGACAGCATACTAAAAAGCAGAGACATCACCCTGCCAACAAAAGTGCGTATAATCAAGGCTGTGGTTTTCCCAGTTGCAATGTATGGCTGTGAAAGTTGGACCATAAGAAAGGCTGAGCGCCAAAGAATGGAGGCCTTTGAACTATGGTGCTGGAGAAGACTCCTGCGAGTCCCTTGGACTGCAAGGCGATCAAACCGGTCAGTCCTAGAGGAGATCAACCCTGACTGCTCTTTAGAAGGCCAGATCCTGAAGATGAAACTCAAATACTTTGGCCACCTAATGAGAAGGAAGGACTCACTGGAGAAGAGCATAATGCTGGGAAGGATTGAGGGCAAAAGAAGAAGGGGACGACAGAGAATGAGGTGGCTGGATGGAGTCACTGAAGCAGTCGGTGTGAGCTTAAATGGACTCCGGGGGATGGTAGAGAACAGGAAGGCCTGGAGGAACGTTGTCCATGGGGTTGCGATGGGTTGGACACGACTTCGCAGCTAACAACAACAAGAATTCTAAGAATCAGTCAGCACTGACTGACAGAGTGGGCACTTTGCAAATGTGCGGGCTTCAATTTCCAGTATTCTTAGCAAAACCTAACAGCTATAGCATTAAGGTCTTCCATATGATTTTTGCAGTCTTACCTGGGAACTTTCTGAAGCAGCAATAGAAATAGTTTGAATAAACGATCACCAAGCTATGAGCAACGCTTTCTAGGTTTGAACAGGCCCATCATAGACTAAATTCAAACGTGCTACTAAGTCTATTTCGACCTAAGCTATGCAAAATAAGCATGCCGTATCATTTGATTTCCTTCTAGACAATTAGCATGAAAATCTAGTCTAAATGCTTAACGTGGCAGAACGGACTCTCCTGCCATGGGCAGAGATGTAAACAAATATTTCTGCTGAAACAATGCAACATTTATTAACATGATTTTTTGGGTGGGCTTCCTAAGAACCTTCCAAACATGAATAAACCACTGAGGTCCAGAGCCGGGTCACTTTCAACAAATGCTAGAATTTTACGGTGAAGGACAGAGTTGGAGGGAAAAAAATAGGTTAAAACGAGAGGAGAATCAGTTACTCACTAAAACTCTTATCAGACTATAATAATAAATAATGTTGAATGTTGGAGATATTAAAACAATTCATTATTGGCAAAAGAAACGGAGGCTTTCTGTTCTCCTCAGCACCACTGCCTTTAGCTGCATACGTCTTTTCCACTGTGGATTTTTTTAATATAGCATCATGTTCCTGCAGGTATCATAAAAATAAAAAATAACTTAAGGAGTATTAATTCCTGCAAGAGCACTGATTAATCCCAGATGTGAGCCGGGCGTGTAACTCAGTGTTAAGCGTGTGCAGGTGCTGACAGAGGCATTCCAGAGCTCAGCACATGTTCCCAGAACACAGCTGTTTTCCGAGCCCTTCTGCCGGTTGCTTCAACTTCTCCGTGTGATTCTCCTGCCTCTGGGCACAATTAAAAGCTTTGCATGCTGCATTTGGTCGGGGCAGCCTTAGGAATTGAACCTGAGCAAAAACAAGGCAATTGAAAGCAGGAGAAGAGGGTGGAATGAGTGGACAGGAAGGAGGCTCCCTCGCCAAACTGGCATTAACCTTGCTACCACCTCAAGCAAAATAAGGCAAGGTTGACAACGTCATGCTCGGATTCCAAGACAAAAAGAAGACCAATGTGGATGCCAACATAATACAGTCATCTGATATGGTACAAAATGTTAAGGGGGGGGCAATCCCCCGTGGAGGTCGATGGATCTTTGCTTCTTTTTGAAGTCATTCTCATTAGAAAATAAAACCGAAATTCAGATCTAATTAACAAAATATTTATTTCAGTAGAAAAGTAATAAAAAGAATTCCTTAATAAACTAATCTTATCGGCTAATGAAAAGTCACGTCTACCTTCGGCAGAAATGGAGGAAGAGAAGGAAGGAGTTGACTTCTGGAATGCAGGCGTAGTAGAACATATCACATGTCTGCTTGACCATAAATACAAGAAACAGTAGATCTGCACAACTGGCAATAATTCACATCGTGACACAAAATAGCTTCTATATAATCCAGCATTCTGTCTTCTGAACCACCATCAGTAGGATTGGTATTCCCAAATAGCTCGCTTTCAACAGGACACTCTTCTTCCGTACAGAGGTTTTATTTCAGCCTGTCTGTGTTGTATTAAAGGAATGAGGACAAATTCATTTGGTTCCCATTTCGATGTGAACTTCTATGTGCGGCGAATGAAGTTGCGCTTTGAAATTTGCTCTTTTGTGATGCAGTTCTCCGGGTGTATTAAAAGATACGCATTAAGGGATAGTGCACACAAAATATTGCATTCTATTAGTGAAAAATAATGTTCAAACACACTTTGTATTAAAGGGAATTGCTGGCTGAAAAAGAAAAGTGTATTAGGCGACATGACATTAAAATGCATACGCTAGGAGAAACATGCAGACGGATGAATGTCAATATTTTTGTGCACTAAAATCATCCTTAATGTGGAAATGAGACCAAGCACGTTAAGATTGGGGGGGGAAAAGAATCAGATGGATGACACTCTATGAAGATATATCCAGGTACATAATGTCAAATATTATTATGTCTTGTGCCAGTTTCACATCAGAATGAAGCATCTTTCAGTTCCTTGGTCTTCCCATTCCAACTTGATGAGCTAGTGCGGTAGAATTAATCAAAGCTTTTTTAAAACAGCATGGCAAACAATTCTGCTTTACTTTACATACAGAGAAGCTGTGTGCGTTTGTGTGTGTGTGTGTGTGTGTTTATATATTTATATACTTATATTCAGGTAGTCTTCGACTTACATTTAGTTCATTTAGTGACCATTTGAAGTTACAACGGCCCTAAAAAGAGTGTCCTATGACCTTTTCCCACAAGACCATTGTAGCATTTCCATGGTCACGTGATCAAACTTTGGCCACTTTGTCAACTGGCTCATATTTATGACAGTTGCAATGTCCCAGGGTCATGCGCCTTTCTGAAAAGCAAAGTCAATGAGGAAGCCAGATTCACTTAACAACCGTGTTTTACTAACTGAACCGTTGTAGCGATTCTCTTAACAACTGTGGCAAGAAAGGTCGTAAAATGGAGCAAAACTCACTTAACCAATGTCTGGCTTGGCAACATAAACGTTGGGCTCAATTGTGGTTGTCAGTTGAGGACTATCTGTATCAGGGGTGGGTTCCACTTACCTTCGCCACTGGTTCACATCGGAACATTTTGCACCCGTGCGTTCCCCCTTGCAATTTGGCCTCCGCGCATGCTCAGTAGCTGGAATCAGCCTGAAACACAGCTGCGGAGTTGATCAGCTGTGCTTTGGGCGAAGGAATAAAGGTCAGTTTAAATCCGGGGGCAGGCGGGAGGGTCCTTTTTCATGCAGCAGAACAAGAAAAACCTTCAAAAAAGTAAAAAAAAACTTACAAAAAATTCAAAAAAAAAAAAAGATGGCAGCACCCACTGACCGGCACCAGCTGGTCCAGTTCAGTGACGTCACCAGCGAGTCACTACCAGTTCGGGTGATCCAGTCCGAACCGGGAGAAACCCACCCCTGATCTGTATATATAAATACATATTTATATTAAATATAAATATATATTATATATAAATATATATTGATATATACTGTATTTTTCAGAGTATAAGACGCATCTTCCCCCCCCCCTAAAAGTGGGTGAAAATTTAGGTGCATCTTATAGACCGAATGCGGGCGTTTTTGGCCTTCCGAACCATCCGCGCATCGCGTTTTCGCCCTCCCAAGCCCCAAGGCCAAAAACTGCACTGCAGAGTGCTTCTGGGGGCCGGGGAGGGCAAAAACACGACGCACGGAGGCCAAAAACTGTTTTTTTTTCTTGTTTTCCTCCTGTAAATGTAAGTGTGTCTTATAGTCCGGTGTGTCTTATAGTCCAGTAAATATATAAATATATATTATATATATATGGAATAGAAAACATCCTATTTCTGTTAGAGAAGAAGAATTAGTAAGGTGTGGGCAGAAATCAATAGTCAGCTAGTTGACTATCAGTACTATTGATTACAATCAATCTCCTGTACAGATGGAACTGATCAACACAGATGTTTATTTACAGTTCTGATACTCTGCCTGCTCCCATATATTACAATGATTGTGCAACCTGGGTGGAAGTCTGGACTAATAACCCTTTCAAATCTCTGGTTGGAGATTATGAGAGTTAGAACACACAAAGATGAGGGAAAAATAGATTGGAGAACTGCTTTTGAGTGTGCTGTTTTATTTCCTATGCCTTTATCTCTAGCAACTTTCATCCTGCTTAGTGTTGACTATCCCATCAGAAAAATGCAGCCTGTGTTTATAGATTTCCTATAAACACACTTACAACAAACACACACAATGGAAAGACAAATCCATTTTAGCAGAATATCTGAATCATGTGAACTGAATGCAGCATTTGGGATCTTTGCATCTTGGAGTTGTCGTTTTGGTTTTTCCACAAAAATCTGCACTAAGAAAGCCATCCAATTCTATTTCTCTGGCATTTTTTTGGCTAATAAACTTGTTTATTATTATACTGTATACAGTCACTTGGTTATACCCAGAAGGCCTAGACGGAACATTGCATATGGTGCAATCCAAAATGTTTCGTTCATTTCTGGTTTTCTGAGTGAAAATTTATCTTGCCGAAAGACATAGGAATGTTTGCAAAGCCCTCGCTCCATAAAGAGAAAAAAAGCTTTCAACACTTTCTTTTTAAAACTTGCGAAAAGCCTCAGATCCAAAGGAAAGACTCTTTTTCCTTTTTTTGCTAAATGATATTTGCCAAATTATTGAAAAAAGGAAGGAAGCAGACTTGGGATCGAGAGCCACTTCTCTGTTCTTAGTTGGAGTGATGTAGATTTCAAATCATAACCCAGATTTTGCCATCATTCCTTTGCAATGGAATTTGGCAATTTCTTCTGATAAACCAGGGAAAGGGGAATTTTCCAATTTGGCATCGTTTTACAGGATTTTTTTTTCTTCCTTTTTTTTTCCTGAAGCAACCTAGCCAGCCAGTTATCACAACTGATTCTTGACAATGATTGGCAAATTTATTCGTGAGTTCTGAGCGGTGTGAAAAACTTACATATTTTCGATGAGAACTAGGAATTGGAAATTTGTTATTCTCCCCTTTCTTGTTGATTCACGCAGGGATGTATGTTACAAAAGTCATATTAAAAACTGCCAAAAAACCTCCCTCCGAAATATAGTAATAGTAACAGAGTTGGAAGGTACCTTGGAGGTCTTCTAGTCTAACCCCCTGCTTAGGCAGGAATCCCTACACTACTTCAGACAAATGGTTATCCAACATCTTTTTTAAAACTTCCAGTGTTGGAGCATTCACAACTTCTGGAGGCAGGCTGTTCCACGGATTAATTGTTCTAACTGTCAGGAAATTTCTCCTTAGTTCTAAGTTGCTTCTCTCCTTGTTTAGTTTCCACCCATTGCTTCTTGTTCTACCCTCAGGTGCTTTGGAGAATAGTTTGACTCCCTCTTGTTTGTGGCAACCCCTGAGATATTGGAAGACTGCTATCATGTCTCCCCTGATCCTTCTTTTCATTAAACTAGACATACCCAGTTCCTGCAACCGTTCTTCATATGTTTTAGCCTCCAGTCCACTAATCATCTTGGTTGCTCTTCTCTGCACTCTTTCTAGAGTCTCAACATCCTTTTTACATCGTGGCGACCAAAACTGAATGCAGTATTCCAAGTGTGGCCTTACCAAGGCATTATAAAGTGGTATTAACTTTATATATGGGGCATCATGAGGAATCTTCCCAGTGATAAAACTCTTTGGGCTGAATTGATCTTGATGGCGGAAAAGGAGGAAGATGTTACGATTTTATAGCCTCTTTCAAGGGTTAGTATTCAATTTAGTCTCGTTTCTTACCGAGACTATTTAGTCTAGTTAGTATTGTTCAATTTGTCTCGTTTCCTACAGAGAATGTGTGGCCCAATGGCTTAGTCACCAATTAGCTTCTTTTACCTAGTTTCAGCCTCTGGATTTCTGTGCGATATACTATCGATTGGAGACATTCCTGTAAAAAAAAAATCTTACGTTCTCACAAAGCAACTGTAAATATAAGTGTGCAGATAGGGGCTATCCAGCCAGCAGCTCTATTGACGTTTGCAGAGTGCTATCGACTGCAGATTTGATTGCCTGGCATACAGCTTAAAACCCCTACTAATTGCTTTGTGGATTTCGAATGTCACAATAAAACTTTAAATTGTTTCCAGGCATTCCACAGTCTTGCAGATGGAGAATCAAGGAGTGAGAGACAGACGGGCTCAGCCCTCCAACAGAGGGCTCAGTTTTCTTTTTAAAAAGATAAAGGCACTCTACCTGTTCACTAAATTCCAAATACCGTAGGAATAACAGCAGCCGTTTCGATAGGGACGACGAGTTGGTGTTTGTACCCAATCCAGCATTTAGGGACATTAAAATGAGCACAGCATTACAATCGGGCATATCAAATGGGGGAGCAGTTATCCAGCTTCCTCATAATCAGTCTGACAAGGGGGTTTCCTTCCCCCCCTTTTTTTTCTTTTTGCAACAACCAATTCAAAAGATTCGCTTTGAGGGGATACAGATCGATACGGAAGGCAAGTGTACGCAGACGCATAGGCAGAAAGCTCCCAAAAACTCCCTGGTGAAAAGAAAATGTGGGACAACATTTAGAGGTTGGTTTTCAAAAGCCTGGTAGAGACAACCAGGCACATAAATAATGAGAGCCAGGACTGGTGTGCGAGTGTGAATGTGGGTGGGTGTAATTAGGGGTAAGTAGGTTTTCTATGCTGTTGAGACAGTTTTACATCCCTAATCCACCCAGGGAAATATTTCTGCAGAACTAAATGTGTGTTTGTGTTGCTTGTTATGGAATTATTTTCTTTTACACAAGTATGTAGTGGGTGCATGTGCTCAAATATATCTTGTGCTTCATGTACTCCTGTCTAATGTAGGATCAGAACCTGGAGGAAGGTACTATTAGGAACCTATTAGGTACTATTTAAAAATTGGGTTTTTAAATTGTGGTTTTTAATATTTTTTTAAATGTTTTAATATCTGTTGTTTTTAATGCTTTTTATATTTGTTGTTGCATGTGAATTTTTACTGTTGTGAGCCACCCAGAGTCTCTGTGGAGTGGGCGGCATACAAATGCAACTAATAAATAAATAATAAATAAATTAGTCAAACATGGGTTGAAAGCAGTGCTGGATAGGCCTAAGTATGTGTGTGTGTGTGTTTACATGTGAATTTTGCAGGTCATGTAAAAGTCAGAAGAGGACATTTGTTAAATATTTTATATAGCAACCACAAAACATCAGCTAGTGAGAAATCCACTAAATGTAATTCGATGGACGGTAAGACAGACTTTCAAAGGAGCTTCAGCAGCGAAATTTTCACATCAGAGGGAATGATTGAGATTACTTATTGCTCTATTAAGCTCATCCAGACACAGATATTTTCAGAACATCCTGAAGAGAAGGTTACCCTCTTTTCCCACACTTAGAAATCACTTGTTCCCTCCATTCTGTTCTAAAACTGAAATCAGTAAATAAACACCAGTAATTGTCACATCCAGTAGTGGGTTTCAATTACATTTACTGCCGGTTCGCTATTGGGAGTGCAGCGCTTCTGCGCATGCGCAGAGACACCAGGGCGGGTGGGCGGAGCCTCCCACCACTACAGGTTCACCCGATCTGGGGCAATCCAGTAGCAACCCACCACTGGTATAGAGTCTCCTGCTTGAGCAGAGGGTTGGACTAGAAGGCCTTCAAAGGTCCCTTCCAACTCTTTTATTCTATGTTCTAAAATGCAAACGTATTTTCAGCTACTTTTTTTAAAAAAAAAAACTTGAATAAAAAGATATAGAGATGGCAATTCATGGGGCAATGTGAAAAATGAAGTCATTAAGAAATTAAGAGATCTAGGAAGATCCAGGAAAACTCTGTGACTGACAGAAGCCATCAATTGCTTGGGGTAGGGAACTAAGAAAAGAGAACAGAATGGATTGGCTTAAAAAAAAGGGTTGGGTTGGTTGATTGCTATCCAATACAATCTCTTTAACTTTCAATACTTCTTGAAAGTTCATTTTAACCTTCATTTACATACTGATCCATCAGACAAGAATCAGATCTTTGTCAGATAGGTCTTTCCATTGAACTAGTGGGGTTGCTGAAACTCAGAGAAGATCAGTACAGAAGCTGAGCGTAGCCGAATCGCATTTCCAAAACAGGTAAAAGATTCATCGCACAATGTTTCCTAAGTCATCTGATGAGCCGTATTTCTGTCCGTGCTACATCGGCATGGTTCCTGTAGTTGAGGAAACAAACTCAGTCACCTTCATGCGTGCTTTGTTCTTGGTAGTTTTAACTCTTACGTTTTTTTTTGAGGAAATGAAAAAAAAATCTCATTGGTAATGCACATCTAATAATAATAACAGAGTTGGAAGGGATCTTGGAGGTCTTCTAGTCCAACCCCCTGCTTAGGCAGGAAACCCTACACTACTTCAGACAAATGGTTATCCAACATCTTCTTAAAAACATCCAGTGTTGGAGCATTCACAACTTCTGGAGGCAAGCTGTTCCACCGATTAATTGTTCTAACTGTCAGGAAATTTCTCCTTAGTTCTAAGTTGCTTCTCTCCTTGTTTAGTTTCCACCCGTTGCTTCTTGTTCTACCCTCAGGTGCTTTGGAGAATAGCTTGACTCCCTCTTCTTTGTGGCAACCCCTGAGATATTGGAACACTGCTATCATATCTCCCCTAGTCCTTCTCTTCATTAAGCTAGACATACCCAGTTGCTGCAACCGTTCTTCATATGTTTTAGCCTCCAGTCCCAGGATTACACTACCTTACTATGGGATCTGCAGGTATCACGCTTGGTCTTTTGATGGATTGGCAGGAGGTTTTTCTCCTCAAAGCAGTAGGTGAGATCAGGATAAACGTGAACATTGAATTCATTTCACTTCCATTTCAATGTCATCCTCCTCCTGCCTCATCCTTGGTTTGTTGAACATTCCATCACAGAACATCTTGACCCCAGGATGTTCCAATCTTAGAATGGGTTTTCTAAGTAATCTGGAAGTGGTTCAACTTTGAAGTGCGAGGAAATACTCAAGATGGCCTGTTTTGAACTTGGACCACCTCCAGAAGATTTGGAATGGCCTGTTCGAAGTCAGAATGACCCATACGGAGTCAAGACATCACATGATGGAATGTCTGGCATACCCTTAATTTTTCCCTTCTATTAAAATAAACATTACAATTTGGTAACAACTTTCAGAGCTCATGTAGGACTCATGGAAATCACGTGATGAATTTTCATCTCTGCTTTAACCTCTACTTTACTTGGTTACTTCAACCAATCAACCAGTCAGTTTTAAAGTTCAGATCTGAAACCTTCCACAATTACTAACAAAACCTGGATGTCTTTGTTGCAAATTTATTTATTTATTTAGTGAGATTTATATACTGCCTCACAGTGCAAGCACTCTCTAAGCAGTTTATACCAGTAAGCAATGTATATTTATATTGCCCCCAACAATCTGGGTCCTCATTTTACCTACCTCGGAAGGATGGAAGGCTGAGTCAACCTTGAGCCGGTGAGATTTGAACCGCTGACCTGCGGATCACAGTCAGCTAAAGTGGCCTGCAGTACTGCCTCTAACGCTGCGCCACCTCAGCTCAGTATTTGCTACAGTATTTGTCCTATTTCCACTGTCAATACTTGAAAGTCCATGCACAATCAAACAAGGTAAGCAAAGCACATTATGATGGCTTATTAAGCAAGAATAGCTATGACAAATGACAGTGTGATGTGGAGAATGGAAAAGAACAAAGAATTATACATGTCACATGCAGCCCAAGATGCATTATCAAGCTCTCATGTGCCGTCCTAAAATAAAAGGCAAAAACAACAACATAACTCCCTACTTTGAAACATACTACAACATCTCATAATAATATTTATTTATTTATTTATTTATTCGGCTTTCTTATATGCCGCCCAACTCCCGAAGGACTCAGGGCGGCGTACAGCATAGGAAAATACAAGAAACCAATAAACAAAATTTAAAAACATAATATAAAAATTAAAAATGCAATATAAAAACAACCATACAACAACCAAGCATACCCGGGGGAGAGTTCAGCTGGAGTTAAGCTCTTCCCCCTGCCTGCAGGAAAAGCCACGTCTTAACGGCTTTTCGGAAGGCCAGCAGGGTGGGGATGGTTCGGGTCTCTGGAGGAAGTTGGTTCCAGAGCGCGGGGCCTGCCACAGAGAAGGCCCTCCCCCTAGGACCCGCCAGCCGGCATTGCTTCGTTGACGGGAGCTGGAGGAGGCCAACTCTGTGGGCCCTAACCGGTCGAAGGGAAGTATGAGGCAGAATGCGGTCCTGATGTACATTCTTTTAAATCTAAAAAACCAGTGAATATTTTGAAAAGATGCACACGAATTTTGAAATCTCTTATCAACAATCTTGATATCAATTATCAATAATCAAATGATGGATTATGGAGAGGTCGGTCCATCACTATTTCGAATCAACACAGTGATGTGACAAAGACAGCAAGCCAATCAACAACTCAAGTTATTCACAACGCATACATTTTCTTTTGTAATAATGAAAACCATACATGACTACTCATTTTATCTACAAAGCTCTGTGGGTCTCTCTATTTTCATAAGAGTTGAAATGTACAGGAAATCTGAAAAAAAAATACTCTTTTAAGAGTTTTCCCTGGATTGGTTTAGACTGGTTAAATTCTGTTTCTGTTTCTAATTTTCACATTTGCCTGATGTAGATGATAATCACTCAGGAAGTAGTCAGCCCTTACAGCTTCCATTGACCACACTGATTTGCCTTCGCTTCTACACAGAGCTCAGAGTGAAACTTGAAATTTCAGTGTAAAACCACAAAGGTAACTGAAATTATATAACATTATTTCATGTGTCTCAGGGTGAAGTGGGCGGGTTTCACAGGCAAGAGAGCTTAAAGATACTGTTCCAGTGCACAAAGATTAGATTCAGAGGTGGAAAACGGAGCATCTTCAGACAGAAGAATCATCTTTACGCCCAAAAACCCAGGAATTTTTTTTTAAAAAAATAGAATAACCGAGTTGGAAGGGACCTTAAAACCTTCTAGTCCAACCCTCCACTCAACCAGGAGAGCCTACACCAGTGATAGTGAACCTTTTCAGCACCGAGTGCCCAAACTGGAACGTGCGTGCATGTGACCATGGGGGAGCACCAGAAACCCGAAGACCACCTGGGCGGTGTGTGCATTCCTGTCTTTTGGGCATTTTTCAGGCCATTTTCGGGGCCATTTTTCAGGCCAAAAACGCCGCGAAAACAGCCTGAAAATGGCCCGGGAAAAGGCCCAGAAACTGCCCAAAAATGGCCTGGGTTTTGGCCATTTTCCGGCGCTGTGGTACCCATGAAGACCACTGGCTGGAAATCAGAAGACAGCTGGAGATGGCGCGCATGCCCACAGAGAGGGCTCTGTGTGCCACCTTTGGCATGCGTGCCATAGGTTCGCCATCACGGGCCTACACCATTCCAGAAAATAACGATCCACTCTTCTTAAAAGCCTCCATTGATGGGGCATCCACAACCTCTGAAGGCAAGCCATTTTGAGGACCCAAATTGTTGGGGGCAATATGCTGACTCTGTAAACTGCTTAGAGAGGGACTGCACTGTGAAGCGGTATATAAGCGGTATATAAGCAGTATATAAGTCTAAGTGCTGTTGCTATTTCACTGGTTAATTGTTCTTACTTTCAGGAAATTTCTCTTTAGTTCTCAGTTGTTTCTCTCCTTGATTAGTTTCCATCCATTGTTTCTTGCCTTCCCTTCTGGCGCTTTAGTAAATAGGTTGAAACCCCCCCCCCTTGTTTGTGGCACCCCTCAAATATTGGAACACTGGTATGATATCACTCCTAGTCTTCCTTTTCACTAGACTAGAATTCCACAGAGGCATCCTCTCCTATTATAAGGTTAATGCTTTCTTGCAAATATACTGTAAAAATATTCGAACATCACAACTATCTTAGGGGCGGTGCAGCCGTTAGAGGCAGTACTGCAGGCCACTTTAGCTGACTGTGATCCGCAGGTCAGCGGTTCAAATCTCACTGGCTCAAGGTTGACTCAGCCTTCCATCCTTCCGAGGTAGGTAAAATGAGGACCCAGATTGTTGGGGGCAATATAAATATACATTGCTTACTGGTATAAACTGCTTAGAGAGTGCTTGCACTGTGAGGCGGTATATAAATCTCACAAATAAATAAATTAAATAATGGCTAGATGTTGCCACCAGAATCATACACATCAAGATGATTGCTATATCAAGATTGGGCTGGGCTTCAGATCCTTTAGCAATGGGTTCACTACCCCGTTGTTGGGTGGGAGTGGCCTAGTCCGCCACCTGCACCACAGGGTTTTTCACCCTCCCCAGGCTCCGGAGGTTTTTTTCGAGCCTCCGGGAGGGCGAAAACAGCTTCCTCCAGGCTCCAGAGGCTGGAAACAGGCCCATTTCCAGACTTCCGGAACCTCAAGTAGGGCCATTTTTGGCCCTCCCAGACCCTCCGCGCAGCCCATGCACTTACCTGGAATGATGAACGGGCTGCTGAGTGAAGACTCCTAGGAGGGGAGGGGCAAGGTGGGCATGGCCAGCCAGGGGTGGCATTCGGGGGTTCGCTGAACCCTGGCGATCCTTGGCTAGGGGATTGCCGAACCCCCAGGAGCCCACCTCTGATCAAGATGGTTGCTATATTGAATTTGCCAACATCCTAGAGACCTCTAGTTAGCCCTTCTAGTGAAATGGATCTTTGGTTTCTTCCTATGTTCTTACCTCCATCCTTCTTATCTATTCTTTTTTGGTACTATTGTGGTATTTATTCTCCAAAATCATCCTTAAAAAGAAAACTCCACTTTTAGTTAGAACCCACAGCAACATTCCATCTTCGCCTAATCTGTTCTTAACATTTCCCTCCCACTATTTCAACCGGCTACTTGCTTTTTTTAAAAAAATGGTTACATTATATGCAGCTGCACATTTTAAATCTGTGAAGGGATGACCTTATTTCTTCTTAGGGCATAGAAGGTTTTCCCCCATTAAAATATAGTCTCTCGCAGTATTATAAAGAATAGAGTTTCAGGTGGGTGGCTTTAAAAAAGATCAAGTTACCATGTCACTTCCAACCACTTTCCTAGGTGGTGATCAGAAAATCTCTCGTTTTAACCAATTCTTAATTTAGTTGAATTTGATCATCGGTTAGACTTCTCTTGTTTCCTCATTTCCCTCATTCAGTTAGAAGCTGTACATTGGGTAGAAGCTGGCTGTAATGCAGACTGCAGTCTGAGCTGCACACGTTGCGGGTTGATTTGAATGAATCTGACAGTTGCACATGTTCTCTGTTTGTGAAACATAGTTTGCAAAATCACCATTATTCCCACTTGCCATTTTTCCTTAGTATCGGAGTCACACAGCAGCCGGCTTTGCTGGGGGGAAAACCGAGCTTTTCAACGCAAAAGCTTTAGATAATTTTTTTACATCTCGAACCGTTGATCAACAAAGAATTGCTCAGATTTATACGAATGCATTTTTGTTTGAAGGATTTGTGTGTGTGTGTGTGTGTGTGTGTGTGTGTGTGTGTGTGTTTCTACTGTCAAACAAAGAGGGTAGCTGATAGGAGTTTCTGCCTAGAAAGTGAAATAGTTTTAAGGTGCTGTGGATGCTACACACTTTAGGGTGGGGCAGGTATTCAATTTGAGTTATTTATTTAAAAAAATAACAGCTGGAAAACAAATACCGCATTTTTCGGACTATAAGACGCACCGGAGTATAAGACGCACCTTAGTTTTTGGGGAGGAAAATAGGGGAAAACAATCTGCCTATCAGGTATTCATCTGGCTAACGTCCTTAGTCTGGTCAGCTTCAGCACATTATTTTATCCCCTGGTTAGGACTTAAAAAAACCTTCTTCTGAGAGAGTAACAATGAAAGAGCCTGCAAGCCAGTAAGAGCTGGGAAGATCGTTAGCACCTGGTTAGGGCTGGAAAAAAAAAGCTACATTCGAAGTATAAGACGCACCCAAATTTTCAGCCACTTTTAGGGAGGAAAAAGGTGCGTCTTATACTCCGAAAAATACGGTAAATAACTTTGTGATTGGATGACCATTTGCCAGAAATGGTATAGGGTTTCCTGCTTAAGCAGGGGGTTGGACTAGAAGACCTCCAAAGTACCAACTCTGTTATTCTATTCTATTCTGATATCAAAGTGTTCTCAGAAATTTCTCTGGACATTGTAAAAGCAGTACAGTGTTTCGATTACACCAGAAGTTTTGCGCACACACACACACACACAATCTTTTTCTTTGTTGAAAACAGACAATATTTGTTCAGGAGGCTTAACACACCTTTCTTGCTTGTTACCTATTCAAAAAGAGTCAGAGATCTGTACCACTGAATTACTGGTTCAGTTTATAAAGGGGGGGGAAGAAACATAGGGAAAATTGTTATGGCTCGGTGTGACGTTGATGTATTCAGTGGTGCACTATTGGTGGATATCAAGGAGTTAAGAGAGACCCTCAACTACCCTGTGGGAAGAATAAAATGTTCTGCTAAACACAGTAGGACTGTTTTTCTCAAACGTGGCAACTTGACGATGTGTGGACTTCAACTTCCAGAATTCCCCAGCCAGCACAGTGCAGTAGGAAGCATCTCTGAGAAATTGTGTTCAGTGAAAATCAGTACATTTCCTACTTAAAAACAACCCCAAGAAAATCTGTATTGTCATGGGAAGGACTTCCATCCTGTCCCCATACATCTTTTTAAAGAAATTTGATGGTGGGTTCTCTCACTTGTCTCATTGTTTCTTCTCCTTTTCTTTCCTGCTTTGAAGTTCTGTTGTACACAACCTTCTGCGCTTTAGTGAAAGCATCCAAAACTCCATTCCATTCCCATCTATGAATGGTCACACAAATGCACACCCTTTTGTTGCATGTTTTCTGGGGTGAAATGCTACCGGTTCGACCCTGTTCGGGCATACTGGTAGCGGCGGCCGCCAGCGGTTCGGAGAACCGGTAGCAGCGGCAGTGCGAGGCTCCACCCCCCTACCCCATTTTCTTTTTTTAACCATCTGTGCATGCGCAAAGCATTCTGCACATGCACAGAGGGTGAAAAAGTGCACAAGAGCAGAGCGAGGGTGAAAAAGCATCCGCGCCCTTCCGAACCGGTAGGGAAGGTAAGTAGATTTCACCACTGGTTTTTCTCTTTCCTCTTCTGTTGCTTACAGTCTCCCACCCCCACCCCTCAGCCTGGATGCTTGCAATAAACTGGGATAAAGAAGTGATAATGAAAATCGGAGGCTAGAGAGAAGAGGCAAGTTCTGGCATCTTAACGCCTGTTGTTTTAGAACGTTAACTGAATAAGCCACCAAGTATGCAGAGTCTGATTAAATTGCCAGAGCAGTAAATCCTGACTCCCGTTGGCCTTAACACCCATTGCACAAAAGGGACATTGTTATGCTGCGTGAAGCGATCCGAGGTTGCATTCAAAGGTCAGAGTGACACCACCGTATGGCAGAGTGTTATTTTGCATTCTTTGATAAACAAGTTAGGCTCTCGGGGCTTTGCCAAAGAGACGGTTGCTTTTCTTTCCCCTTCCCCGTCCCCCATCCCACCCCACCCCTCTTTGCTACACAGCACCGATTTGCAGCTCTCAATTTCAAGGATCTTATGAGAGTCATTCATTAAATTTGGAAACAGGGAGTTATCCGAGTTCACTTGCCTTTCTAAACTTTAGAAAGATGACCTGCAAACCCAACTGGTGGTTGGGGAAACTTTCATATATATTTTTCACGGTTTCGCATTTGGCAAATATTGGTTTTCAAAAACTTGTCATTTCCTTCCAACTAAATCTCTGATGGATGATGGGAAAAACCTATATTTGGGGCGTACTCTTGCTGCTGAATCTTCTCCACACTTGATCCCTATCCCCGCCCCCCCCAAGGGGGAAGAGTGATGATTTCTGCGGGCTACTTTGAAGAGGAAAACCAACGCATTTTGTGGCAAATGAAATTAGGTCAAGTGCGGTGGCCTAGAGGTGGAGCTCTTGCCTCACACTCAGCAGGTTGTGAGTTCGATCCTAGGTAGAGGCAGATGTAGGGTCTCCTGCATGGACAGGGGGGTTGGACTAGATGACCTGCAAGGTCCCTTCCAACTCTGATTGTCAGAAGACGACTTCGTATCTATACTTGTGACTAAGTCACTAAGTTATGTCTGACTCTTCATGACCGACCACAGCAAGCCAGACCGCTCTGTCCTCCCACTGTCTCCCAGAGTTTTCCCAAATTCATATTCATTGCCTCAATGACACTATCTGACCATCTCCTCCTCTGCCATCCCCGTCTCCTTTCACCGTCCATCTTTCCCAACACCAAGGTCTTCTCCAAGGAATCCTTTCTTCTCATTTGGTGGCCAAAGTATTTCAGCTTCAGCTTCAGGATCTGTCCTTCCAAAGAACAGCCAGGGTTGATTTCCTTCAGGATCGACTGAATTGATCTCCTTGCAGTCCAAGGAGCTTTCAAAAGTCTTCCCCAGCGCCGCAATTTGAAAGCATCAGTTCTTCGGTTCTCAGCCTTCCTTATGGTTCAACTCTCAGTGCCAAACATGACTACTGGGAAAACCATAGCTTTGACTATACGGACCTCTGTCAGCAAGGTGATAGTTCTACTTTTTAATATGCTGTCTATATCTATACTCGCCTTGGAATGAAATTGGTGTATTATTTTATTTATTTATTTATTTAGTGAGATTTATATACCGCCTCACAGTGCAAGCACTCTCTAAGCGGTTTACACCAGTAAGCAATGTATATTTATATATTGCCCCCAACAATCTGGGTCCTAATTTGCCTACCTCGGAAGGATGGAAGGCTGAGTCAACGTTGAGCCGGTGAGATTTGAACCGCTGACCTGCGGATCACAGTCAGCTAAAGTGGCCTGCAGTACTGCTCTCTAACCGCTGCGCCACCTCGGCTCATATTAACTCTGATAGTTCCTTCCCCTACCTAATTGCTGGGAATATTTGTTTAGTAATACATCTTCTGAGTCCACATTTTGCATAGATAGATAGATAGAGAGAGAGGGGGGGGGATGGATGGATGGATGGATGGATGGAGAGAGAGAGAGATTGATATAGATAGAGAGAGAGAGAGAGAGAGATGGATAGAGAGAGAGAGAGAGATTGAGAGAGATTGATAGAGATAGATAGAGATATAGAGATGGATGGATGGATGGATGGATGGATGGATGGATGGATGGATGGATAGATAGATAGATAGATAGATAGATAGATAGATAGATAGATAGATAGATAGATAGATAGATAGATAGATAGATAGATAGATAGATAGATAGATAGGTACGTACATACGTACGTACATACGTACGTACATACATACATACATACATACATACATACATACATACATATATTTTGCAACTTCCCAGTCCAGAATACAGAGCCAATAAAATAATCTCCCATTCAGGGGCAAACCACTCATTGTCATTGCGTAACTAGGCAAGGTTCTCCTACAGCTACTGCTTCCAGGGAATTTGTACATTGACAAATTAACTTGCACAATTAAGATTTAGACAAAATAGATTTATTGTATACAATTTATAAAGTTTATACGAACTGCAGCTTGGACTATCAGGTCCAGGCCTCTTTTCTGTAAATCAAAGCATTCCCAACAGAACATGCCCCAACTACAACACATTCAGAGAAACTACATCTCTTGGAGAATTAATTCCAATATTGGAATTTCTGTTATTCTTAGCAAGTTTTTTTTTCTAACATTCAAGCAGAATCAGTCTTGCTGAAACTTAAAATCCATTTTGTGTGCCCTGGATCTTGACTTTCTTTTTATCTTCCTTTGTATGTCTGAAGATAGCTATCATATCTTCCCTTAGGCAAAATAATGATTTTCTTTTTCCCCACCTCAATCTGTCCTTAGAGGACTTTTAGTCCTGGTTATGTTTGCTAGCCTTTTGGGAGCCATTCCCATGTTGTCTGAATGCTTTTTAAAGCATGATTCTTGGACAGAATGTCCAATGTTTAAGATACAAAGTAGAATATTATTATATCTCTATCAATTCAAGGATTTTTATTTGTTTTAGTAACTCATGTCCACATTTCTGTGTTGTCTACGGTTGACCACAATTCCAAAAATCTTTCCATATGCCGTATTTTTCAGAGTATAAGACGCACCGGAGTATAAGATGCACCTTAGTTTTGGGGGAGGAAAACAAGGGAAAAAAATTCTGCCTCTGCCTACCAGCATCCTTAGCCTGGTCAGCTTCAGCACATTAGTTCACTGGTTGTGAGCACGTGCGGGTTTCCATTTTGGGCTTCGCACCTCGCGTTTTTAGCCTCCAAATGCTCCGTTTGAGAGCTGTTCAAGGCTGTGGAGATCGCCAAAGCACATCGTTGCCGATCGCCACCCCAAAATGCGACGTGATGGGCCAAAAACGGGGCATGCGGAGGCTGAAAATGCGATGTGCAGAGGCTGAAAATGCAATGTGCGGAGGCGGCAATCAGCGGCGATATGCTTTGGCGATCCCCACAGCCTTGAACAGCTCTCAAACGGAGTATTTGGAGACTGAAACCCCGAGGCATGGAGCCCAAAAACTCAAGCCATTGTCTGTGGCCATCTCTGCAACCAGGAAGAGGATGCACGGAGGCCGAAGGGTGGGGGCCAGTGGGTGGGCGGGGCTACATTCAGAGTATAAGACGCACCCAAATTTTCAGCCTCTTTTGGGGGGGAAGAGCATCTTATACTCCAAAAAATACGGGTATGAAGTTGCCAGGTCAGATGTCCCCCATCCTAAACCTGGATATTTAATGCCTTTTAATGTATGCAAGATTGATTTATTGAATCCTCCTGGCTTGGAGGACAAAGTAGAAAATAGAAAAGAGAGACTCTCTGTGACTTTAGACCTTCCTTCCTTCCTTCCTTCCTTCCTTCCTTCCTTCCTTCCTTCCTTCCTTCCTTCCTTCCTTCCTTCCTTCCTTCCTTCCTTCCTTCCTTCTCAGCATCTGATCAGCAAAAGAAGAATGTAAGCATTTATTTGCAATTAGTTCTACCAAGTTTTTCTTCTGAGCCATGAGAACATAGGCCACAGTAAGAGTTATTTCTTATATGTACCATTCCAAGGAAATAGGAGGTTGTTCAGAACGAGATGCTTCTCCAAGGCCATAAATCAATGCTTGAGTGATAGTATATTAAATGATAACCTTGTCATATTTAATGTCACACCAGAAGAATCTATTGAGACATTGTTCTTTCCACAGTATCCGGGCAGGTGAATTAACTGAGTGAATGGGAACTTGCAAGCCGCAGGAGCTATAGGGAGTAAACCAACTAAGCATTACACCATAAAAATCACCCACTCTTCACCTTCCGCCAGCTTACATTTAAGTGGGGTTTCTCAACAGTTTTACTCAGTCAGTCTAGCCAGCTTACATTCAAGTGGGATTTCTCAACAGCTTTACTTAGTCATTCTGATGGCTTTTACTGCTGCCAGCCTTGTAAGAATGGGAGGTACAGACAAACACATGCAGCTATTGAGACATCCTTGCTTCCAATTTATTACCTGTCGGTAAATTACATTTCTGTTTCTGCTTCTGTCGTTAGTAAGGACTTTAATGCCTTCAAGTCAGTGTTGGCTCCTGGCAACTGCCTAGACATGTCCCTGCAGTTTTCTTGGCAAGATTTCAAAAGAGGTTTGCCGTTGTCTCTTTCCTAGGGCTGAGAGGGAGTGACTGGCCCAAGACTTAGCAGGGTTAAAATTGCCTTCTTTCACTTAAAATTAAGAAGTAGTCTTATTTTAGGCATGCAGCACTTCAGACTCAATGGGAAAAGGATGTTTTGGCATGTGCAGTTTATGTGCATAGCTTCTGTGTGTCGATCCTTGAAGAAGCAGTACAAGTAATCTTCTTTGTATGACCAGAATTGGGACCAGGATTTCTGTCTTGTTAAGCAAGACGGTTTTTAAGGGATTCGTTCCAATTTTTCTTTTTTGCCAAGGTTGCTAAGTGAACCACACCATCATTAAGAAAATCTGGTTCCCCCCAATGACTTTACCTGGGAAGATCACAAATAGTGATCAAATGACCCCAGGATAGTGCAACTCTCATAAATATATGCCAGGTGCCCGAATTTTGGTCACGTAACCATGGGGATGCTGCTGCAGTCATAAGCGTGGAAACAGGCCATAAGTCACTTTTTTTTGGTGCCTTTGTAACTTCAAACCATCACTAAGTGAATAGTTGTAGGTTGAGGACTACCTGTAATCCTGACTGGCTTCAAAGTCTCTGCCACAATTTTTTTTATTTATTTATTTATTTTATTTTATTTTATTTTACAATATTTTATTATTATTTTTTATTTTATTTATTTATTTTTATTTATTTATTTATTTTATTTTATTTTTATTTTATTTTTTTAATTTAATTTAAATTAATTTTTTATTTTTTATTTTATTTTATATTTTTTATTTATTTATTTTATTTTATTTTATTTTATTTATTTATTTATTTTAATTTTATTATTTTATTTTATTATTTTATTTTTTATTTTATTTTATTTTTTTATTTTTTATTTTATTTTATTTTTTTATTTACCGCCCATCTTTCCTACAAGGTGACTCTGGGCAGCTTACAAATCATAGAAACAAGTGAAAAAATAATTAAAGGATTAAAACAAACTGACATTAAAAATTATTATTTTATTCATTTAGAAAATTTATATTGCCGCCTACTCGCACATGGCGACTCAAGGCGGCAATTAATGTTATTAAAAAGTGTGTTAGAACCACATCACAATTCCAGTATCGTAGAAGTAATGGTGTCATGCGGGGAAATTCCTCGGCATTTTTTTTTCCTGCTATGAACTTTCAATCAATGTGATGAATACAAAGTTCATCCAAGAAGGGAATTTCAGTGCGAAATTGCTCTTCCTGCACTCCTGTAAGTTACCAGGTGTGCACCCCTGGTCTGTCAGTCATGAGTCCGTCATCTTTTTAGCGTCTTGCAGCAAAGGTGGGATTCACTTACCTTCCCTACCGGTTCTCAAATCTGAGCGCGCCTTCTGCGCATGCGCAGTGCTCGCACATTACTTCGGGGTGGATGGGTGGAGCCTCCCGCAGTCACCGCTACAGGTTCGCACAATCCGAAGAGAACCGGCTGAATGCCACCACTGTCTTGTAGCCTTTCTGCCTTCTGCCTGTATTACCTTCAAAGGAAGGCAATATAAGGAAATTCCTCCCAGTGAGATTTTTTTTAAAATTAGGAAACATGAGTTTGCAGAATGGTGAGAAAATATAAAGGAAAAAGGAGAGAGAGAGAGAGAGAGAGAGGGAGGGAGGGAGGGAGGGAGGGAGGGAGGGAGAGAGAGAGAGAGAGAGAGAGAGAGAGAGAGAGAGAGAGAGAGAGAGAGACCTCCTGCCAAGCTCCAAGGATAAATTAAAGCCCTCCAGAGAAATTAGAAAGAAATATCAAGCGCCCTAAAACTAAACTAGAAAAACAGAAGCCTGTTTCATAGGAGAAGGATCCTTTGGAGGAATTACGGGCCTGATTATGCATTCAGGACAGAAAATTTGTTGGCGTGATTGGTGCCATCTCCTGTTCTGTTCTCGTGTGTTGATTCAGGCTGGCAAAAGCTCCCCGTTTAGTTCTTGCAATTAAGTTACGTAACAATGTTGATAATTAATTGCAATTTACACATAAATGCATTCCAGGTTTCAGATGTTGACCTGGGAAGCTTCCCATTTGTAAGCTTCAGGTTGCAGCCATGTGTTTTGAAGTGTTTTCTGTTGGGAATACAGGTTTTGTCAGCCCGCCTCCTCAATCCCTTTTTTGCATTTCCTCCCTTTAAGGTAAAAGAGGAATTAGTAAACATCTGCTTCTTTTGAATATTTACAAACTCCACAATCAAGATTTAACAATGCCAACAACATTAGTAACGTAAGTGCTTATAAATATTCACGTGCATCAAACTATAGCGCTGAGAGGCAAGCAGGCATATTGTGCAGGTGTTTCCAACTTCTTTGACTCCAAGCTGTTTGAATAAAGCTTGGTGTTGGGCAAAGAAGGGAGAGAGGGATGAAATACATTTGCCGACACATTGCACATTTCTTTTGATACTTGGCCACATAGACACATGCACCTATGCAATAAAAAAGAGTAAAGGTTTCCCCTGTCCAGTCGTGTCTGACTCCAGGGGGTGCTGCTCATCTCATGTCAGCCCTGGAACCATTTTAGAAATCCTCAGGGCTGCCACAGCAAGGCTGGTTGCTGCTGTGGGAACCTAAGGGGGGAGATAGAGATTGTCATGCCCCTGTCAGAGTGTGACTCTGCGACGGAAGATGAGTTGGAACAAGAACTGACAGAGAGTGAGAGGGCAGCTCCGTTGGCCTTGGAGGAAACTGGGGAAGGGCAGAGTCAGTCCAGGCCAAGCTGTTTGGAATTAGCAAGGCCTGCAGGCAGGCAGGAACAGAGCTCAGCTGAGGAGCATGAACTGGTGCAAGGGCTTGGAGAGTGCAGAGGAGGCGGGATCAGCTCAGACGGAGGAGGAAACTCTGGAGGAGAGTGCCCCGCCCAGCTTCACCAGGCACACCTGGGGAATGAGATTTAAGGAGACGCTGTGGGGAGGGTCATTTGTTGGGAACAAACACTGGGTTTCCTGCAGTGTTGTGTGCTGACGTTTGAACTTGCCAAGAATCCTTACATTCCTGTGTGGCGTTCTGGATTGATTATCTGTATCTTTTGCTCCCTGAACTCCTTGCTTTGTTCTTGTTTTGGTAGATAAATTTGGGATTTATTGCCGTGCAGCCTTGGTGCAGACAGTGCTTGGCTGGCCTAATTGCGACCAGAGGCTGTTTGAGGTTTGTTTGGGGGAGATTTGGAGCACTAAAAGGGCCGGTTTGAACTGCCAGCTGTTTGTGTTATCTCTGTGCCGTGCCCTGGGTCATCACAGAGATAACTGGGGGAATTGTAGCCAAAATAACATTCTTTCCCATGGGAGCCAAGGATGTCCCTACCAGGTATTTGGAAGGCGTGGGCCAAAGGCAGCTGAAGGAGGACTGTGATCTGATTGGACCATGCCCACCTGAGGGCAAGAACTTTGGCTTTTGATTTCGGTGGAGAAACCTTGGGTCCTTCAGAGTCGGGTTTTCACCAGCTGTGCCAATATGGCATTCCTAATAAATTCTTACTTTGAGGAAACTCCAGGCCTCAGAGTTTTGATTTTCTTGGGACTGTTACTTGGAACCCTGATACTCCATTTATCAGCCAAGGAAGCCATTGTTGTCCGAAGACACTTCCATGGTCAATGTGGCCGGCACGACTATAAGCCGAGGTGCACAGAACACTATTACCTTTCCACCGAAATAGTACAGTATCAAAGAATAACAGTTGGAAGGGACCTTGGAGGTCTTCTAGTCCAATCCCCTGCTCAAGCAGGAAACCCTACACCATTTCAGACAAATAGTTGTCCAATCTCTTCTTAAAAACCTCCAGTGTTAGAGAGCCCATAACTTCTGGAGGTAAGTCATTCCACTGATTAATTGCTCTAACTGTCAGAAAATTTCACCAACCTAGAATAAGGAGAAATTTCCTGACAGTTAGAGCAATAGTAATTATTTAGTATCTAGTAGCAATTTATTTAGTAGCTATTTATTTGATACCTATTTATCTGCTTGCATTTGCATGCTTTCAGACTGCTAGGTTGGCAGGAGCTGGGGCAGGAACGAGAGTTCACCCCAACATGCGGTACTCGAACTGCCAACCTTCTGATCGACAAGCCCGCTACCTAGTAAAATCCCAGAGATAACTAGTAGAACTGCCTTATAAGCAATTATTAATGTCATGGATTACTTTTTAAGATAAGTAGCAGCCTTGGGAAGAGTTGAATTCAAGTTTTTCTTCCAGTACAAATTGATTGATTGATTGATCGATTGAAAGATTGACGGATTATATGCCATCAAGTCAATATCATTTCTTAGCAATCACATACAATAGATTTTGTCCAAGTTTTTTTCCCCCCATAATAGAATAGAATAGAATTCTTTATTGGCCAAGTGTGATTTTTTCCCCCCATAATAGAATAGAATAGAATTCTTTATTGGCCAAGTGTGATTGGACACACAAGGAATTTGTCTTTGGTGCATATGCTCTCAGTGTACATAAAAGAAAAGATACATTTGTCAAGAATCATGAGGTAAAAAACACTTAATTGTCATAGGGTACAAATAAGCAATCAGGAAACAATAAATATTAATATAAATCGTAAGGATACAAGCAACAAGTTACAGTCATACAGTCATAAGTGGGAGGAGATGGGTGATAGGAACGCTGAGAAAAACTTGAGGGAATTATTTGTTTAGCAGAGTGATGGCGTTCGGGAAAAATTTGTTCTTGTGTCTAGTTGTCTTGGTGTGCAGTGCTCTATAGCGTCGTTTAGAGGGTAGAAGTTGAAACAATTTATGTCCAGGATGAAAGGGGTCAGTAAATATTTTCACGGCCCTCTTTTTGAATGGCAATCTTCCAACCATGTCCAGTGCACATAAGAGCCTTTAAAGTAAGAGCAAGGAGCTTTATGTAACACAAGAGACGGCCAGGGCTTGGGCTTGGCTTCAGACCTCTGTCAAAACTTCCTGTCATTTCCTTATATTGGAGAGCAAGAAAAAGTGAATAAAATATGAGCAGGGGGTCAAAAATGTTTCAACTGTTTGAAAATACAACATCTTATTTTCACCTCTATTTATGGTTTCTTTTAGCAGGCAGCCGCTAACCAAATTATCTCCGGAGACATGGCAACTTCGAACAGACGATGGCTTGCAACCCCATTACATTAGAGGGTAGAGGGGGCTGTCCTTAATTGAAACCACTGTGAGGGTCAAATTAAAGTCTTTTGTGCCTCACAGACCATTATTCTAGTTCAGAACAGGTCTTTCTGCTCCTCATATTTCTCATTCAATAGCTACCCCTGCTAGAACTAAGCTAGAACTCTCTTGCCTTTCTTTTCTGACCTAAAAACAGAAGTGAAATCTTCTTCTTTCCAGTCCATCAATTCTACAGAGTGGAGATTTCCAGTTTATTCCTCCTTTTAGACAAGGGGAACCTGGAGAAAACAGCATTACAGATTTTCAAGACAATACAGGTTTTCTTGGGGTTGTTTTTAAACAGCATTATTCAGTTTTGTTAGGTGAGGCCAGTGGTGGGATTCAAATAATTTAACAACCGGTTCTCTGCCCTAATGATGTCTTCCGGCAACCAGTTCACCAAACTGCTCAGAAAGTTAACAACCAGTTCTCCCAAAGTGGTGCGAACTGGCTGAATCCCACCACTGGGTGAGCCTTCTCCAGCATATTTTTAGAGTTGGATTTATTATGAGAGTTGGAAGGGACCTTGTAGGTCATCTAGTCCAACCCCCTGCTCAAGCAGGAGTTCCTACACCATTTGAGACAGATGGCAGTCCAGTCTCTCCTTGAAGGTCGCAAGTGTTGGGGCTCTCACAACCTCCGCTGGCAAGCTGTTCCACTGGTTGATCGCTGTCACCGTCACTTTCTCCTCACTTCCAGGTTGAATCTCTCCTTGGTCAGCTTCCATCCGTTATTCCTTGTTTGGATTTCTGGTGCCATAGAGAACAGCCTGACTATCAAGATGAGAATAACTCTCACTAGAGGCGAAAATAAATCTTTACCTGGAATTCTGACATTGAAAATGAAACCGCAGTTTAAAGTTCTAAGTAGAAATATTTATTTCGGTACAAAAACAATAAATTCTCATTAATTACATCTCTGCTATAGAAACACGTCTTGCTTCGACAGAAGCTAGGAACAGAAGGACTGATCAAAAAAAGAAATGTACACATGCGTACTAGGAACATATCAATCAAGTGCTCAGGAATAAACCATTATATTAGATAGGGATGCAACTCCCTGCATATACATATAACAGGCAATAATCACTGCGTGACACTGACCCCCTCCTCTCTGTGGCATCCCCTCAAGTATTGGAATATTGCTATCATGTCACCCCTGGTCCTTCTCCAGTCATCTCCATCCCCCTCCTCCAGTCATCTTCCGATCATAGTTTGCTCAGAATTCCAGCTAGTGTTGTTATCCTAATGGAACCAGGATGTTGGGGGGGGACCTATTCAAATGTTGATGGCCATAATATACTGGCTATATATTCATAGTCATTCTTTCCCCCAGTCAGCCTACAGCATACAGCTTTCTCCCCGCCTCCCAAATTTTAATTAAATGAATCAGAAAAGATTAACAACAACAAAAAAAAAAACCTTGGTAGAATTGGGGTTGATGCGACTCCTACTTCATTCTTCCCCCTTTCCATTCTCCCTTTAAATCAGAAAGAGCCTGTGAACTCTTTGGTGGATGGTCTCCATGACATTGTTTGACCAGAAATAGTAGTTTAACATCTGGAGAATCTCTGGGTGAAATTAGCTTCATCCGTATTAGAGTTCATTAAGTGGGTTAGAGATTTGCATAATACACCAACACTCTTTCTAATTCTTTCTCTTTCCCACATATAGAAGTACTCCTACCTAAAATACACAGGCAGGCCACTAATTTTGTTCTTTCGTTGCCTGGAATCAATGGGTTTTCTTTGACTGACAACAGGTCTAGGATAACGAAGGGATCTTATACCAAATCTTTCCTCTTTGTGGTATATTTTCAGCACATTGTTATATACACATTATAATGGTGTGGGGGTTTGCGTATATGTGTGGGGGTGGCTGTATACATGCAGGAACAGATATCCATATATATATCATATTAGAAAAGGTTCTGAATCAGGATGAGCAAAAATAGATTGGATCTTGCATTTCAGAAGAAACAGAAAGACAGACAGCTCCACTGTATGCTTCTCTATCAACTGGAGAGTCTAATCTTATCTTTGTCATTTGGATAAAGGAAATGAAACTTTCTTGGAGATAGGCCAACTTCACCATGCATTTATGTAACTGTTCTTTGTAAAGTTTCTGAACATTATCAGAATTCTATCTCTAAGGCAACAAGGGGAAGTTTTAAGTAGTTTTAAATGTTCTTGCTTGCAAATAACTCCATTAAAAAATAGCACAAAATGAATTTAATAGGCTGGGAGTGGAGAAAGCATTAGCTTCCAGAGTTTTTAACATGATTTATGCACACAAATATTTGAAATACAAACTTTAGTTACCAATTAGGTAATTAAAGGTATTTCCTAAAGTTGTGGTTTTTTTTTTTAACTGGAGCTGGTTTTCTGGCGTTCCAAAACACAAAACAATATGGCAAGCAAACTCAGACCAAAAGAAGCAAAAGATATTTCATTGTTTAAATGCAAGAACACGTTCCATTTCTTCCTATTTTAGAAATGATTTCCTTGCATGGAAAAAGGTAGCAATAGCAATAGCACTTAGACTTATATACCGCTTCATAGTGCTTTACAGCCCTCTCTAAGTGGTTTACAGAGTTCAGCATATTGCCCCCAACAACCTGGGTCCTCATTTTACCGACCTCAGAAGGATGGAAGGCTGAGTCAACCTTGAGCCTGGTGAGATTTGAACTGCTGAACTAGCAGTAGCCTGCAGTGCTGCATTTAACCACTGCGCCACCTTGGCTCTTAACAATATCAGTGAGAAAGTTTCTTGATTTGCATTTTAGTTACCCAGCGTGAAAGGAAATGCAACTTTCTCCAGTTATTTTTTTTCCATAACTAAAAATTGTGACATCTTCCTTACCAATGCTAATTGATACAACTTGTTTGAACATTAAAAATATGCATTTGCTTTTTAAAGAAATCCCTTCCCCAGGGATGAAATCCAGCAGATTCTGACAGGTTCTGGAGAACCGGTAGCAGAAATTTTGAGTAGTTCGGAGAACCAGTAACGGAAATTTTGAGTAGTTCGGAGAACTGGCAAATACCACCTCTGTCTGGCCCCAGAGAGGGGTGGGAATGGGGATTTTGCAGTATCCTTCCCCTGGAGTGGGGAGGGAATGGAGATTTTGCAGTATCCTTCCTCCTGGAGTGGGTGGGAATGGGGATTTTGCAGTATCCTTCCCCTGGAGTGGGGAGGGAATGGGGATTTTGCAGTATCCTTCCCCCTGGAGTGGGTGGGAATGGGGATTTTGCAGTATCCTTCCCCTGGAGTGGGTGGGAATGGGGATTTTGCAGTATCCTTCCCCCTGGAGTGGGGAGGGAATGGGGATTTTGCAGTATCCTTCCCCTGGAGTGGGGAGGGAATGGCGATTTTGCAGTATCCTTCCCCTGGAGTGGGGAGGGAATGGGGATTTTGCAGTATCCTTCCCCCTGGAGTGGGCGGGAATGGGGATTTTGCAGTATCCTTCCCCTGGAGTGGGGAGGGAATGGGGATTTTGCAGTATCCTTCCCCCTGGAGTGGGCGGGAATGGGGATTTTGCAGTATCCTTCCCCTGGAGTGGGTGGGAATGGGGATTTTGCAGTATCCTTCCCCCTGGAGTGGGGAGGGAATGGCGATTTTGCAGTATCCTTCCCCTGGAGTGGGGAGGGAATGGGAATTTTGCAGTATCCTTCCCCTGGAGTGGGTGGGAATGAGGATTTTGCAGTATCCTTCCCCCTGGAGTGGGGAGGGAATGGCGATTTTGCAGTATCCTTCCCCTGGAGTGGGGAGGGAATGGGAATTTTGCAGTATCCTTCCCCTGGAGTGGGTGGGAATGAGGATTTTGCAGTATCCTTCCCCTGCCACACCCACCAAGCCACGCCCACAGAACCTGTAGGGGAAAATTTTGAATTTCACCCCTGCCCTTCCCCCATTTTTCTCTCAGAAGCATTGCATTCTTTAAATGGGTTTGAAATGTTATCTTCTTTGCTTCTTTTTACAGTCAAGAATAGGTTTTGAAAACCTTAGTTGATTGGCCAAAGAGTATTAAAATCTCCAAGCTTTTTTCATCATTGTAATGTCTTGAAGCAGGAAACATACATACATGAGCAGAAGCCCAAGTTCTTCAATCTCTGCCTATGAGATCTCTTCCCATTAAAATCCACATGAAGGCATACTCACAACATTCTTGGTGGCCTCAACTACCCTAAGAACATAGTTCCCTTAGCCATGCATGCATCATGTAAATGTTAGAATCACAAGCTTGGATTCTAGGAAGGAACCATGCAATCTTCAAGTCCACTTTCCTGTTCAATGTTGCAATCCTAATTACTGTATTTTTCGGAGTATAAGACGCACCTTTTTCCTCCCTAAAAGTGGCTGAAAATTTGGGTGCGTCTTATCCTTCGAATGTAGCTTTTTTTCCCAGCCCTAACTAGGTGCTAACAGATCTTCCCAGCTCTTACCTTGCAGGCTTTTTCATTGTTACTCTCTCCAAAGAATGTTTTTCCAGCCCTAAGTCTTTGCAGAATTTTTTTTCATTGCTCTACTTGCTCCGAATAAGTTTTTTTCTAGCCCTAACCAGGTGCTAACAATCTTCCCAGCTCTTACCGGCTTGCAGGCTCTTTCATTGTTATTCTCTCAGAAGAAGGTTTTTTTAAGTCCTAACCAGGGGATAAAATAATGTGCTGAAGCTGACCAGACTAAGGACGCTAGCCAGATGAATACCTGATAGGCAGATTGTTTTCCCCTATTTTCCTCCCCAAAAACTAAGGTGCGTCTTATACTCCGGTGCGTCTTATACGCCGAAAAATACGGTAAACTAAAAGAGCCGAGGTGGCACAGTGGTTAGAGTGCAGTACTGCAGGCTACTTCAGCTGGTTGCAGGTTCAAGTACGCCTAAATGGCTAAGAGTTTGCTTTGCAGAACTCCAACGTGTCAGCGGGCCACTGAGTTGCGAGTAAACGTCAAAGCAGACCCCACAAGAAAGAAGCTCACTTCTGGCTGAGAATTCTTTAATCCTACCCCGTGCCCATGGGAACAAAGCAAGATAAAACTCCCGGGAGGTCTGTGTTTGCTCAGCTCAGCTGTCTTAGCAGGCAATCTGTCTATTTTCCATCCTTACCTACCTGTCCTGACCTTTGAGCTTTCTAGATATATGACACATAATTTCCAGCTTCAAGTTCTTCTCTACTTTTGCATGCTTCTCACCTCCTCCTCCTTCCCCCCCTCTCTTTTTCAAATTGCTGTGGTTATTAAGACAACCTTTCCAAGAAATTACTTGTATAGCCTTAATCCCTTGTTATCGGGGTGTTGACTGTGTCATCTTGTTTATATCAGTCTGTCTGGATTTCTGATTTCAAAGGCTCATCTTAGGTCTTTGCAAAAAACATACCTTGATTACAGACTGGGAACACAGGTATTTTGTTCTGGTAAACATCATTCTCTTACTGTCAATGACCCACTTATCACCTGAAGTAGTCATAGTTTATATATCATAGTAGCCCAAGTGAGTGCAGAGCTTCCTACCTAACTCCAGGAAAACATCCTCTCAATTCTATCAGCTTTCCCCCACCCACAAACACACACACACTAGAAGAAATCATTCTGTAGATTCTGTCAGATGAATTCAGACGTTACGCATTCCAATATTCCCCGACAGAGTGGCTGAGAATTATGGATGCCAGTTTGGAGAAAACTGGTGGACCATTGCAGAATGCTTTGATTTCAATGATGGGTAACGGAAGAATTTACCTTTTAACTTCTTCCTTTTAAAATCCCGAGAAAGCTACCCTCCTGGTTAAAAAATGACAGAAAAGGAAACAAGGTATGTGGGTTATGGTTGCAGAACTAAGTTATTTGAAGTAAGAGAACAGATATTAAAGCAGATAAAGGAAGCAAAGGCAGATGGACTGTTGTCCTAAATATTCTGCAGATAAGGATCTCTGCAGAATGGCAACTCCAAGGTTGCTGTAATTTTCTACCTGTTTCCCATTTGTCCAGTTTGTTGGACTGCTTAGAATCTGCCAGCCTTTTATATTACAGCAGTTGTTGCTACAAGTGATTTGCGATCACCGCCAAGAGTGTCTGTACTTTAACAACACATTAACTATACATTGCCCTTTTCTCACCGTGATTGTTAACTGTCATATAACTTGAACCTCAAGTTGTGTGTATTCTGTATACTGATTGGAAACAAGTAAAATCAGACATTGGGCACAAACTCACAATATCCAACAGTCTGGCTTTGTTATATAGCTCAGAGAGCACCAAAAACCTTGTTGTGGTCCTCCAGTGGCCTGCGGAGCTGGCAGCAGAGTCGGACAGTGAGGAGGCTGGGGAGGAACATGGGCCAGGCCTGGAGTCTGGAGAAGGCTCGGTGCCTGAGGCAGAGATCCAGCCCAGGCCATCTGGGAGGTCTGTCCCAACTCCAGAGCCTCCAGAGGCTGACATGAGCGAGGCACAGGAACAGGGGGAGCCTGTTCTCAATGCGTGCATGTGCAGAGCTGCCAGAAGGCAAGAACAGAAGGACTACTCGGGAGTAAGGCTTGGAGATAATTGGCTCCTCCCATAGGCTATATAAGTGGAGTACAAGGGAGGGCTCGTCACAGGAAGCAACTTCGTACAACCCGTGTCATTCTAACTCAGACTCTGTGTTTTCTGTTTAGTCTTGCCAAGTTTCTTGCTAATTGATCTTTGGCAGCTTGTCAAGGAAGATCAAGGTCCGTGTGCTTATCTGCCTTTCTCCGAAAGACTGTTGTCGGACTTGTTATCATTGTTTGGGACTTATTACGGCTGGGAATGAAAATAATTACTAGGCGTTAAAATATTGAGTAAGGAAACTATGGAGGAGATGCTGCTCTCCATGCACTGCCTCTATCTATCTGTCTGTCTGTCTGTCTGTCTGTCCATCTATCTGTCTGTCTGTCTGTCTGTCTGTCTGTCTGTCTATCTATCTATCTATCTATCTATCTATCTATCTATCTATCTATCTATCTATCTATCTATCTATCATCTCTATCTATCATCTCTATCAAATCTCTATCATCTCTATCTATCTATCTATCTATCTATCTATCTATCTATCTATCTATCTATCTATCTATCTATCTATCTATCTATCTATCTATATATCCATCCATCATATCTATCTATCTATGTATCATCTATCATCTGTATCATCTCTATCATCTATCTATCTATCTTTCATGTGCTTTCTATTATCTCTATCTATCATCTATCTATCATCTCTATCATATCTATCTAGCTATCATTTCTATCATCTATCTATCTATCCATCCATCCATCATCTCTATCTGTCTGTCTGTCTATCTATCTATCATGTATCATCTCTATCATCTCTATCTATCTATCTCTATCATTTCTATCCTCTCTCTCTCTGTGTTTTATATATATATATATATATATATATATATATATATATATATATATATATATATATATATATATATATATATATATATATATATATATATATATATATATATATATATATATATATATATATATAAATAATGAGGACTCAGATTGTTGGAGGCAATATACTGACATTGTAAATGTCTCAGAGAGTGCTCTAAAGCACTATGGAGCAGTATATAAGTCTAAATGTTATATCCCTGGTTGAAATATTAAAAGGTCCTGTCCTGAATTTCCCCAAAAAGCCGTTTGAAGCGTTAAGTTACAGGTACGGGTAGATCCTATTTATTTATTTATTTTATTAGTTGCTTTGTGCCTTAGGACTGTTTCACACAACCAGATATTCTGGTTTATGCCTTGGTCCCTGATTGTTTTACTGTCAGAAACACTGTGTGTAAAAATAGCTTGACCCTAGACCTTGACATTCAAAATATATAGCAAAAGAGAAGAGAAAGAAACTTACATAGGAATTTCCCATTCACTTATATGGTTGAGTGAACTGATAACTGCAGCTCTAGGCACAAAATGGTGTTGTCAGGGTGGAGAATATATGTAGCTGAGAGTGAAGGTGCTTTTATTAGTTAGGTTTTTCATTTGTAGATGTTTCATTACCTGCCACACGGCGCGGGTGGAAGCAAACCGGCAGGGAGGTAAGTTAGAACCCACCCCTGACCCCAACTATATTCCCCCCTTCCCTATCCCTCAACTCCAGTGTGGCAACACTGAAGTCCAGGTCAGCTTCAGATTTGACATCATTATTCTATCGATATCTATCTGTCCGTCTGTCTGTCTTTCTGTCTGTCTGTCCATCAGTGATGTGTTTCAATTTTTTACTACCGGTTCTGTGGTATTTTTACTACCAGCTTGGTGGATGTGGTTTGTGGGTGTGGCAGGGAAGGATACTGCAAAATCTCCATTTCCTCCCGATCAGCTAGGATTCGGGAGGCAGAGAATAGATGGGGGCGGGGCGAGTCAGAGGTTGTATTTAACGGATCTCCAAACTGCGCAAAATTTCCGCTACCGGTTCTCCAGAACTGGTCAGAACCTGCTGAAACCCCCCCACTGCTGTCCATCTATCTACTATCTACCTACCTACTTGGCTTTCTCCCTATCTATTTAATGTCACCATTTCTATTAGAAGCAAAAGATTTGATCATTGTGTTCCTTTTATTTGATTCCCCACAACAGCCCTGTGAAATAGGTGAGGCTGAAACATGGACTAACAGAGTCGGAAGGGACCTTGGAGGTCTTCTAGTCCAACCCCCTGCTTTGGCAGGAAACCCTACACTACTTCAGACAAATGGTTATCCAACATCTTCTTAAAAACTTCCAGTGTTGGAGCATTCACAACTTCTGGAGGGAAGCTGTTCCACTGATTAATTGTTCTCACTCTCAGGAAATTTCTCCTTAGTTCTAAGTTGCTTCTCTCCTTGATTAGTTTCCACCCATTGCTTCTTGTCCTACCCTCAAGTGCTTTGGAGAATAGTTTGACTCCCTCTTCTTTGTGGCAACCCCTGAGATATTGGAACACTGCTATCATGTCTCCCCTAGTCCTTCTTTTCATTAAACTAGACATACCCAGTTCCTGCAACCGTTCTTCATATATTTTAGCCTCCAGTCCCCTAATCATTTTTGTTGCCCTTCTCTGCACTCTTTCTAGAATCTCCACATCCTTTTTACATCGTGGCGACCAAAACTGAATGCAGTATTCCAAGTGTGGCCTTACCAAGGCATTGTAAAGTGGTATTAACACTTCACGAGATCTTGATTCTATCCCTCTGTTAATGCAGCCTAGAACTGTGTTGGCTTTTTTTTATCTTTTATAAAGATAAACTCCACACACAAACATTCCACAGTATCACACAACATGCCTGAGAGATGGAAGCAAAGTCAATGCAAAAGCTTAATTTGAAGAGGAAGCCACCAGTAAGCCCCTTAGCATGTCGTTTCTTTTAAATTCATGCAAATTTTCACTAAGTAAATATTCCTTAAAAGTGAATAAAATTTTATTCCACTTTAACGAGAGAATATAAAAGTTAAAAAGGTCACCATAGTAATAGACTAATCTCAATTATCAGGGCAGCTGGTGAATTCTTCTACACCCACCTAATCTTATTCAGTGCACACGCAGCGCACCGTGTGATTTCCAACATGGCTAAATGAAATTATAAAGCAGTGTTAAATTTATTAATCATTTAATTAGCTAAATGTTCCTGCAACTACTTGTGAGATGAATAGCATGTCATTTTCTAATGTAATTTACCTCTCAGCCAGGCTGGGTCAAAAGAAGTAACTATCTGCATATTAAATTATCTTTCTTTCCCCTCCCCCTGATTCCTTTTAAAAAAAATTTTCCACTAGAAAGGTTCGGTGTATGTTTGATAATGTTGCTTCTTTTGCTGAAGACTTTATCAGTGAAAGAGAATGCTATCCCAGGGCAGAAATGACCCATTAATTCTGTATTTTACAAACTTGGGGGGGGGAACCTGCATTGAACAATTAGTAGGAGTCTTTAGGATGGTGCTTAGATCGGTTTTTATTCCTTAAATATTATGCTGTTGAGAAGTAATTTCTGGATCAAAATCAGTAAGCTTCTTGTTGACAATTTTGTCTGAAACTTTCAGTTAAAAGTCAGAATGCACTGGAGCTATTTTATCACTACCCCTTGGACTTCAGATTGTCCTGCACACTTCAAAATTGATAATATAAGTGATTTCAACTTTGTTATTACGAATATGAGATGACACTTTGGTTTGCTGCAGGAATGTGTGTCTCTGTCTGTGTGTCTGTGTCTGTCTCTGTGTCTGTGTGTTTTGTTCTGCAATTATTGTTCCCTGCCAAATCATTGACAAATGGTATTCCACCAAACACACTATAAATCTGTTGGGATCTACACAAAGAAAGACTGTCATAACACCATTACTTAACGTGCAAAACTTCCAGTGCTGCTTCATTCATGAGAAAGTTTCTGGAATATTGCATTTAGATTTCCCAGCGGTTGAAATTGTGTGGCTGGAGCAAATTTTAAAAAAGGAATTAACCCCTGCACACACACACACATTCAGAACAGTGTGTTATGTATTAACAGAAGAATAACAGATGAATAACAGAGTTGGAAGGGACTTGTAGGTCTTCTAGCCCATCTCCAGCTGTCCTCTCCTTGAGCAGGAGACCCTACACCTTTTTCTCCAAAACCCCTTCCCTTCTTTTCTGATCCCATCATCACTCAGTGATTTCTCAAGTCTCCATGAACTGCTTCTCAGTCAAAATAATGTACTTTTTTCTTTGCCTTCAAGGATAGGAGTGAGTTCCATAGAGTACATTCCTTGAATTTTTTTCCCCTTGGACTTATTTTAATGGGTAATGGATTTTACATATTGTTTTTATGTGCGTTGTTTGCTGCTTAAAATAATACATAGTTAAGTTGGGTGTGATAAGGGTGGGAGTGGGAAGGAAGGAAGGAAGGAAGGAAAAAGAGAGAGAGAAGAAAGAAAAGGAAGGAAGGAAGGAATCTCTCTCTCTCTCTCTCTCTCTCTCTCTCTCTCTCTCTCTCTCTCTCTCTCTCTCTCTCTCGTCTCTCACTGTACTTTCCCAGATGTGACACGCTGCCCTTGTGGCTACATGCTTGACTTTGAGGTTCTCATTATTGTGGCTTTAAATGAAGGATGTTCATTCAGGCAAAGGGAGGGAGGGGTGTGTGCATGTTGGAGGGGGGGTAGGCTGGTGGTGGGGGAAAGGCAACTGGACCGTTATCAGGTCTTTCTATCAGTCCAAATGATAGACTTTGAGGAGAGAGAGAGAGAGAGAGAGAGAGAGAGAGAGAGAGAGAGAGAGAGAGAGAGAGAGAGAGAGAGAGAGAGAGAGAGAGAGAGAGAGAGAGAGAGAGAGAATAGAAGGGAAAGAAGGGGGAAAAATCCTGGTGGAGACCTCGGGCTGACACAGAAGGTGACTTTCATGACTCTCACCTTGGAAAGGCAAAAAGAAAAAAAAAGTTCCCACTTTATTAAAATGAATTTCAAAAGGACTGCTCTGACAGCTGCATAATTAAATATTGGAGTGTCAGGGATAATTTATTCTGCTCGCATTTGGTGGTCAGAGCCTGCCTGCGATAGGGTCAGCAAGCAGGATGACAGAGCCAGGGGAGACGTAGCCATCTGGGCTCTCCTGAACCCCTGGAGCAAAACCAGGGGGCTCACGTTCTCCCCTTGTCTCCTTTAAATGCTTGGAGATAACGCACGTGTGTGCCCTCTGTTCCCAAGCCTGGAGATGCGAGACTTGCTCTTTAGCCGCTTGAGAAAGCGCTGATGGACCCAAATGGGTTATTAAGCAAGGCAGATGATAAAAGCCTTCGCCGCCTTTGGTCCTTCCCTACTTAGGCCTCTGATACCAAAGTCATTCCTGACAGAAGTTCTCCCATCTCTGGGATACCAGCCACCCATCAACATCTGCAATCTCTGAAGCTGCTCTTTACAAACGGTACCTCTGCAGCTCTGGCCCAGAGCTGGTTTAAAAGTATTGACTAATAATAATAATAGCAAAGGATCAGATGAATAATAGCCACCGTTGAATAATTTTGGAGGGCACGTTCTTTTGTTTTTGGTCTGCATTTGGCTGGCGGTCCCTGCTGCCCCGACTTAATTATGGGGTGAGCAAGTTAAACTCAGCAGTTCTAAGTTCTTTATGTTCAGCAATAAAGGAGGAGGTTGCCTGTAGCAACTCACACCCCTCGGACTGTTGTTGGATGAAATCCTGCCTGTTGTCCGCTTACACAAAAGGGGGTTTGGTTTTCTCTACAGATTGACATTTCACAGCAGGGAATCCAGATTTATATCCCATTTCCTGGGCAGCTTGGAAACATACTGTCCTTTCCTGGAAAGCCGTAGCTCCTGGGGTTGGATTGCCATTGTAATGGACATTTTGAGTTCTTATGATGATTTAGAACAGGCTGGCTGGGGAATTCTGGGAGTTGAAGTCCACAAATCTTAAAGTTGCCAAGTTTGGAGACCCCTGATTTAGAATAGGGGAGAGGACCAAGGATCATGGTTGCTGGGAATAGTAATTCAGTATTCTCTCTGGGGGACCATGGTAGCTCACGTGGTTAAGATGCTGAGTTGGAAGTTAGCAAGCCTGCATTCGAGACCCGAATGCTGCCGTGGGGAGCATTCCACGGGGGGAGGAGAGTGAGCTCCGGTCCTTTGCTCCCGCTCCTGTCAGGGACATGAAAGAACTGGGTGTCTCCTGAGCATTGGCGATGTCACCGGCTAATCCTTTCAACCTGGAAGTACCGTACCTTGTTACTCCTGACTCGAGTGTGATGCAATTATCTTTGGGCAAAACTGCAAAAAGAGGCTACTTATTGCAATTTTAGAACAATACTTTAGAGCACAGAGGTGGAAAACAAGGAATCCATTGCTGTTCCTCGGGCCAGAGGTGGGATTCAGCAGCTTTTGACCAGTTCTGGAGAACCGGCAGCGGAAATTTTGAGTAGTTCGGAGAACCGGTAAATACCACCTCTGACTGGCCCCGCTCCCATCTAGCTGATCGGGAGGAAATGGGGATTTTGCAGTAACCTTCCCCTGGAGTGGGGTGGGAATGGAGATTTTACAGTAGCCTTCCCCTGCCATGCCCACCAAGCCACACCCACCAAGCCACTCCACGCCACCAAGCCACGCCCATAGAACCGGTAGTAAAAAAAATTGAATTCCACCACTGTTTCCTCCTCTTCTTTATCTACTAACTTAAGAGAGCATCTACCTAAGTGATCTAGCGAACTTAATAGTTATGGAATGACACACAACTGGTTGCTATAATGTCACATAATGTTACATAATGATGGGAACCCAAACTCAAATCTACTTTCAGCTGTCAGAAATTTATTTGGCAGCAATCCCTCTATTTTTTTTCTTCCATTTTCTTCAATCCTGCCTTCTCCACAACATTGTGTATGTCACATTAAGTGTTTAGAGAACAGGTAGGTGACCGATGTAGGTGAAACAATGCAAAAAAGATGTTGAGACTCTGGAAAAAGAGCAGCAGGTGATTAGGGGCCTGGAGGCTTTAATGAACAGTTGCAGGAATTAGGAATTTCTAGTGTACCAAACAGAAGGACTAGGGATGACATGATAGTAGTCTTCTAATATTTGATATTTGAGAGGCTGCCACCCAGGAGAGGGGGCCAACTTATCCTCCAGAGCACCTGAGGGCAGAACAAGAAACAATGGATGGAAACTTATCAAAAAGAGTTCCAAGCTAGAACTCAGGGGAAATTTCCTGACAACAATAACAATTAATCAGTGGAATGACTTGCTTCCAGAAATTGTGGGTAGTCCAACACTGGAGATTTTTAAGAAGCGATTGGACTGTCATTTGTGCAGAATGGTTTAGGGTCTCCTCCTTGGGCAGGAGGTTGGACTAGAAGACCTCCAAGGTCCTTTCCAACTCTGTTATTCTGTATTCTCTAAGTAACATGCTCTACATGGGGCTACCCTTGAAGAGTGTTCAGAGACTTCAACTGGTCCAGAATGCAGCTGCGCAAGTTTTGGTGGGTGCCGCAAGGTACACCCACGTGACACCAATTCTCCGCCAGCTGCACTGGTTGCCGATCAGTCTCCGGGCACAATTCAAGGTGTTGGTTATTACCTTTAAAGCCCTATATGGCTCAGGACCAGGCTATCTTCAGGACCGCTTACTACCACATACTACCCTACGACCGGTAAGATCCCATAGAGTTGGTCTTCTGCGGGTCCCGTCAGCTATACAATGCAGGCTGGCGGGCCCGCACGAGAGAGCCTTCTCTGTGGCGGCGCCAGCTCTCTGGAACCAACTTCCCCCGGAGGTCTGCACCATCCCCACCTTGTTGGCCTTCCGGAAGGCCATCAAAACCTGGCTGTTCCGGCAGGCCTGGGGATAACTGATCTTATTACGCAAAAACTCTGAAGGTCTCCCCTTTTATGATAAGTATGAGCAAAATTGATTTTTTAAATTTTTTACTGTATTTTAATAATTTTATTTCTATTGCTGTTTTTATTCATTTGTTGTAAGGCGCCCAGAGTCCCCTGGGAGTTGGGCGGCATACAAATCGAAATAATAAGTGAATGAATGAATGAATGAATGAATGAATAAATAAACACACAAACAAACAAACAAATAAATAAATAAATAAATAAATAAATACTAGATTTGAGTTACACCAAAAGTACATAAATGTATTGGGTGTCTGCAGGCTATAGTAAAAAATATATATCAACATGGTTGACTGTAACAATGGCATCAAATCTTCTTCACCTGTTTTTATGTGTGTTGTTGCAGACATGGCACCCATAAAAAACAGGTGAAGCTTTGATTATACTATACCGGCTGCCATCTTGACTTTACTCTACCCTGAGGACACCCCTGGGAAGTAGTTATTAAATGGATATTATAGAAATTTAGCCTAATGTGTTTGAGGAAATAAAGAGAAATTAATCAAATTTGAAAGGATTGTTTCTTATAGTTGCTTGCAGCACAGTGGGACGCTATATGGCGGTTAGGAGTCAGGGTGTAAATAAATGTACTGTGAGATTCCTGGGTTGTGGATTTTTGAGACCTACAAAGCAGGTTTCACCACAGCATGGGCCATGACATTGGCTGAAGCTTGTTCCTGTCTGCCTCGGTCAAAAATCTACCACTCTAAAGTCTTCGACTTGAGAAAGACGGACCTGTAATAGAATTCATGTTTCTGAAACTTGCATAGGGAAAGTAATGCAGTAAATTTCTGAACAGATTTTGTAGGGAGCAACCGTTGAGAAATATCATAAAAAAATAACGCTATCCCAGGGAATTGTAAAACATCACGTTTCTCCTGGAATTTGCATTAAAAACTACATAGCTTGGAAGGAATTGTGAGGAAAAGACACATATGGTAAGAAAGGCTGGGAAAGCAAAATAGACGTGGTTGATTTTCCGGAGGGTTTCTTTTTCCATACTAATGTGGCTACCAAATTGGACCAGACTTACATAGACATTGGAAGGCGAGAGCCATGGTATTCTACGGTGTCCAAAAATAAAATAAAATCAGGAGGTGTCTGCTAGCGTCTTTTCCATTCTCTTGTGCCTTTTAATAAATTTTATTAGTCAGAAAACATGCCTTCAAACTCTTTCAGATCTACTTAGGTTTACATATGTCTACTTGGGGAAATCTGTACTACCAAAAAAGGAGAGCAAAAAGTAAAGAGAGGAATTGTCCCAAAGAAAAAAGAAATCTGCATTTCATAGTGCATTTGGGAAGCGGGGATTCTGTTCCTAGAGTCCCCTGCATAATACTATAGAATAGACTGAGAAGTCTGAATTTGAATTAGGAAATAAAGTTCTACTCGGTCTTGCTGTCTGTTTTCTCCCGGTGTCAAAATTAATTGGCTGTCTGATTCTGTGTTTGCACTGTAGTTTTTATCATACGTTTGTCATCAAACCCCACCTCTCCCTTCTTCATTCCCGAACCCCAAACACGAACCTCAAATATCTTAGGAGGGCTTGTGTATACCAAATTCAATCTCTTGTTGAAATGCCATTGGAAACCAGTCTCTTAATAGTGCTCTGGTGTCACACTAAGAATGGAGATGTCAACAGCCACTTAATGAAATTCTTTCTTGTAAGGTCTCTCAGCAGTTGAGAATTTGTTTCCAGACCGTTTTTTATATATCTAAATCACATCCTAAACATTTGGCCTCTGCTCAATAGTTGGGGGTTTCTTCTTGAGATTAGGGTAATGAATTACTTAGGTGGTGGGTTTTGATTTTGGGTATAAAAAGAATTGGGATATTGTACTTAAGCATTGCCTACAGGCAGGGGTGTGTTTCACTTACCTTCGCCATCAGTTCACGTCGCGATGTTTCGCGCGCGCATCCCCTCTGCAATTTCAATTCCGCGAATGCTCAGAAGGTGGATTCAGCCCGAAACACAGCTGAGGAGGTCATCAGCTGTGCTTCGGGTGCAGAAATAAAGGTCAGTATTAACCCGGGGGTGGGCGGGGAGGGCTTTTTTCAAAACACAGAACGCTGTGAACATACAAAAATCGGCTGAAAATTCAGAAAAAAAGATGGCGGTGAGCACGGACTGGCACAGACAGAAACGGATCCGTGACACCAAAATTATGTCACCAGCAGGTTGCTAACGGTTCGGGCGATCTGGTCCGAACCAGGAGGAACCCACCTCTACCTACAGGTCTTAAAAACAATCTGGTTGGATTTTCTGCGCTTGCAGAAACAAGTGGAAATGATGTTCCTGAATTGCTGGGTTGTTGTTTTTTAAAGACAATTTCTTACGAGATTATTTTGTAATATCGTGTTCTTACTGCTGTAAAGCACTATTGTCAAAAGTTCATTTTTCATAGCGCCTATGTTCCTCAAACAGCTACAGTAGCCTTCGACTTATGACACAATTCAAGCTGAAATTTCTGTTGCTAAGTGAGACATTTTGTTAAGTGCGCTTTGCCACATTTGAGGACGTTTCTCGCCATGGTTGTTGAGCGAATCATTGCGGTTGCTAAGTTGTTAGATGGCTCTGGCTTTCCCATTGATTTTGCTTGACAGACGGTCACAAAAGGTGGTCGCATGACCCTGGGCCACAGCCAACCGTCATAAATATGAGTCAGTTGCCAAGCGTCTGAATTTTGATCACATGACCCTGGGGAAGCTGCAATGGTCCTAAGTGTGAAAAACAGTCATAACTCACTTGTTTCAGTGCCACTGTAACTTTGAGCGGTCACTAAATGAACGGTTGTAAGTCACGAACTACCAGTATTACGTATGCCAGGAGAATATGTTAAAACATTTAACTCTAATAGAAGAGAATCCATGTAGCTCACGGCTGTGGAGTCCTTCTTGATCCTATTTGACAGCCACACATAGGGATGCACAAACCTTTGTTGCCATTTTATTTATTTATTTATTTATTTGGCAGTTTTTCTATGCCGCCCTACTCCCTCGGGACTCAGGGTGGCGTACAACATTTTATGAAACTCCAAACAAATCATTAAAAAGGCAATTTAAAAACAATTTAAAAAAACATATAAACAACATACATACATGGGGGAGACGTCTCAAACTCACCCCGCCTGCAGGAAGAGCCATGTCTTAATGGCTTTCCGGAAGGCCAGCAGGGTGGGGATGATTTGGATCTCTGGGGGAAGTTGGTTCCAGAGAGCAGGGGGCCCTACAGAGAAGGCCCTCCCCCTAGGCCCCGCCAGCCGACACTGTTTGGCTGACTGGACCTGGAGGAGAGCCACTCTGTGGGACCTGACCGGTCGGAGGGAGGAATGAGGCAGAATGCGGTCCCAGAGATAGCCTGGTCCTAAGCCATGTAGGGCTTTTAAGCATTACTCCTTCCCAGATAATTTTGTGTGATGCCAATATATTTAATCCGCTGATCTTTCATTGGTCACTTGTCCAAAGTTTCAAAATGGCCATAAATTGCCACTTGATCATGCCAAATAAAATGAAAAAAGTCTGCAACTCAAGATCGATCACAGCAAAACGAAGTGTGAATGGTGCTTAATAATATTAGCAATTTTCAACTTGCTAACCCTTTTTTTTTAAAAAAATACCCTCTTCATGTTGAACAGTGAAAATTTTGACCTCAACACGCTCAAAACAGGAAAGGCCTGAGGGAAAAAAAAGCCTCCCGTTGACTTCATAGGTGAAAGGAGATCCTTCCTGTTGTTCGTTTTGTATAATTCTCATTGACAAGCAGAAACTTCTACCGGAAGAAAATCGGCACACTGGACTGCCAGCGAAGAGTTCATCATTTTCTCCTTTGTCCCTGTTTTTTTTTCACCCGGTTAGCTTGGAAAAAACCAGCAGGCCTACCACGCTGGTCCTGAATGCCTTTTCATAAGGAGACTCCTTAAATTTAACTCAAGCAAATTGCAACCCCGATTAGAAAAAAAAAAGAACAGGGTTATAACTCAAGTCTAAGCACCATTCGCTCTTCTATTACCTTCATAACCAAGGTCATCCTAATCAACTCAATTACCAGTCCTCTTGGATATTTTCATAATGTTTTCTGCTACTTGCTCTCCTGTGAAAAATCTTTCCATCTAAGCAAATTAATGCTGCTTTTATAACTATCCGCATTTCAGGTAGATGGTGTTACTTTTCCTTTCTTTATTCGTAGGGTTTGGGCCAGGTGGGGAAAAGCTGTTTAAGGGCAACAGTGCAAAAGGCTGTCTTTTCATGCCACTTTCGAGCCACACCGAGAGTTGCTGGGTTGAATTGTTGGTGAGCCTTCGATTGGGAAAATAAATTCAATTTGAAAAGAACAGGGAGTGGGTTTCGGCTACTTTTGAAGACCTTAGAGATGAAAATAATTTGGGAATCAAGATGAAATGAGAAATGCAATAATTCTCTCAAATGAGTTCTTCTCTTTCAGTTCGTCTTTGACAGAATACGATGTTGAGACTCTAGAAAGAGTGCAGAGAAGAGCAACAAAGAGGATTAGGGGACTGGAGGCTAAAACATATAAAGAACAGTTGCTGGAACTGGGTATGTCTAGTTTGATGAAAAGAAGGACTAGGGGAGACATGATAGCAGTGTTCTGATATCTCAGGGGCCTCCACAAACAAGAGGGAGTCGAGCTGTTCTCCAAAGCACCTGAGGGCAGGACAAGAAGCAATGGGTGGAAACTAATCAAGGAGAGAAGCAACTTAGAACTAAGGAGAAATTTCCTGACAGTGAGAACAAATAATCAGTGGAACAACTTGCCTCCAGAAGTTGTAAATGCTCCAACACTGGGAGTTTTTAAGAAGAGATTGGATAACTATTTGTCTGAAATGGTATAGGGCCGTGATGGCAAACCTATGGCACGCGTTCCAGAGGTGGCACACAGAGCCCTCTCTGTGGGCACGCATGCCATTGCCAGCTGCTCTTCTGGTTTCCGATGCGCACATGTGCGCCAGCCAGCTGGTCGTTACAGGCGCTGGAGCGCTGGAAAATGGCCCAAAAAATGGCCAAAACCCAGGCAAACCGCTATATCTGACGATTAGCTGTGCGACGATCAGCTGCGCCGTGCGATGTAGATCAGCTAGAAAGCAGGATTTCCTGCTTTCTAGCTAATCTAAATTGCGCGGCACAGCTGCCCTCCCCTTACTTATCTTTGCAGACTCTGGTGGCTTCAAAATGCTCCTTTTTCAGCACTGCACGGTAGTGCCTGCGGTACGCATGCGGGCGCAGCGAACCGGTAGCAGACTTCAGAGGATTTCACCCCTGATCCAAATCCCATTAGGATCCCACCCCTTTCAGAAGTCCCTGTTTGGAAAAGATAGCCCAGCATTTCTCCTTCACCTTTCTCCTGGCTTCTTCTTCCTCGAGAGCTTTCTCTCATCCCTTCCCGGCATCCTTGCCGGCATGCACCGCTGTCTAAAATAAAACACAACGAAACGGGTACATAATAAAATCTTTTAATTGTCTTAGCATATGTTGCTTTTATTAGGTGAGAATAATTGCATTCAGGGGACCACCGAGAAAGTCCTCTGGAATGTAAAATGGAAATGGTGTCACACTGAGTGGGCAAGTCCTTTAGAGCCGTGCCATTTTCCCCTTCGCTGCCTCTTGTCCCCCTTTTGCTGTAAAGTTCACATTGAAGTGTGACAAGAGACACTTGACAACTGACACATGCTGGATCTTATCAGCACTGAGAGCCGTCACGGGCCCTGACAGAAGAACGATTGTCATTTCTTCAGCATTTATTCCTCTCTTAGCCTCATTGCTTCCTTTCAGAGGAATTTTGTCTTGGCAAAAAACCGAAGGCGCTCTGTGCACATTCTTCTCTTCCTCTGCTCCTCGCTTCTTTCCCTGCGCCCCCCCTACTTCAAAAGTGATGGGTTTTCTCTAATATAGAAGCAACAGAGCTGCCTACGCCCAATTTCCTCGTACTTTTTAGCACCCTTCTCTTTTGAAATTCAGTTAGCCTAAACCAGTGATGGCGAACCTTTTTTCCTTGGGTGCCAAAATAGTGTGCGCGCGCGCTATCGTACGCACGTGCGTGCCAACACACATAATTCAAAGCCCCCCACTTGCCCCACCCCCCTGCGCATGCGTGCACGAATCCCCCAACTCCCCCGTTTCCCGACTCCCAGTGGGCCCGGTAGGCTCATTTTTCGCCCTCCCCAGGCTCCAGAGGCTTTCTTGAGCTTGGGGAGTGCAAAAACGCTCCCCCCCCCCGCCACCCCGGAGGCCCTCCGGAGGCTGAAATCGCCCTCCCAGAGCCTCTGCGCAAGCTAAAAATCAGCTGGCGGGCACGTACATGCGCACTGGAGCTGAGCTAGGGCAACGGCTCACGTGCCAGCAGATATGGCTCCACGTGCCACCTGTGGCACCCGTGCCATAGGTTCGCCATCACTGGCCTAAACCAAGGCGAAAGCATTCCAGTGTCATTCCTCCTGACTTAGAGACCCTTCCTCTCCTTTTACTCTCCCAGCAACCAAATAACAGTGCTAATTAATTACTCCAAACATTTTTCTTTAAGAGGTCCCATAGAAGGACACCGCCACTGTAATTTGGCACGCAAATTCATAAGGGTTTAGTGGCCCACCTTCTTTAGATGGCAACATCATTTACTTCAAAACGCCCCTCTGTTGACCATTGGGCCACTTAGCAATCTGCCAGGACCTCTGAAATTAAAGTTCTCCGTGATAGCACCATTGGCTGAAAGATAGGGGTCCATTAAAAAAATAAAAAAAATAAATAAGCATTTTGATACCAATTGCTGGGAAAGATGATCAAGAAAGGGAACTTTGAGGTTCTGGAAGATGGAATCTTCTGTTCTTATGAACAGTAAGTCAAATCTGGATGTGTAAACCCTTTGCCTTTTTTTCCTCTCTACGAAGCTGGGAGATCAATAACAGAATAACAGTCAGAAGGGACCTTGAAGATTTTTCTAGTCCAACCCCTTGATCAGTGGTTGCTCCCAGTTTGGATTGGTTCTTAGAACCGGTAGCAACGGCAGCGGGAGGCTCTGCCCACCTTACTGGGACACTTCTGCGCATGCACAGAAGCGTCACGCGTGCGAACCTGTAGCAAACAAATTCAGAACCCACTACTGTCCCTGATCAAGCAGGAGACCCTATCCCATTCCAGACAAGTGGCTGTCCAGTCTCTTCTTAAAAGTCTCCTGTGATGGAGCACCCACTGATTAATTGTTTTCACTGTTAGGAAATTTCTCCTTAGTTCCAGGTTGCTTCTCTCCTTGATTATTTATTTATTTATTTATTTATTTATTTATTTATTTATTTATTTATTTATTTATTTATTTATTTATTTATTTATTTATTTATTTATTTATTTTTTATTTATTTATTTATTATTTATTTATTTATTTATTTATTTTTTATTTATTTATTTATTTATTTATTTATTTATTATTATTAGTTAGTTAGTTAGTTAGTTAGTTAGTTAGTTAGTTAGTTAGTTAGTTAGTTAGTTAGTTAGTTGAGGTTCTTCTATGCCGGCCTACTCCCTCAGGACTCAGGGTACAACATTTTAGGGAACATCAAACAAATCATTAAAAACAATTAAAAACAATTTTTAAAAAACATATTACATGATACATACATGGGAGAGACGTCAGATGCAAGGTCGTCTCAAAATCACCCCGCCTGCAGCAAGAGCCATGTCTTAATGGCTTTTCGGAAGGCCAGATTAGCTTTCATCCATTGTTTCTTCTCTTGCCTTCTGATGCATTGGAAAGTAGGCTGACCCCCTCTTCTTTGTGGCAGCCCCTCAAATATTGGAACACCGCTATCATATCGCCCCTAGTCCTTCTTTTCACCAGACTAGACATACCCAATTCCTGCAACTGTGCTTTAGCTTCCAGCCCCCTTGAAAAGTAAGATTTAGGAATCACTTCTGAGACCCCTTCTCTTAGACTGTTTGACTCTTCAGAAAGCACCAATACTTTTTCCCCTTAAAATGTGGATGTCAGGCCGAAGCCATTTTATTTGGACTCTTTGGCCTGCCACACTATATGCTACTATATCATGCCTTTTCTATTGTGGGAAAATGGGGGGGATGGTATGAAGTTGTTAGCATGTAGCCATAACAAATTCCTTTCTAGAAAGTCAAGGTCAACCTTTGTCTCTGCGCCCCTGCACCTGCACAGAAGGAGATGGGTGGAATCTGCCAGCATGGCACTTGATGATTGGAGAACGTGATGAACTGTGGGTGTGGGGGGCAGGAGTTTGAACTTTCAACTGGGTGGTGAAACCCTAGGGACTTCAGATTCGGGTTTCACCCAGATGTGCCAACACGGCTCTGGGAATTAATTGGGACTTTGAGGAATACTTTGACTCGGACTCTGATTTACTTTTGGATGCTATTTGGAACCCTGACAGTGGACTTCCTATACTACTCACTTTTTGAGTTTACTCTCTCAAATGCGGGTTAAGGGAACACCGAGTAAATTATTGTTCAAACTTCCCCCTCCTTTTTGTGGTGGTGTGGCCCTGGGTTGATTTAGAGAGAATTTGCCTAAGCATGCACAAGGTGGAAAGTGTGCAAGGGAAGATTTTATTAGTTGTGCTGCCAAAGAGATCAATAGTAATTTGCATACAGTAAATCTATCCCACTGACTGGTTTATTTATTCGTCAGATATTTATTCGAAAGGGCTCCACTTGTAAGAAATTGACACAGGCTTTAGAGTTGAGATGAATCTTGGAGACTTATCATTATCATTGCTGGTTCTGAGGCTGAGAAGTGGCTCGACATTAGCCACGGTCTTAGCAACTGAGCAATTTGATATTCTGGTTTGATTTTTTTTTTCCCGGAAATGTAAAATAATAACAAATGGAAAAATTGATATTGGATTTATTTTTTAAAAATAACAGTTCTACAATAGACGTTAAGACTGTGGGTTAAATCTAAATTTACTTGTGTTTAAATTAACCCAATTCTAAATGTTGGGATTTAAATCGGTGTTTACCGAATTTTAATCCAATCTCATTGTTATATTCATTTAATGGCAGGATGTTGGATGCGATGGGGAAAGAAGTTGAATAAACTCATAGAATCCCCAATTAAAATCTCACCGCAAATCAAGAGATCTGCAGATATTTCGTTTTGAATGAATTGTTCCCTTTATAATATTTACTGTAAATCTCAAGAGATTCAGAACTCACCTTCACCTGGAAAAGGAGATTCCAGTGTGTCATTGTCAAATCTATCCTTCCTGTGGAAAGTCTAAAGGTCTATTTTTATTATCACGGCAAACACTTCATCCAAATTAGGGTGAGAGTTAATAGCACTTAGACTTATATACCGCTTCATAGTGCTTTACAGCCCTCTCTAAGCGGTTTACAGAGTTCAGCATATTGCCCCCAACAATCTGGGTCCTCATTTTACCGACCTCAGAAGGATGGAAGGCTGAGTCAACCTTGAGCCGGTGAGATTTGAACAGCTGAACTGCTGAACTAGCAGTAGCCTGCAGTGCTGCATTTAACCACTGCGCCATCTCAGCTCTTAATGATGGTAGCCAGGGCCATCCATGGAATATCATGGCAATCTCCCTTTTATTTCTTCATTTCTTTTTTTAAGAAACATCTCTTTTTTTAGTGTGGAGAAATCTTTTATTTGCTTTTCACAAGTTCGTGCATTATGAGAATATTTTGGCTTATTTTGTCACAATATAATCTCTTCTTTTTCTTTTTCTTTTTTTAAATAAATTTTTATTTATAATACAATTAAAAAAAGAAAAACATGGACATTTAATCAGACATCTTTAATCAGTTCATTAATTCAATTGCCCCGTTCTTCCTGTGATTGCTTGGCTCTTTCTTGATTTAGAGATTATTTGCTTAAAGATGTGCAAGATGGAAAACTGTGTAAGCAGTGCTTCTGATGAGGTGAGCTCTAGCCAGGGGTGAAACGCTACCGGTTCGGCCCGGTGCGGGCATACTGGTAGCGGCAGCCGCCGGTGGTTCAGAGAACCGGTAGCGGCAGCAGCAGCAGCGTAAGGCTCCGCCCACCTGCCCGGACGGCGCCATTTTCTTGTTTTCAACCCTCTGCGCATGCACAAAGCCTTCTGTACATGCGCAGAGAATGAAAAAGCACACTCGACGGTGGCACACATGCAAAGCACGCGCTTCCGAACCGGTAGGGAAGGTAAGTAGATTTCATCGCAGACTCTAGCTCACAAAAGCTTAGGCCTTTTAATAAAATTTGTTAGTCACAGAAAGCACAGGTAGTCCTTGACTTACAACCACAATTGAGCCCAAACTGTCTGCTGCTAAGCAAGACTTTTGCTAAGTGACTTTTGCCTCATTTTACGACCTTTCTTAGCCACACTTGCTAAGTGGACCCCTGCAGTTGTTAAGCTACTAAGACGGTTGTTAAGTGTCTCTGGCTTCCCCATTGACTTTGCTTGTCAAAAAGTGTTCCCATGACCCTGGGAACTGCAACTGTCATAAATATGAGCCAGTTGCCAATCATCTGAATTTTGATCCCCCATGGGGATGCCACAAAGGTTGTAAGTGTGAAAAGCGGTCATAAGTCACTTTTTTTCAGTGTTGTTGTAACCTTGAAATGTCACTAAATGAATTATTGAGGACTGCCTGTACCCCTCCTCCTGATTTTTAGCTACTATAGACCAGAGGTCTTCAAACTTGGCAACTTTAAGACTTGTGAACTTCAACTCCCAGAAATCCAAGTTACTAACGGTCCGAACCAGTAGGAACCCACCTCTGCATCCAATCCAACTTTCATTGCAACAGCCATTCAAGAGGTCCCAGCAATCTGTCAGTTGAAAAAGCCGCTAGGATGTATGCTCTGTATTGTTGATTTCATGTTCATATGTCTAGTGGGCTTATATTTTGGTCTCAAAAGTATTCATTACTTATCCCTCCATCCACTCAAAACATATAAATATATACAGCCAAAAAATATGTTGTTTACACTAGGGAACTTAATTTACGTCTCTGTTTCCAAGCCTTGCTTTCAAAACAGTGTGGCTTTTGTGCTTTAAAATAGCACGAAACCTTTATCTGATTGACACTCACTTTTCAATTTAGCTTCTCAACCCAATCTACACTTTTATTATATTGTCATTTGCATGTATTTAAAAAAATCCTTTTCTGTTTTTAGACGCATAAAGGTGGAGTGTGTATTTTTTTCCCCTTTTTCATTAACATTCGTACTCACAATGTTAACAATCGTTAGAACACGTACCAGAGGGAAAATATTATTTCCCGTAAATGCTCAATAATTATAGTCTTTATTGCATCAAAAGCCATGTTTTGACAGATAGTGGAAAGCTGTCAGCGCGTGTGTGGGACGGCTCACAGATAGTTGCAGGTGGAAAATATTTCTTAGGTATCAGGTTTTGTGTTACTGAAAATGTAAATAATTCTTCCACAATAACAATAACCTGCCAAATGGGTCTTCTAACGTAACAGGCAAAATGGATGTTTTTGCCCAAAAAAAAAGAGGCTTACAAGAAATTTGTCTAATTAAGGTAGGGCTGAGCAATCACCTACTTCTTGCATTAGATGCGTGAGTCACATGGAGGTGAAAACCATGGCTTAAATTCTGCGACCTTCTAACTATGTGACATGTCTGTTTCAATGTGTTCTGCAAGTATTTCTTCATTACCATAATGTCTCATTAGTGTTTTGACCACCTTACTCTTGAAACACATGGTGAGAGATCCAACCTAGCCTTCTGACTCTACTTTCTATGAAAAAAAACACCCTTTTATTTTCTTTCCTCTGGCTGCTTTGATGATAGCCATTTCTAGTATCCATGGGTTGGGTTTCATTCTCTGCCAAAAGCAAAGCTTTTCAGTATATATATATATATATATATATATATATATATATATATATATATATATATATATATATATATATATATATATATATATATATATATATATATATATATATATATATATATATATATATATATATATATATATATATATATATATATATATATATATATATATATATATATGAAAGCTGTGATGCTTGCTCCCATATTTGAGTACACCAGGATAATATGACAGAAAAACATATATAACCCTTTCCTGGTGAAGAGCTGATAGGGAATAGAGCCTGTGACCTAATGGCTAAGATGCTGCCTTAGAAGGCAGGCAGTCCAGGTTCAAATCCCAGTAAGGGTATGGCTATCTGACGAGAGCTAAGTAGCTTGAAATAGATCTATAATAGTCTCCCTTTATTTTCATTTATCAGCAAAAAAGTGCTACACACACACACACAAACATATTTTCATTTATCAACAAAAAATCATATATATATATATATATATATATATATATATATATATATATATATATATATATATATATATATATATATATATATATATATATATATATATATATATATATATATATATATATATATATATATATATATATATATATATATATATATATATATATATATATATATATATATATATATATATATATATATATATATATGAATTGTCCTAAAAATGCGAGTTCCAGGTATAGTTATAGATAAAGAAGCGATAGCCAGAACATTTAAAATTGTATTTAAAACTACTAAGCTTTTGTCAACCCCTGTTGACTTCATCAGAGTGTAAAATTCCCATTGAAGAGATGCTTGCTTTTATGTAATGCCTATCAATTTAGTTTTTGCACACATAACAGGCCCACCCACTTTCTTCTTTCCTGTAATTGACTTAATTGTTTCTGCCTTAGTCATGCTGACAGATGACAATGCGATTTCTCTTGCCTCTTTCCCCATTGTGTATTGCCTCTTTCTCTCCGGGGGTGGGGGTGGTAAAGCAGGGCTATCAGGCATTGCAAGGTATTATTGTTATTCCTCTCCCTTTTAGGCACACACGTTGCCTCCTCTAAATTCATCTGTTTTGCCCATGATCTTGTGATAGGTCTGCGTTGTTCTTCTTCACTCCTCCTTTCTCTCTCGTTCTGCTGCTCCTCTACCGTGCTCCCTTGCGTGCAATTAGGGGTTGTCGTACCTTCATTGGGGCAATCTCTATGAGGCAAGAGGCAAGAGAAATTGCATTGTCATCTGTCAGCATGACTAAGGCAGAAACAATTAAGTCAATTACAGGAGAGAAGAAAGGGTGTGGGCCTGTTACGCATGCAAAAACTAAATTGATAGGCATTAATAAAAGCAAGTAGTTTTTAATAGTAGTTTTAAATAAAATTTTAAACGTTCCGGAGATCGTGATGGCTATCGCTTCCCTCTCTCTCTCTCTCTCTCTCTCTCCTCTCTCTCTCTCTCTCTCTCTCTCTCTCTCTCTCTCTCTCTCTCTCTCTCTCTCTCTCTCTCTCTCTCTCTCTCTCTCTCTCTCTCTCCATAAACATATACATATACATATACATATACACACACTGCTGTATAATAGTGCTGTGTGTGTACATACACACATACACACACACACACATACATACATACACAATACTATTTGAGAAAGATGTGTGACTCCAGCCAGGAGTGGGATTTGGAGGTTCTCCAAACTGCACAGAATCTTAGCTAGAGGTTCTCCCGAACCCCCAGCAGCCCACCCCTGAACATACCCCAGTATGGCTTGGTGTTGTGTACTAATCAAACCATGACCTGTAATGTTGCTGCCAGACCTATTTATTCTGTTTTCAAGTTTGTTGCATAGAGAGTGAGATAGTTGGCTGACAACATGTTGGATTAGATTCTCTTTCTTCTTATCTTCTGCCCACCCATCTGAGAATGAAATCCAGAATGGGGTTAGGGAAATGCATTAGACCTACCACCTTAACCAAATACCTGCTGATTCATATGCTCAAAATACAAGAAAGGGCAACTTTTCCATACTTATTACCTAGCAGATGCTGCCAACTTCTACTTGTTGTTATTGTTATGTCCCCATTGGGAACAGTTGTTAACTAATCATTCAGTTCCAAAGCTATTGCTGCCTCATCACTCAGAAAGATGACTTATTCTCTCATCTTATTAACAGAAAGATGATAGACATTGCCACAAACTTCAAGACTGTGCCAGCTCCTTTTTTAAAGCAAATATGCTGCTTCTGCTCCTCTCTAACATCATCCTCTCTAACATCATCCTCTGAGTTAGGCATAGTCTCCATATGTTCATAGGAAAGATGAATACCTAGAAATTACGCTTTATTACACAACTGAATGCATGTTGTTTCCTGTGTCCTTAACCAATCTTTCCCACAAAGTTGCTATCATCTGTTAGGGCAGGTACATTACTGAGCCCCCTCCCCATAGCCAAGTTTAATAATGGGGAAGGGAGGTGGACAGGTTGCAAAAAGAATATTAGAAGAAAATAGTAAATATTTCCCTTTTCCCACATCTCTTGTATAATAGAGAGCTTGCTTCTCAGCAACGAAAGATATGGAACATAAGTTGAAGCATAATCACGAAATGATCTGAAGTGTGAGGTGCGGTAGTAAGATGTCAAATTCCCACACAGCTATTACTAAAGACGCCGTGCAAAATTATAGTGGGGAAAGGCAATAATTAAGTTTTCTGATGGGTGTATCTCTTCTCTTCAGATTAGAAAAGAATTGATGTTCTTGTCACATTCAGATTAGAAGTCCTTTTTTTTCTCAAAGGAGCATATCTCTGGTCACTGAAACCTAGTGGTTCTTTCTAATGCTAAATCTTGACCTTTCCCTGGGGTTGAAAGCACCGAAAAACAAGAAGAGAAATACCCTGGTTCATAGCAAGTCCTTTGGGGTGTGTTAGATTCCAACCCTGACTGAAAAACTAAAGCACCTTCCTGACATGACCTAAGCTTTGATGAACTATGAGTGCAAGAAGTATTGTCAGTCAGCAGGGGGTGATTACATGCTGGTGAGGTGCAGATGTGGGATTCACATAATTTCTCTACTGGTTCGCCAAGCACCGACAATGTGAACGCGCATGCACGCTCGCTTCGGTCGTACGAGCGCCTTCCGCGCATACGCACAGCCTTCTGTGCATGGGCTTTGCTTGCACGCGGCTTGGAAATGTGGCTAAATAGCGCCAGGGAGGATGGGTGGGGCGCACCCACCCGCAGATCATCACCCGCAGGTCACCACTACCAGTTCCCCCAAACCGGTCTGAACCGGTTGAATACCACCCTTGGTGGGATGGAACTGGAATGAGTGAAGATAGGTGGCATGAAAGTAGAGAAGACAATGTGGGAAATAAATAATTTGGAGGTGCAATTCTTTCCTTCAGCCCAATAAAGTAAAGTGTTGTTCTTAATTGCTGAGATTGCATTGCGTCCATCAAAGCATAACATTGAAGAGGTGGGGATGGAGAAGGAGAGAACCGCGATGTTCTCTTGCGGCTGAACAAAGCCATGCCACTCTTCCTTCAAAAAGCCTTGCATGTTACAGACGCTTGTGCCCGTGTGATAGACACATTGCCAATACTATTGGGCTGTGATGTAAAGGTAATGCCTATCAATGGTTCTGAAGACCTCAAGATGAATAGGATCAAGAGTCACATTGCATTTGGATTGATTAGAAGGAGACGCCAACTGTCTTCCACTGCCATGGCTAATTATTAACCCACTCCACTCCCATTGTTTTGTGTTTCTCTTCCTTTTTTTCTGGGAATCAGAGGATGGTTGGTAAGGAGAAGGGAAATTATGCTGGTTTCTCACATCTCCCCTTTAAGAATGCTTGAGGATAAAAAAGACTACTCTAGCAAATCTACCTACGTCCTTGCTCTGCATTGCAAACTCTAGGCCCCCTTGGTATTATATTTTTGGATGCCTCTAATCCTAGAACGTATTGGGGAAGCTCAACCTCATGTTGATGATGATGATGATGATGATGATGATGATGATGATGATGATGATGATGATGATGATGATGATGATGATATTCATTCAGTCATGTCCAAGTCTTGGCAATTCTATGGGCCAGGTCTCTTCCCGTCTTGCACTATTTCAGTTTTTCTATGCTCTGGTTGGTGTCAGCATTGATGGTGTCCATCCACCATGTTCTTTGAACCGCATTCCTGGTTTCCTTTTACCGCTAACTCTTCCTAAGATAATTGCTTTCTCCAGTGAATTCCCCATGCATGGCCAAAGTAAGTGAGACACAATTTTTGCAATGTTGCCTTCCGGTGACATGTCTGCTGTCCAAGGAATACGCAGGGGCCTTCTCCAGCATCATAGCTCAAACAAGCTGATTTTCAAACAGGAGCATCAAAGGGCCCATTCATCAGCCTGGCAAACAGTTCCATAGAAAACACACTTAAACATTCTTGGAACAGATGAAGGCTCTAGTGATGAGCTTCTAATTCCCTTTACAGCAGCGTGTCCCAACCTTAGGAACTTTAAGATGGGTAGACTTCAACTCCAAGGAGCCCACTATAACAACATTCCCAAAAAGGTTCTAAGAGTAGTTAATCTAATCTTGCATAGCTTCTTCTCTGGCAATATTACACTGCTAACCAGAGCATACAAAACATTTGTTAGACCAATTCTGGAATACAGCTCACCTGTCTGGAACCTGCACTGCATATCGGACATTAATACAATCGAGAGAGTCCAGAAATATTTCACAAGAAGAGTCCTCCACTCCTCTGCTCGCAACAGAATACCTTATTCTACCAGACTTGAAATTTTGGGATTAGACAATTTACAACTACGTCACCTCCGATCTGATCTAAATGTAGTTCATAAAATCATATACTAAAATGTCCTTCCTGTCAATGACTACTTCAGCTTCAACCACAACAATACATGAGCACATAATAGATTCAAACTTAATATTAACCGCTCCAAACTCGACTGCAGAAAATACGACTTCAGCAACAGAGTGATCAATGCCTGGAATTCACTACCTGACTCTGTGGTTTCTTCCCCAAACCCCCAAAACTTTAACCTTAGACTGTCTACAGTAAACCTCTCCCCCATTTCTAAGAGGTCTGTAAGGGGCGTGCATAAGCGCACAACTGTGCCTACCGTCCCTGTCCTATTGTCCTCTTTTATTGGAACTTTTTACTTATGTTATGTTTATACAAACAACTACTATCCTGTACATGTTTGACTAAAAAAATAAAAAATAAAAAAATAAAATAAAGAAATCTTTAGCCAACCATGAAATGCACACTTCTTCAAGTTCCCAAGATTGGAAAACAATGCTTTTACAGGGGGGGAAACTGAGGCAGTTTTGTTCATCCTTCTGTCAGTCCCATTCTGCCCACCAACCCAATTTAGAATAAGGAGATGTTCCTGGAGTCTTTGTCGTTGTCTTTCTTGTTTGTTATGGTGGCTCATTTATTATTTTTATTACTGAGTTTGTTCAGTTTGTCCTTCCAAATGGCGGGACAATGCAGACGCTTGGCAACTGGAAAGCTTTGATAAGTAGAAGGCCTCTGAGTTGCAAAAGGGAAATTGGAGCTCTAGGCAGGATCATCTAGCCTAACTTTGTTCTTTACTATACTTGAGTGCTATGCCAACAACAATGTGTTAGTCTCACTCTCTTTCTTGCTAGTTTTTCTGCAGGTAGAAAAAAAAACAGCAAGTGGGAGAGGGATGAAATTAAAAAAATATACCTCTATCAGGAAGTTATTCCATCCATAGATAACTCTTGTGCTTTTGGGGGTCCCCCTTTGCCCTGGATTACCCATCTACTTATTTTTTCCCCTTGTTACACAATCTCTTCTTGCTTCCTTAAATAGAACAAGTAATGATATAAATATAAATGGCACTCAGTGTACCAATTCCCTTCTTAGGCAGAGTATTACAATGACATGTCAAAGAACCGTCAATAGTCTGATATCTTGATGGAAATCTACCTCAATAAAGAGAATGATCAGAGAATGATCAGTTTGTGAGTCATCACATGTCACCGCTTTCTGTACTTTCCACTTAATCAACCCATTCATTCTGCTACTTGTGGGCTCCTTTGTTATTTCCTTTTCTTACTCAGTTCTCATCCAGTGCAAAAAAATCTGGTCCTATGTTATGTTTTAATGAAAATATTCAACAGCTTGTGAAAAGAGGGTGGCGATAATGCTGGGAGACCAAGAACATTTGTCTCTTTTTTTTTTCTATCTCTGTATTTTTTTTAAGTTGGATTTAAAAAAAAAGTCTACGTTACAAATATTTTTGAAGGAGATGAGAACTTGAGAGACATTCTCACGAACGGTGTTACTTGGTAATGCTGGGGCCATGATATTTATATATCATGAGCCATGGTGGTGCAGTGGTGAGAATGCAATACTGCAAGTTACTTCTGCTAACTGCCTGCTGCCAGAAGTTCGGCAGTTCGAGTCTCACTGGCTCAAGGTTGACTCAGCCTTCCATCCTTCTGAGGTCGGTAAAATGAGGATCCAGATTGTTGTTGGGGGCAATAGACTGACTCTGTAAACCGCTTAGAGAGGGCTGTAAAGCACAGTGAAGCGATATATAAGTCTAAGTGCTATTGCGATATATTTTCAGTTATTCATTGCACAAGCAACTTGTCTTCCATCTTCAACCTCTTTGGCTTCTCAGTTTCTCTTCAACCCAAGGGAAGACATGAGAAGAAAATGTTTTCAGTAGCAGTGTGTGACTAAGAAGCAGTTAGCAATAGCAATAGCACTTAGACTTATATACCGCTTCATAGTGCTTTACAGCCCTCTCTAAGCGGTTTACACAGTTCAGCATATTGCCCCCAACAATCTGAGTCCTCATTTTACCGACCTCAGAAGGATGGAAGGCTGAGTCAACCTTGAGCCTGGTGAGATTTGAACAGCTGAACTGCTGAACTGCAGTGCTGCACTTTAACCACTGCACCACCTCGGCTCTGTTGGAAAAGTTGGAAAAGAAGGACAATAGTTTCTCCTTTGTTTGTAGTTCAGCGGACCTAGCCTTCATCACGAATCATGAATAAGATTGTGTTGTAAGCCGCCCTGAGTCCCTCGGGAGTTGTGCGGCATATAAGAAAAACCAAATAAATAAATAAATAAATAAATAAATAAATAAATAAATAAATAAATAAATAAATAAATAAATAAATAAATAAATAAATAAATAATAAATAAATAAATAAATAAATAAATAAATAAATAAATAAATAAATAAATAAATAAATAAATAAATAAATAAATAAATAAATAAGACATTCAGTAGCAAACTTTGGTTTTAACAAAGTTAACTTTGTTAACTTTTAACAAAGTTAACAGAAGGGAGTGTTTGTGATAACATTTTGCCAGAACTGACCAGATCTAATGCTCTTTATTTCAGCCATCCATTGGAAAGCAATTTAAATAGAAACAATTAAGGGAAAATTATAATAAACTCATAAGCGTTAAACAGTTTCCAGGTTGACACCTATTTATTACCGTAGAGTCAACATCCATGTCCAAGAGTGAAAGTCAAGATATCTTAGATCACAATCTTGTGATCTAAGCCCTACCCTTTTTGTGTGTGCGCGCTTCAACACACGTATAAAGGGTCGGGGCTTTGATTGGATGGTTGTCGTCACTATCTTGACTTTCCTGTTTCTGTCTCTCAATCATCTACTTTAGTACTGTAATTGTCTCGATAACTAACAAAAGGAATTTGGCCTATGTCCTTCAATGTAAAAAAAATACTGTTTAAATCAATTATGGTAAGACAAAATCTATGAAGCAAGAAGCAACTTTAAAAAATGGTTCACGGGGAAGAATAAAACTTAGCTAATGAAAACCAAGAGTGTGCTTGACTGTTACTAACAGACAGCTGAGCTGTCCAATAGATCTTTTTTTAAAGGGATCACCCTCACATAATTGTGCCAGGATCACTTTAATCTTTCATCTTTCCTAGAAATTTTAATTGCTGCTATTGAGAAACAAAATGATTTGTTAAAACCTATATTATTACTATTAGTCTTTGGAAACAACTCTGTACTTTCAGTGGGAATGGCAACTGTGGATTTTGGAAAAACAAAATCAGGTGAACAGAATGATGCTTTTATCATTTGCTTGTTTCTCTCATTTATCCCTTTTTTCTGGAGAAATTTAAACACGCAAAGAAAACCCAATGAGGTATTATAAATGTTTGGGGCTTTTTTTCAGACCAGCTACTCTTAGCACCTGCTTTCTCTCCCATCCAAGTCGAAGTCCAGAGGCTTCCCAAAAACTCTGTAGTATATTTATGAAGGTGGCAGGGCAGGGAGTTTGCTGATAAAAATTGTTCCTTCAATAGAAATATATGCATTTTTCCAGTTTTGGGATATATATTAATTAGTTTATTCGTGTGTGTGTGGATGTATGTATCAGGGGTGACATTCAAATTTTCCATCTACCGGTTCTGTGGGCGTGGCTTGGTGGGGAGTCATGTGACTCAGTGGGCATGGTCAATTTGACATCACTCATGGCAAGGTGGGGCGCCACCACCTCACCAAGCCATGCCAATACTGGAAAAAATAATTAAAAACCAGATCTCCCATCATCTAAAAACAAACCAAGTAATAACCAACAGCCAACATGGATTTGTTAAGAACAAGTCATGCCAAACTAACCTCATTTCATTCTTCAACACTGTGACCAAATTAGTAGACCAGCGTAATGCAGTAGACATAATATACCTGGACTTTAGCAAAGCATTTGACAAAGTAGACCACAACCTACTCCTTCATAAGCTAGAAAAAAGCGGGATAGACAGCTACACAACCAGATGGATTAACAATTGGCTGACCAACCGTACCCAGCGAGTAGTCCTCAATGGCTCTAAGTCCACATGGAGAGAAGTAAGCAGTGGGGTACCACAAGGTTCCGTCCTAGGCCCAGTACTCTTCAATATCTTTATAAATGACCTAGATGAGGGAATAGCAGGAGAACTAACCAAATTTGCAGATGACACCAAGCTGGCGGGAGTAGCAAACACCCCAGAGGACAGACTCAAAATCCAGAGGGACCTCGACAGACTCGAACACTGGGCCCAAACCAATAAAATGAAATTTAACACAGAGAAAAGTAAAATTCTGCACCTAGGCAAGAAGAATCAAAAATACACATACAAACTGGGCGAAACCACACTCAATAGCAGCGATTGCGAAAGGGATCTCGGAGTCCTAGTAGACAGCCAACTAAATATGAGCCAGCAGTGTGCAGCAGCAGCCAAAAAGGCCAACACAGTCCTGAGCTGCATAAATAGAGGGATACAATCAAGGACCAGAGAGGTGCTAGTACCACTCTATAAAGCCTTGGTCAGACCACACCTAGAGTACTGCATCCAGTTTTGGTCACCACATTACAAAAAAGACATTGAAACTCTAGAGAAAGTGCAGAAGAGAGCAACCAGGATGATAAAGGGTCTGGAAAATAAAACATACGAAGAGCGGTTGCAGGAACTGAGCTTGGCCAGTCTAGCGAAGAGAAGGACCAGGGGTGACATGATAGCAGTGTTTCAATACTTGAGGGGATGCCACAGAGAGGAGGGGGCCAGGCTGTTCTCTATGGCACCAGAAAGCCAAACAAGGAATAACGGATGGAAGCTGACCAAGGAGAGATTCAACCTGGAAGTGAGGAGAAACTTTCTGACGGTGAGAGCGATCAACCAGTGGAACAGCTTGTCAGCAGAGGTCGTGAGAGCCCCAACACTTGCGACCTTCAAGGAGAGACTGGACTGCCATCTGTCTCAAATGGTGTAGGAACTCCTGCTTGAGCAGGGGGTTGGACTAGATGACCTACAAGGTCCCTTCCAACTCTAATAATAATAATAAATGCCCACCAAGCCACGCCCACAGAACTGACAGAAAAGGTCGGCCAAGTCTTCAACCTGGCTGCTTCTTGCCTCCTTCTCATGTTTGCTCTGTGTGTATGAGCCCGAGAAGGAAGAGAGAAGGAGTGAGTGTGAGGGGAGTGGAGTGGAGGGGCGGGGAGGGGCGAGTCAGTGGTGCAATTTACCGGTTCTCCAAACTGTGCATAATCACTGCCGCCAGTTCTATAGAACCTGTCCGAATCTGCTGAATTTCCCCCTATCATGTATCATATATCATATGTCATATATGATATGTATGTATGTGTGTGTGTATGTGTGTGGCCTAGAGGTTAAAAATAACTGCTGCCTTACAAGCAGACTGCCCAGGTTCAAATCCCACTAAGGGTATGGCTATCTGACGAGAGCAAAATAGCTCGAAATAGATCTATAATAGTCTCCCTTTATTTTCATTTATCAGCAAAAAATGTTTATTTATATATATATATATATATATATATATATATATATATATATATATATATATATATATATATATATATATATATATATATATATATATATATATATATATATATATATATATATATATATATATATATATATATGTAGGATTTTTTGCTGATAAATGAAAATAAAGGGAGACTATTATAGATCTATTTCGAGCTCTTTCACCAGGAAAGGGTTATATATGTTTTTCTGTCGTGTTATCCTGGTGTACCCAAATATATATATATATATACACACATACACACATACACACACACACACACACACACACACACACACACACACACACACACACATATATATATATATATATATACATACACACACACACACACACACACACACACACACACACATACACACACACACACACACACACACACATATATATATATATATATATATATATATATATATATATATATATATATATATATATATATATATATCTCATATATATATAAATCCTATATCATATATCATGTCTATTTGTACACCATCCATGGTTTCTAAATATGATAAATAATTAAAATGTATGCATATAAGCACCCGTTCAGATACACACAGAGAGAACATATGCATAGAGTGCATAATCAACACACATAAAATGTTTGATAGATGTTGCATGTAATTGTCCTCCATATTGTTTTGGAGAACTCGTTCATGGAAAGAGCTGGGAAATCACTTCAGACATCTTAAACTTTTAGTACGGTCGAATAATAAGCTTTTTTAAATTATTTTTGCATAGAATTAATTATTTCATAAGCAGCCAGAGGGTGCTCTGGAGACTGGTGTTCTGTAGCAATGGGATCTCTGTGCCCTGGAAGAAAATGTGAATAATAAGAGCCCTGCAGATGAGGGAATGAGTGTCCCATTATTCTCCCCCAGCCTCCCTCATCCCTTTGCAATTCCACCATGCTAGCAAGGTTTTTTTTACTCCAACAGATTAATCCAAAAATGTTGTGTCCTTGACTGCCAAATCATTTGAAGCTACTTGAATGAACAAAAGGTGTGCCCCGATTGTTGCTAGCTCTGTTACATGCTTATGTTTATCTAGCTTAGCTGTCACTCAGGCCATTATAACGCTGGGTGCACATTCAAATGACTTGTCTGCTTGCACAAAGCAGTGTCGATTGATGGTCAACTTTAAAAACAAAACAAAAACAAAGGTCCCCCCCCGGAGCACAATAATTTGAAAGCTTGGAAGAGAGAAGATCATCCAGATCCTCAAGCCTCCCAAGGTGCATAGGCTGTGTGTAACAGAACAGTTGATATAATGGTATGGTGAGGTCAAATTGAAGTTAAGAGATGTTAAGCAAGATCCAGTGACAGTCCAATTGTGGGTGTCAAGTACAAAGAAACAGGACCACAAGTTAAGTTTCAGTTAAACTGATTTATTGCTCATGGCTATGCACAGGAATCTAGTCAACTAACGGCCAGCACTAAATTGACACTAGATAAGAATCAGGGGTGGGTTCTAACTTACCTTGCTGCCGGTTTGCTTCCTCCCATGCAGTATCGAAAAAACAAAAAAAAGCCAAAAAAAGCCAAAAACAAGATGGTGACGCATGTGCATGCTCAGAAGAACTTGTCTTCTGTGCATGCTCAGAAGAAAAAATAAATAAATAAAAAATCCCCCCAAAAAAATTCAAAAAAAGATGTCGGCACCCACAGGCCGGCACCAACCGAACCAGTTCCATGACATCATTGTGACGTCACCAGCGGGTTGCTACCAGTTCAGGAGAACCAGTCCCAACCGGGAGGAACCCACCTCTGATAAGAATTAATGGAATTCAAGCGGGGGGGCTGGACTTATACCGCTTATGGGAATCTAATGATTCTAGGCTGATTCCTCGCTTGACTCCGCCACCAGGCTCTGCTGTAGTGGCTGAGGCTTAACGTCCTGCAGATCTATTAAGTATGGCCAAGAAAGGGTACTGGAAATTGTACTTCTGTAACATCTGAAATATGAAACAGTTTGCTCACCACCTCCTCCCCCCACAAAAGTTGTAATCTATCTTGGAAAAGTCTCTCTGTTAGTGAGTCTAGTCAGCTCAGTTGCTCTGGCTTGCAGTGGCTGGCCGTGATTTCATAGAAGAATATATCTAGCCCCACCAGGAAATGCGGAGAATTGAACCCAAGACCTTTTGCAGGTGAAAGTTGTGGTCTACCTGTGTGCTATAATTCTTTTTGGAATATAGTGTGCTGCCATTTTAGGTCACCTTGGTGTGTTTCTAATAAGATGTTTCATGCGATTGCTTCAGGTGAGCAATGCTGACAAGCATTATTACTTTTAAGTGCTGGCCAAGCTGAAAAAAAGAACCTTACATACTTTGTATAGACAAAGTATTGCTAATATTTGTTGTTAAATACATGTTTAAAATGTTCTGTTCTAGTTCATCATGAATGAAACGTGAAAGTTCAAAAAGTTAACTTTTGTTTTAATAGAAAATTCTATCCATAGACTACTTGCTTGTGCCAATGAATAACATCTTATCTCCCGTGGTATGCATGTGTCAGGTGTGTACAATACATAAAATCTCATTTCCTCAGATGCATAAAATCTCATTTCCATTTTACCTATGCATAAAACGTATCAAATGTGCAAAATGTACTTTCAGATTTAACGGACTGTTTGGTTTTACTGCTTTTAACTGACTGTTAATCTATTAGTTACTCAAAGGTGTGCTTCATATACATATCAAACTGTAAAAAAAAATAATAGTTTAATGAGGGTAGGGAAGGGATCAATGTAACTGTATTCAGATGATGGAAAAGAACATAGGGGAAACGGCTAGAGGGCCCTTTTAAAGAGATGGTGGACGTGTTTACACTCCCAAATCTCAAGAACTTTTTGACAGGACAAATTTGATCAACAGGCAGCATTCAAAAAGCTACAGCATTTTAATGCGGCTTGCAACTCAAGCACCCAATTATGCACTGTACTAAAATAGCATTATCCAAGAAGTAATAATGAAACGTTGATAGGTGCTTTGTCGCATTACATTGTGCAAGTAACAATGCTTGAGTCAACTTGATCTGAAAAAAATCTCCCAGTGGTTGGTTTTTCAAAAAAAAAAAAAAAGTCAGGTGGGATGAGATAAATTATCCCCCTAATTTTCTGTGGAAGAAGATTGAATGGTCCGGGTTGAGTGGGGGAATTAATTTAAAGAAAATGTGGAGGCTTTCTAACTGAAGAAGACCTATTGTCAAATCATCATGTGTTTTCCAGAATTGATTAAAAAGGGGGAAAAAAGAACATAAAATAGAAGTGTTGCACGAGCTGTCATCCACCAACCTGGAGAAACCATGCAGATATTGATAATTGATTCCATTTTTGTATGAATGTAAAAAAAACTAACTTTGCCCTCCTACTGAGACGGTAATAGGTTTTGTCTATCAAAAGATAATAATCCTCTGAACCATTTCTGCGCCCTCTATTAGAAGGATAGCACAGTTTCACGTGAGCGTAACCCCCATGTCAAATCAGCTTTATAAAAAGCCTTCTTACAAGACTTCAAGGAACTGGGAAAATCTTCTAGAGACATCAAGTTAAGTTTGAGAAACCTAAGAAGTCAAGCAAATACTGTCAATTAATTTGTTTATCCTGATACACCTCGCCCAAGAGAAGCATCTTTTAGCATGAAAGCTGTTTTGCTTTCCCTGAAAAAGTTTCGCGTTGCATTTGGTTTCCATAGATACTAAAGCAGAGACAGCATTGCCCACAACTTAGAGGATTAAAAGATGTGAGATCCCTCCCCTCCTAGCTATATTCTGTCTTTTTTTAAAAAAATCTGCAACAGCATGAACTAAGTACTCAAGTTAAAGGCTGAGTTTTCTATTTACTTCAAGTTTAATGAGCTTTTCTATAGTTGGTCCTGGCCATGGTGGAAACTGAGTAAAATCATTGTTTGCTGCTGTTGATGATGTTAGATTTCTAGTCTACCTTTCATCCAGGAAATCAGAAGACTGCGCAAAGCCTTCTCTTCTCCTTTCCACAGCCACCATACTGTGAAATAGCTGGACAGGAAGAAGGTACAGATCAGAAAAGAATAACAGAGTTGGAGGTATTCTAGTCCAGGGGTCTCCCCTGGCTGGGGAATTCTGGGAGTTGAAGTCCGCCAGGGTTAAAGTTGCCAAGTTTGGAGACCCCTGTTCTAGTCCAACCCCTTGCTCAAGCTGGAGAGACCCTATACCCGTGATGGCGAACCTATGGCACGGGTGCCACAAGTGGCACGCGGAGCCATATCGGTGGGCACGCGAGCTCAGGTCCGGCGTGCATGTGTGCACCAGCCGGCTGATTTTCGGGCCTTCTGGGCCCACTGGGAGTCGGGAAACAGGCTGTTTTCGGCCTCCAGAGGGGGTGGGGAAGGCCGTTTTCGCCCTCCCCAGGCTCCTAGAAAGGCTCTGGAGCCTGGGGAGAGCGAAAAATGGGCGTGCCATTGCATGCTGGGAGCAGGGGGATCATGCGTGCATGTGCGGGGGTGCATGGAATTATGAGTGTGGGCACGCACACACGTGATCCCCCGCATTCCCCCCCCCTTTTGGCACGCGAACCAAAAAAGGTTCGCCATCACTGCCCTATACTATTCCAGACAAGTGGCTGTCCAGTCTCTTCTTAAAAGCCTCCAGTGATGGAGTACTCACAACGTCTAGTTAATTGTTCTCACTGTTAGGAAATTTCTTCTTACTTCTGGGTTGCTTCTCTCCTTAGTTTCCATCCATTGTGTCTTGTCTTGCTTTCTAATGCTTTGGAAAATTGTTGACCCCCCCTCCTTTTTGTGGCATCCCCCTTAGATATTGAAAGACTGCTATCATGTCACCCCAAGTTCTTCTTTTCATTAAACTAGACATACAGAATTCCTGCAACTCTTCTTCATATGTTTTAGCCTCCAGGCCCCTAATCATCTGTGTTGTGAGGTCATGCATTTGTAGAGTTTAAAGTGGACATGGGCCTTTCTAGTTCTACACCAACCTCTTAGCTGAGTATGAGACAGAAAACTAGCAAATGAAAAACAGAAGAACCTGGATTAATATGAATGGTGTGTGTGTGTGTGTGTGTGAGAGAGAGAGAGAGAGAGAGAGAGAGAGAGAGAGAGAGAGAGAGAGAGAGAGAGAGAGAGAGAGAGAGAGAGAGAATGTGTGTGTGCATGAATTCGTTATCGCAATTGTGCTAAGATGGGTTGGACAAAGGCAGGAAATTGGGAAAAGCATTCACACGCTTGTTCCCTGCCACAACCCAAGCAAAAAAATGCAAGTTGCTATTAATATTTCATATAAAATCTATATGCATCCCTTTGAACAGTTTTCTTGAGGAAAGACGAGAGTTTTGGAAAGATTCTTGTTAGCTGGAGAGAACTTTTGCCAAGAGGTAAATTTTGGATTGGGAGAACAAGATTTACCTTCCCCACTACTTTAGTCCTGCTCTGCAGATATGAAATATATGAAATGCAAGTGTTGTAGTCGCACAGTGACTATTGTAGCTTACTTAGGTGAATAGCAAAAACAAAACTTTTATGTGCCTTGAGGAAATGGTGTAAGGGACTCTTTTGCAGTGTAAAAGTAGTAAGTTTTGGTTCTGTTGGAGTGATGCCCTGAAATTAAAAAAAATATTTCATTCTTTTTTCAATGCTGTAATAGTAAGGAATCTTTGGGCACATGATCTGCCTTTGAAAATTGGATGCTCAGAGTCAAGTGTGAACGGTCATATGTGATTAGTATGATTGTTCAACAATCTTTCTTCAGGTGCATGCCCTGGCAAGTACAAAGTACCAAAACTGGCACAATTACCTCTGTGTAAAGTATGTAATGCCCATTGTAAAGGGAGTGTAACTTTGATCACATGCTCACAGCCGGCATTTTGACGCTCTTGACTCCATCCTGAAGACGCCCCTGCCTTTTCCTCTTCATGCCATGCCACTCTTTCTAGAGTCAATTCTGTTCCTTTTGTGTCGATCCTGGAGAACGGAGCCATGTTTTCTCCTGAGGAGACTGGAGGCTTTCAGTGTAGCAAAGGAAGGAGATAGGTTGGAACCAGGGGCGGGTTCCTAATTTTTTTACTACCACTCCGTGGGTGTGGCTTATTTTGTGGGTGTGGCTTGCCAGCCATGTGACTGGGTGGGCGTGGCTTCTCGGACTGCTGAAGGGAGGGGAACTGAAATAGATCCTGCCGCCCATTCCCCCTCCCCTCAGCAGCTTGAGAAGCCTCGAACGTGCAAAAATGCCTAGGATCATCACCGGGTGTTTGTGGCTTCTCGGACTGTTGAAGGGAGGGGAATGGAGATAGCTACTGCCGCCCATTCTTTCAGCGTCTCACACGCTCCCTCAGCCATCCTCCCCTGCTTGGACTCACTGTGGGGTAGGAAGGCAGCACATGCGCAGTGCCGGAAGCTCGGCTTCTGGGCATGCGCAGAAGAAATTTTTTTAAAAAAAATGGCGGCACCCAGGCACCGGCAACCGACTGCACCGGTACTGTGACATCACCAGCGGGCCGCTACCGGTGCTATAGAGTGGACCGCACCTGTAGGAACCCACCCCTGGTTGGAACAGTAATACAAGGCCATCCTAATTATATTAAGTGACCATGGTCTCTTAGGACTAATGCTGTGGCCAGTCAGCATAATCTGCTCATATTTTTCCAGATTCTTGTCCAGTTTCAATTGGAAATTGGACAGAAGAGAATTGGGGAAACATTTGGTGTGTTTGACTGCACCAATATTGGCACTGATGTTGTGTGCTTGATTGACTCAATGTTCATTTTGCAATTGTTTCGCCACCGGCCTGCACCTCTCTGCACTTCCCATGTTTCAACTCCATCCTAAGAGACCATATCAGGGCAAATCTTCCCACGGGGCTTTCTCAGAACAGGAAGTGGGTAGCCAACGGCGTTTATGGGTAATAGAACAAAGTGTAAATAGGAACTATCACCATCATTGCTCCCACGAATAGCTTCCTTTGCCATGTCAACAGTAACATAACCTCAAAAACTCTGTTTAGAGAGAGCATTGAAAGTAATTCTCAAACACCCTGGGAATTTTACATTTTAAAATTCCTCCTCCTCAGCTTTCTTCATCATTGTCAGAAAGTTCAAGAAAGATTTTAGCACAGTATGGACTGAGACTGTCTTCGCGTAGAACCTTTTTCCTTTCATGAACTCTTTTGTGGATTAGCAAGCTTTATCTTTTTCTAATACTGAATCCAGGTTTGAAGGTCTGTTTTGGGCTCTCCTTCTATAAAAGTATATTCCCAGGTAGGATCATATGATTCCCCCCCCCACAAAAAAATCTACTATGAATCTTTTAGTTCTTAGTCTAAGAACTAAGTTTGTTTGTTTATTGCAATATCTCTGAGCCCTTAAAATTATTTGCCAAAGTTGGTGTATCGAGATCATCCAGAGTGATTTAAGAATGAATTACAACAAATTTGCTTTAGTTATTCTTTTCAGGACTTGGCTTTATCATTAATCTATTGATCAAATATTATTTTAAACTGGCTTTATTGCTATCCCAATATAGGCTATAAATGTTCAAGAAAAGTCTAACTTGTGGTATGGGCAAATTCAGTATTAGCAGCTGGCTAATTTCCACACAGCACAATTGGGAGAATAGCAATAGCACTTAGACTTATATAGCGCTTCATAGTGCTTTACAGCCCTCTCTAAGCGGTTTACAGAGTTCAGCATATTGCCCCCAACAATCTGGGTCCTCATTTTACCCACCTCAGAAGGATGGAAGGCTGAGTCAACCTTGAGCCGGTGAGATTTGAACAGCTGAACTGCTGAACTAGCAGTAGCCTGCAGTGCTGCATTTAACCACTGTGCCACCTCGGCTCTTCTCTTATATACCGCCTCAAAGTGCAAGCACTCTCTAAGCGGTTTACACCATTAAGTAATGTATATTTACATTGCCCCCAACAATCTGGGTCCTCATTTTACCCACCTCGGAAGGATGGAAGGCTGAGTCAACCTTGAGCCGGTGAGATTTGAACAGCTGAACTGCTGAACTAGCAGTAGCCTGCAGTGCTGCATTTAACCACTGCACCATCTTGGCTCTTTGTGTAGTGTAGTGTAGAATGTGTAGTGTCCATGCATAAATTTAAGCAAATACTAGTTTTGGTATGTAGCTGATGGTCGGATAGTCAACTGTGGATGGATTTCTCAATTTTGTGAGCCAGTTTCTACATAAAGATTCATTTGAGACCTGGGACGATAGCTCCAAATACCAGCTCTTTCCAGTATACTGAGTTTACTTGAGTTTGTAAGTGTGAAATAAATGATTAGGGTATTCAGCATAATTTCAAAAAGTTTTCCTACTAGAGAAACCAAGAAAGAAGAACACAAATTAAAAAGACACAAAAGGCTGAAAAAAACAGTCTAGTAACAAATTTTTAATTTCTAGTAAGCTTTAAAGAGTTGGATTAGATTTCTTTTCCTTTTTTTTTTAACAAACCAGTTCAAGTACATGCCTTTGGATTATAAAAGTACCTGAAATTGCCTAGAATATTAGCATGCATAGCTTGTTAATATTTACAAATATTTACACAGTGTGGGAAGAAGGGGGAAAGGAACATCTACATGTATTTACAATCTACATAGGAGAAGAGAAAGGCAGCTTAATTGTATTTTTTTTTCTTAAAATACAGGTGTTTGAATAGTTAGCACATGCATATTGAGATATATTTTTGGACAAAAGAAGGCAAACGTCTGGAGGGCGGACCGTTTGAAATCTGCTAAGTGTAGCACAATACAAAAGTCCCTTTATTTATTTACTTAAAAAAACATGGTTCAGCTTTGAATCTACTCTAGTTCCATCAAATGCAGCTAAAATGGTCACGAACACAATGGAGCATTATTTACCCTGGCAATGAATGCGATTAACTAGCTATCAAAAAGCTGCTGGTGAATGAAATTATCTAATTTTTTTTTCCTCTTTATCCATCAACCAACATACAGGGATCTCTCCTTGTAAAGGCAGTGCCTAAGCTATCACCATTAATTATAGACGTGATATAAATGAGACGCTACAGTATGTACTAAATGAAATATGAACAAGACCAGTGTCTTTTAGCCTGAGAGATGCACTAAACTCAATTCACTTTACAGCAGACTATCTATGACACATATATTATAGAGGAGAAGCCTGGTTTATAGCCAGAGTCCAAACATTAGAGGCTGTTTACTAGATCCGTATTATTGCAAAATACATTCCCTTAATTAGCTTCTGGAAGACAGAATTAACACTTTATACTTTACCCTATCGTATCATGGCGTCCTCTTTCCATGCCCTTGCTATTCCAAGCGCATTTCAACACTGAAATTTAAATAGGTAATGTGCAAATCGTCCGAAAACTTAATCCCAAAGAAATCACAAGGTTTCATTGGGTTTAGAATGGTGATCTTTTTTTTTTAAGCTTAAAAGCAATATTCTATCAGGAACACATCCATTTTGTTCATAGGAACTTAGGCTTATACAGAACATCTTTTTAGTAGATTTTGCCCTAAACACTCATAAGAATAGATGTATCTGTTATTTAATGGTTTAAAAAAAAATTAAAAGTCTTGGAAAGTTCAGTAGCTCTTTCATGGCTGCATTACTTATAATAATGAGATTTTAAAAACCATACATGCCTATGAAAATGCCCACTTCCCCTGTAGCATTAAGACAGTTCAATATTAATTTGTATTCATTGCTTAATTGATTGCAATTATCCACCTCACCCCCCAAATGCCTATGCAGTCGTAACCAGCTACTAATATTTTATACTGAATGAGGCTCCACTATCTTTCAAAAACGGTGTTATGTCGAAAGGGCAGAAATCTTAGTAAACAGCTGTTTGAGATCATTTCCCAACTCTCTTGCCCATACCATCTTGCCCATTGAATACTGGTAGTGCCTGACTTACACGAGTTTGTTTAGTGACCATTCAAAGTTACAACGGCATTAAAAAAAAGTGACTTAAGACCGTTTTTCAAACTTACAACCGTTGCAGCATACCATGATCATGCGATCAAAATTCAGATGCATGGCAACGGGTTCATATTTATGACCGTTGCTGTGTCCTGCCCGGGGTCACGTGATCACTTTTTGTGACCTCCTGCCAAGCAAATTCAATGCGGAAACCAGATTGGTGTAACAACCGTGTTGGGTTCAATTGTGGTTATAAGTCGAGGACTATGAGGGTAGAACAAGAAGCAATGGGTGGAAACTAAACAAGGAGAGAAGCAACTTAGAACTAAGGAGAAATTTCCCGACAGTTAGAACAATTAATCAGTGGAACAGCTTGCCTCCAGAAGTTGTGAATGCTCCAACACTGGAAGTTTTTAAGAAGAGATTGGACAACCACTTGTCTGAAATGGTATAGGGTTTCCTGCCTAAGCAGGGGGTTGGACTAGAAGACCTCCAAGGTCCCTTCCAACTCGTTGTTGTTGTTGTTGTTGTTGTTGTTGTTGTTGTTATTATTATTATTATTATTATTATTATTATTATTATTATTATTATTATTATTATTATTATTATTATTATTATTACCTGTAATCACTCAGTTTAACCCTATCTTCTCCTTTCTTCTTGGATGAGAGATTCTAGAGTTATGCCCAATGTAAGGGTCCTACAAACGCTTACCATCTACAGGAAAAATGAATTAGCTACATATTCATCCAGAAAATATCCATGGGTGTTTCAAAATCATTTACATAGTACAAAAAGGGAATAAGCAGGCAGATGGTGTAATTATTCCAGGAGCCTCAGATAAGCTAAGGACCTAATTTGTCTTTGAAAAACTATCACGAGACAAGTGGGGAAGGGAGAAAATCAAAGGAACATATTTGCTTATTTTTTCCAAATTGAGCATATTCTCACATATCTGAATTGACTGCTTTATTTATTGAGTTTCTATAGCCAGCCCCCTCAAGGACAATGACCCTGGGTGGCTAACAATACTTAAAGACAGAATCAAATCAATAGGACAAAATTATAAATAACATAAATAACAGCCAGGAAAAACAGCCAACAGCAAGTAATAATCATTCCCAACAGTCAACAGTTCAACCCCACAAGGTTTACCCTCATCTCCATTTCTAGGGAATGTTAAGATGGCAGAACTTGTCTGGACTCAAGTCAGACTAGACTTGTGTGGACAAGTGACTATCCCTGTAATTGAAGTGACTATCCCTGGAAATTGAAGTCAACTCAAGGTGTTGATTTTAACCTTTAAAGCCCTACATGGCTCAGGGCCAGGTTACCTGCGGGACCGCATCCTACCACATGTGTCCCCCTCGACCGGTTAGGTCCCACAGAGTTGGTCTCCTCCAGGTCCCGTCAACCAAGCAATGTTGGTTGGCGGGACCACGGTGGAGATCCTCCTCTGTGGGAGCTCCGTCTCACTGGAACCAACTGCCCCCAGAGATCCGGACTATCCCCATCCTACTGGCCTTCCGCAAAGTCGTTAAAACATGGGTCTTCCTGCAGGCGGGGTGAAATAGAGATCAATCCCCCATGTATAATTATTGGTTTGTTTTAATTTTTTGTAATTCTTTTTAATTACTAGTATTATTTTTCTATTAATTGTTCTTCCATTATGCTGTAAGCCACCCTGAGTCCCGCGGGAGTTGGGCGGCATATAAGAACGATTAATAAATAAATAATAAATAAATAAATAAATAAATTTATTTGTATTGTTCCCTACCCCTTGCAAATACTATGAAAGACTTTATCTAATGTAGTAGGACTCTAAATTTAACCCTGAAGATAGGACATGGACAATCCTTCCTACTCTACCTTTTCCATCAACCACTGAAGTTGACAGAAAGATGGGGATCCAGTGGGAGAACCTTGACCACCATTCTTGGAGGGGGGAGGAGAGAAAACCTTTGATCCTAGAACTACCGGATTGGCTTCCAACTCTTTGGGGATCTCAAAACTTTAACTTAAAACATTTGGCTTACTACAGTTGTTACTACAGTTACTTTATACATGTAATGGGGAATATTAATCAATAGACAATCCCATGTTTTTCAATATATTTAGCAAAGCGTAGAAGACTCATTTTTTGCAGGAAGATCAGAACAAAAAAAATTCAGAATCAAAATTAGGGAAAGAGAAAATGGCACAAATATCATGTATGTTAAATATCAAACACCGAGAATCATGTTAATTGTCTTGTTTAGAAAAGGTTGGATTAATATATTAATGGCAATATGGTAATATGGTAATATTAGTCCAATCGTCAACGATACATAAATACTTGTTAGAAATTATTATTTGGAATTTGGCACTTTGTATCCTGACATTTAAGAAAAAATACTTAACGGAAAAACGATTGGAAAGTTTTTCTATTAACAATTATTTATTGATGTTTATTATTATAAAGCAAAAAATGTGGGTCGCCAGAGTAGGATGGATGCAAAAATGGATCAGAACAATTTGGCCTATTTTTCTCTCCCTTCTCCCAGCTCATGTTGGGATTAAATTTAAGAACTCGGAAAATCCTACAGGAAAAAAATACTTGTGGTGTATTGCTTAATGCCTGGTAGGGGCTTCAAGCCAAGTACATTCCACTGTGAAAGCATACAAATTCAGAGAGAAATCAAAGGATTCTCAGATTTTCTTGGAAAGTGGAAGAACACTTAAAAATCATGTTTCCTTAAGAATGGCGTACAGGTAATCCTCGACTTACGATTTACAATTGAGACCAAAATTTATGTTGGTAAGTGAGACAGTTTTGCCCCATTTTACCAACTTGCTTGCCACGGTTGTTAAGCAAATCGCCACAGATGTTAAGTTAGTAACATAATTAAGTGAATCTGGCTTCCCCATTGATTTTGCTTGACAGAGGGTCAGAAAAGGTGATGCTCAATGTTTCCTCTAAGCTGCGCGGCTGCGCGGCCACGCACGTGATAAGAAAACGCCACGCAGCAGTTTCCAACTGCCCGGTTCGGTCCCTCCAGAAAAGAAAACGCAGTGCAGCAGTTTCCAACTGCCCCGCAGTGATTTTCAATGTTAGAGGGAACATTGGTGATGACATGACCCCGTGGGCCCAGCCACTGTCATAAATATGAGTCAGTTACCCAAGCATCTGAATTTTGATCACATGACCATGGGGATGCTGTAACAGTCATAAGTGTGAAAAATGGTCATAAGTCACTTTTTTTCAGTGCCGTTGTAGATTTGTACGGTCACTAAACTGTTGTAAATTGAGGACTATCTGTATATGTTTTGGACTCAGCAAGCTCCCTCACCTAATCCTCTGTAATCTAGATAGCAACAAAGCAGCAAGAGTTCCGAAACGTAATTCACATTAATTCTTGAATATCGTCTCCTTCCCAATTAAGACTGCAATCGAGTGCTCCAGTCTAACAGCTCTTAAAGTTTTGACTGAATTGGTGATGCTATTTCAAGATGGTGAAATATTCAGTAGGACTTCGAAAACATTTTATCTTATGCGTTTATCTTTACACACACACACACATACCAGCTTATGTCAGAAGTTAATACAAGTGGGCCTCTTCGTAAATCATTAATGCCATATGGAATAAGCAATCTTTTGATTGTTTGAAAATAAGTGATACAAAAGCTGTTTCATTTGCCGAAACAATTGCAGAATTTTTCCCTTTAAAAAAAACTCACAATAGATCCTCATGGACCATTTGTAACAAGTCACACAATCATTGCCTGAGAAGTTTTTAATTAAGCTGTTTAAAGGGAGAATACTAAATGTCCTGGTGTGGTACAAAGTTCTTGGTACAGGCATGCACTGACAACGCACCTATCTTGTATCAGCAATATGGAGGATGGCCATTAATTGGTTCCTGCTGATGAACTAGAAAGATGGTAAGGAAGAAGAAAGTCCATCTCTCTCTCTCTCTCTCTCTCTCTCTCTCTCTTCTCAATTTATGCATTTTAACCAACCAGTATCTTATCCACCTTGCAAGAATCTCAGACGTGGAGCATGGAACGGGGCCCTTTCTGGAGCTGCCCCTTATCCTGAGCAGATGCTGGGTCTAACCCTAACCAGTGCCCTTCCTTAATTGACCAAGCTGGCATCTGGGCTACAAATCACAATTTTAAATGTCTTGCAATTTTCCTAAAGTAGCATTATTCCAGAACTTTAACATTAACACTGAGAGCTTATGCACCGAAGACAAATTCCTTGTGTGTCCAATCACACTTGGCCATTAAAGAATTCTATTTTTATTAACAGAACATTAACAGTAATATCTACTAGGTTAGGCTTTCTTGAGAGAACAAGTAGGGGAGCAGAGGATGGGCTTTTTATCACATAGAGCAGCGGTTCTCAACCTGGGGGTCGCGACCCCTTTGGGAGTCTAATGACCCTTTCACAGGGGTCAGGAGACTTCATCCGGACGCTGCCATTTGGGTTTATTTGTTTATTTATTTATTTATTTTGGTTTTCTTATATGCCGCCCTACTCCCGAGGGACTCCGTGCGGCGTACAGCAAAAATACAAGAACACCAGCAAATAAACATTAATTAAAACCAAATACAAAAATTAAAAATTTAATATTAAAAACATCCATCAACCAGACAGGTAAAAGGGTTCTTTTACCTTCTGCGCATGCGCAGAATGCTTTGTGCATGCGCAGAGGGTAAAATAACCCAAATGGCGGGGTGGGAGGCATGGTGGCGGGGTGGGGCGCGGTGGGGGCATGGGGGTGGGGCGCGACATTAGGAAGGTTGAGAACCACTGACCTAGAGGTTCACCTATGACCCTTCCAACTTTGATTGTAGGTAAACCAGCAGGGTCAAAACAAGTGTACATCTTCTGTATTCTACTACTTCTCATGAACTGCTGCGCTATTCGTGAACGTAACCAGCAAACTGAACAGATCAAAACTAACATTCAGATCAAGTTTGCAGAACTTCCAAGCAAGTTGGTTTTTTTTAATGAAATGCCACTGTTTAATTGGGTCTGTTTACGAAAAGGAATTCCCCTTTGCTCTTCAAACTGGACTTTGCCATTTTCCAGCTGCCTCCACTTATGCAACAGAGTTATACCCTGATATATAAATTGAAAGCTGTTTCTTTAGCACTTTCAGGAATCTTCCTCAGTGGAAGTATGATCAGCTGATTCCACCAAGAAAGCAAGACTGAGCAGAAAAAGTTCTTGGAAAAAGCTCTAGCAAAAGAAAATAGGTCTCCCTTCAGTTCTGTTGGTCTTATGTAAGTAGACACAAGCACAAATTAGGTTATGCAAATTTACACAAAGGCAGCCAATTGACTAAACCTCATCCAATTACACAACTCAAATTCCTTTAATTCAGTGACAGCACTAATTAAAATGCCTGTGATTATTTGACAAACATTCAATTTAGTTGGGTCATAGCCTGAGCAATAAGTGATGTATGTAATGAGGAAGGGTGTTTAAAGCGTACAATTAATTCACAACGGGCTTTTCTTCTCTTTCTGTTGGCATTGTTATGAATAATAATATAATAAATAATATATTTTTTTAATTTTGTATCCCTACTTCCGCCCCCCCCCCCAATATATTAACTATATTCACACTAGCATAAATAACAGATAAGTAAGTTCCCTCCTATAATTTCATAATTGGACTCAAGACTTTTCAGAAATTTGGATAATATGTAGTTTGGCAGGAGGGGAAAAAATAATATTTTGCATAGTTAGTATTACCTTTCTTCTACCCTTAGTGAAAGAAATATTTAGAAATCACACTAGAAGTGACAACTATTCTTTGTATTGATCCATAATGTAAGATATTTATGGTATAAAATTATTCAAACTTGCTGAAAGACTAACTAAAAAAAGAGTTTCTGTATTGGGCTATGAGTAATTTATGTCATATTTTCACAAAAATAGTAGTAGATAGTTTAACCAAACTCTTTTTGTTTCTCTTCTTAGAAAAAAAAACACATTTCCAGACATGGAAACAAGGAAAAAAGTCTCTTGCACTGAAAATAATAAGCTGCCAGATTCTAGATTTGAAACTTCTTACTGGAATATAAGTAGCCACATGTCTTTAAATAGATCACAAAGCAAATCTCCATCCTTTCCCCCAAATTCAGACAATTGAAACTCCACTCTAATTTAATATTTTCCAACTGTGTCATAACAGAGACATCCAGAACTAGTTTTAAGTCCATTCCTTAAAGTCCACTTTAGCTATTAGCTAACAAGTTAGATATTTAGGTGAGCGCCATCACATCATTCCCCAATGAATGGACATTCATTAGGAGAGGTCCTTTTCCATCAACTAAGACTTAATTGGCAATTCATATATGTGTGTGTGCATGCACATAGACCAGGGGTCTCCAACCTTGGCAACTTTAAGCCTGGAGGACTTCAACTCCCAGAATTCCCCAGCCAGCAGGTCTCCAACCTTGGCAACTTTAAGCCTGGAGGACTTCAACTCCCAGAATTCCCCAGCCAGCAGGTCTCCAACCTTGGCAACTTTAAGCCTGGAGGACTTCAACTCCCAGAATTCCCCAGTCAGCTGGCTGGGGAATTCTGGGAGTTGAAGTCCTCCAGGCTTAAAGTTGCCAAGGTTGGAGACCCCTGACAGACAATTTTGGCAACATTTCCAATTGCATTCTATGCCGCTTAACATGGTGGACATCTCTAAGTTTATTTGGAATAAAAAAATCAGAGAGTGATCAGTTACCTTCTTGGCCAAACAGCGTCTGAAATCCCAAAGGTTTTTTGTGATTTGATCTACAGTAACTTAAATTCATTCTCCAAATGAATTGTCCTATTAAAGGTAACAACAGACTTGCAGGGGGGTTAATTCTTTTCAATGTAAAAATATTTGGGGCAACGTTTGACTCTTGGGATGGATCCCTTCATCCAATCCAAATGGTTACTTCGGCCAGGTCATAGGAATCCAACCCATTTAGAAGCAAGGTGGCATATTTCCTTCCTTCCTTCATAGGACAGGCGTTGGTATCTTCTCCTAGCCCCAGTTGCTGTCATGGAATTGCTGATGGAGTCGCCCCCACCTCTGTCTTCTCCCCCACCAAAAACTGTTGGGAGATCTTGCAGAAGTGTGTTCATAGATCTTAGTGAGCTTTCATTTCAGCACTGCTTATTCATGGGGGGGGGGGGGTGAAGCAAGAAAGACCTTTGTTGGCGACTCTGCAACAAACACAGGCTGTGCATCATCTGGAATTATGTCCATTGTCACTTCAATGTCTACGCGCTTCATAATCTGTACCTGGAGATATATTCCTACTGTGCATCTCTACAAAGGACAGTCATAGAGATTCTTATTTATTGTTTTCTCTCTCTCTGTTGACTTGGCAAGTTTAGCCACCCAAAACAACTTGCAAACTCGCCTCTTCAAGCTTTGGTTCACAAGTTGAATGAAAACAACCCCTAACTGGCGGGAAAAGAGCCCCCCCCCCAAATAATTTGTAAACCTCTTCAAATTACATTCACTTTTAACCTCGAATGCTAACAAAACCTGCGTGTCACTCATAGGAACAGGTGATCCACTTTACTGTCCCTAAGCTGGATTCAGCCATCCACCCTTCCCTTCTAAATTATGTTCTTCCTGGAAAAAACACGTCGTCAAATTGATTGGGAGGAAAGGCTAGAATTCATGTGATTATCCAGCTAGGTTTATTGAGCTGCTACTTAAAGGAGGATCCTTACTCATCTGAGAAAAGATGGATTCGCTCACACTTAACTAGGCACCACTAATGATAAGATGGATGGCTCAGGGCAGGGCCCTTCTGGACTCGCGCTGAATCCAGGCCAAGTTGCTAATCTGCCCTTGATGAGCACACGGGCTTTGTCTAGCCTGTCTGGTTCTAAGCTTTGCGTTCACAACATGTCTCCCCTCACTCTCTTTTCTCGTTTTGTTTTGTTTTAATTACAGCAACAAGGAGCGGCCACCACCGTCTATTGTGCTGTCGCGGCAGAACTGGAAGGCCTGGGAGGGATGTATTTCAACAACTGCTGTCGCTGCGTGCCGTCGCAACAGGCACAGGACGGAATGGATGCGGCTGCCTTGTGGGACCTCAGCGAGAAGCTGATCCAGGAAAGAATTGGCAGGCAGGGCAAGTAAGGAGGAGAAAGAACCAGCACATGCAGAGTACAGAGATCTATACTCTCAGACGGAGTGGGGTGGGTGGGTTAGGTTAGGGGTGTTGGGGAGGTGGAGCGAAAGAAACGTGCCAATATTGGAACGCTTCCAATCCTATCCTCTAGATGCAGAGGTCTCCAACCTTGGCAACTTTATGAGGTGTGGACTTCAAATCCCAGAATTCCTCAGGCAGCATGGCTGGCTGAGGAATTCTGGGAGTTGAAGTCCATACCTCATAAAGTTGCCAAGATTGGAGACCTCTGTAATCTAGAAGGTTAGAGCTGTAGATTAGTTACCATTAAATGAAATGGTAGCAATCATAACCAGCAGAAAAACAGACGGGAAGGAAATACGAATGGCACGGGGCTAATGGAGAGCGTAATTTTGCTAGGCTTAATTCACTCAGCTTTGCTTCCTATGATTAGTGTCTGAACTTTTTTTTTTAAGTTAGAGATAGGCTTAATTCTCTTAGCTTTGTTTCCCATGATTGCAGTCTGAACTGATTTTTTTTTTAAAAAAAAAAAGATAGAGAAGGAAATATCCAACGGAGGCCCTTGAAAAAGTCGGAGAATAAGCATTTTGGGGGGGAAAAAGAAACGGAAGCTGAATTGCACATTACCATTTTGTAAGCATAATGCCACTCCCCCTGTGCTTTGTGTTTTTTTTTCCAGTGCACAGCTAGGAAAATAAAGTGGGGAGTGGCTGACTGTATGTTTTAAAACAGGTACACACACCAGGGATATCCCTGCTCCCTGCTATAATCGACGTTTGGTAGCAGGACTAAAAAAAATTACTTTTCTGCAATGGGTTGAATTGGCCCTTGGAGAAGTTTGATTTGTATACTCTGCTTGGAAAAATAAAACACACATAAGACGTAAAATAGCCCCCTAGGACAGAGGTCTAAAAACTTGGCAACTTTAAGACGTGTAGACTTCAACTCCCAGAATTCTCCAGCCAGCTGGCTGAAGAATTCTGGGAGTTGAAGTCCACAGTTCTTACAGTTGCCAAGTTTGGGGACCCCTACCCTAGGAATTTCACTTTGTTATTTGGATTCTCCTCTCTAAGGAGAATAGCCCGTGACTGGTTTTGCTTCCTGCGTTTAAATGTTCAGTAAAACAATCCCAAGTATTAAATAATCGAAAAGTCTTCTTGATAGCAAATGAAAACCACTTTGCCTAAAAGGAGAAGATTCTCAAAGTCCAGGTTACGTCCATTCTAGTTAAATATATATAGTACACTATCCATAAAATATGATATTAAAAGATACATTTGCAAACCATTCTCTAAATACTGCAGGGTGAACTCGTTTCTTTACAAACACATAGGCTGTAAGTAACCAGAGGGATTAAAAGTTGAGAATTTTAAGGACAGTTGGATGTACAGCAAATATCATCACCATCGGCCCAGTTCACTCGGCACTATGTTCATTCAGTTTTTCTTTTTTGTTTCCTTTTTCAATTTAAATGTAATAAAAGAACATGCTTGAGTACTATCACCTGAAGAGAAATGGTTCCTGTGAATGTCTTAGTTCCTTTTGTTTATTTTTGTTTATTTTTTAAGAAAAGAAAACTTGAGGAAAAATAAAGAATTCTTTGACGCCATGAAAATTCACTTTTTTTTCCTTGTTCTATCCCAAGTTCATTTGTCTGTAGGTTTTTATTTTTTTTCCCATTGTTTTGTGCTTTGTAGCTTTACTCTTCATGCCAGGAAATCGTTGTAAGCCATCTGCAAACCGGCATCGTGTTATCTGCAATAAAGAAGCAAATAAAATAATGGTTAATTCTACATTGTAATGTTTCCATTTGTAGTGATGTGTGTTCTTACTGACATTTTTTTCATGATGTTTGAGTTGCTTGGTTTTACACCTTCCAAGGCTGTGTTCTCCTTTGCCCTTGTGAGGCTGGGATGAAGAAGAGTGAATAACAATAATTTGCTTAATGAACATAATCATTAAGAATTTCAGCAGATATATTCAGGGTTCTTGATTGGTCCAGGTTTCGAAAGGGTTGAATCTAGTCCAAGGAAATGATTTTGTCTCTCTCTAGATTTAACTTAAGGACCAAATGCAGGGGTGGGTTCCACTTACCTTTCGCTACCAGTTCGCATCAGGCCATCCAGCTGCGCGATTCTACTTCCGTGCATGCGCAGAAGGAAATTTGAAGCCGAAACACAGCTGAGAAGCCATCCAAACCAGGAAAAAAGCCCCGATTCTACTTCCGTGCATGCACAGAAGGACATTTCAAGCCAAAAAAAGATGGTGGCGCGCACGGACCGGGAAAGACGGCACCGGAGCCGTCACGCCTAAATTGCATCATCAGCGGGCTGCTACTGGAGCGCAAGCACCGGACCGCACCAGTAGGAACCCACCCCTGACCAAATGTTATCAAAAGCTGTAAGGAAATACTATAAGCACACATTCCTGATGACATCTACAATACTTTAGATACATATAGAGAATATTTTCTTGGATAACCAGAGAAAAGGTGTTTCCCTTCTTGTTGGAGAAAAGGTGACAGCTTCTCCTTTTCTCCACATGAAGAAAAATTCTTGGACAACTCTTTGTATTTTCTCTGACTATTGGAGAACCTCATCTGAGATCTCGTGAAGGCCAGACAATGGAAATTATAATGAATTTCCTTCTACAGTTTTAGCCAAATAATTTCTTCTACTGTAAACTTCCATGGTGACTAGCTCAGTGCTCATTCCAGCAATGCATTAAGCAAGCTTCTTTCTTTACATTACAGGGGATAATCACACTATCCCACATTTTAATAGCAATAGCAATAGCACTTAGACTTATATACTGCTTCACAGTGCTTTACAGCCCTCTCTAAGCGGGCTGCTTTACAGAGTCAGCCTATTGCCCCCAACAATCTGGGTCCTCATTTTACCCACGTTGGAAGGATGGAAGGCTGAGTCAACCTTGAGCCAGTCAGAATTGAACTCCTAGCAGTGGACAGAGTCAGCCTGCAACATTGCCTTCTAACCACTGTGCATCATGGATGGATGGATGGATGGGAGGAAGGGAAGGGAAGGAAGGAAGGAAGGAAGGAAGGGAGGAAGGAAGGAAGGAAGGAAGGAAGGAAGGAAGGAAGGAAGGGCAATGGCAATAGCACTTAGACTTATATACTGCTTCATAGGGCTTTCCAGCCCTCTCTAAGCGGTTTTACAGAGTCAGCCTATTGCCCCCAACAATCTGTGTCCTCATTTTATCCACCTGAGATTCGATCTGCCAAACTGCTGGCAGTTGTATGTAATGCAAGAAGATGCATTTGGTGTATAATAAAAAATGTTCTATGATTACTAATGTACACATTTTGCAATCTATTCCCGCTATGTGCTAGAACAGAGAAGAACTCAACAACCAGTCATTTGGAGGATATGAAGTTTCCACAAAAAGTCTGGGATTGGAGAATGGGTCTCCTTTTAAGCAACTTCATTCACAAGGTAGACTAGATTACCTTCTACTCCCGTTCCCAAAATGCAGTAATGTTATACAGATGTTGCTACGTTACATTTCCATCATCCTTCACTACAAATTGTGATTTCTAGTGAAGACAGACAAAGTCCAACTATACAAAGAGTTCAACCATGCTTTACTCTTTCCTGCTCTGGCACATCCAGTGCAAAACAAAACAAAACTCAAAAATGCTTTCCTCTGTTGTTTTGGTGATACAAAAGCTGAAGAAGCGTCATATCATCATCTCTCTAGATCAGTGGTTCTCAACCTTCCTAATGCCGCGACACTTTAATACAGTTCCTTATGTTGTGGTGACCCCCAACCATAAAATAATAAAATTATTAGGAAACTCAGAGGTGGGTTCTAACTTACCTCGCTGCCGGTTCGCTTCCTCCTGCGCTGCGTGGCCGCGCCTCATGGGCACTTTGCGTGCGCATGCATGTGCAGTGCCGAATTTAAAAAAAAAATTAAAAAAAAAGCCGAAAACAAGATGGCGATGCATGCGCAGTGCTGGAAATTCGGCTTCTGCGCATGCTCAGAAGTTCCCATGGTACAGATATATTTTTTTTTGCAGTAGTCTATTTGCATGTGGGTGGACCCGCCTGGAGACGGATAGAGGAGCGGTGTCTCAGTTCCTAAGACCATCGGAAATATGTGTTTTCCGATGATCTTACGCGACCCCTGTGAAAGGGTCGTTCGACCCCCAAAGGGGTCGCGACCCACAGGTTGAGAACCGCTGTTCTAGATCCAAGTCAATCTGGCATCTATTTTGCATACCACTTCTCTGACCCACATGCATTTCCTACACTGTTTCCCATTATGTGCAAGGATGATTCTACGATGCCTGTGCATTTATGTTAAAAGAGGTCTGGCAGGGTGGAACATGGAGGCACCAATTCAAAAACCCATTTTCCTGGGATTGTGTAAATCCAGGAGCAACTGCGACTTCTTTTAGAAGGAGGTGAGGGCTTACCTCAATTGAGAAAGGAACCGAGAGCTTATCCAAAAGTGGAATAAAATCTGTGTTCCTAAAACATACATAGATTGCCCTTATTGGCTGCTGCATCTATCATATATTTATAGCAAGCTGCTAAAGAAAGGAATACATTAGATTCCCAAGAAGAATTGTTTTACTAAACTGGTCTTGGCTGCACAACAAAAATCTAGTCTTGGCCATCTGATCCGCCCCTTACCACTGTGTTCCCTGCTTTCCATCATTTCAGAAACCTTTCTTTAAGCAACCGAAGTAGCAATATTTAAAAGGAATGAAATGGCTTTGTGATAAATAAAAAGGAACAATATTTCCAAAATAATTGCTTCTTTGCACTTTGATAAATGGTTGAAGTTCTCGATAATTCAAAGCCATTAGCTTTAAATGCTGCATTGTGCTTTGGTACATAATTCAGTGCATTTCCCTTTAGTCAAATTTATTTATTGATCTGTTGATAGATGAAGCATCGGATAATTTATCTAAATTGGTGCCTGAAAGTTTTTCTTTCTTCACTAACAGCTTCCATTCTCAGATTCATTAATGATAGCATCTATCTCCACATGCATTTTTTTTTCTGGCGGAACTTTGGTTTGTTGGAAAAGAACACCATACATATCGGAGGAAAACTCTGCCTATCATATCATTACTGTTGAAGTGTCTAGCTTTTCTTATCTTGGTGCACAGATATATGGTTAGCTGATGTCCTCTGATATTTTGGAAAGTGGTGGAATTTCTTGGACTATGAAGGAGATGGCAAAAAGAGTCCCACTTTTAGACTTGCAAGATTCTGTTCATGTAGCTTCAGAATAAAATAGAATTAGGTTATCTTGCTATATTTACTTTCTGGTCTATCAGGTAAGGCTGACATCAATCCTGCAAGTCTGAAAGTACAAATCTCTCGCTGTCTCATTTACAGATTGAGAAGTTGGAGAGGGTCTCGTCTAAGCATGTTGTCCAGCCCTCTATTTAGCCTGTGGGATATGCTGCCTCTTATCTGACCATTCTCTAAGCAGCATCTTCTGGCTCCGTCTCCCAAGGCCGCTCCTACATAATATTACAGTGGCTCACAAGTAGCCACCTCTGATCTTTGCAAAAGTATTATTGGTGTAAAACAGTTGCTGCAAGAGCTTTTTCTGAACGTTGACTACAATGCAAATGTCCATAGCTCAAAATGAGCAAGACCCAGTCAAGAATGTAGTAGAACAATCTAAACGTTCTACTACTATTTTAAATCCAATATTTATTAAAACTACATCACTCATGGGTACAAGAGCAAGTGAATTGCCCCCTGCGTATTGAATATCTCTGCATCCGTTACTTTAAAAAGAAGAGATTATTATTATTATAAAAATGGGAGACCAGAAAGGCCACATCCAACTCTTCAGAAGGAATAAAATACATGCAATTTTTGCCCTAAACATGGATCCTTTCCATAGAACAAAAGGCAAACATCCTTTGGGGTTAAAAGCTGAGCCTTAGAAAGTCTTTTTCAGCAGCACTGCAATAATTTGACTTATGTCAAGGTTGAATAGCTTTCTGCCAGGTGTTAAAACCCATGACCTTTCCAACCAAATACACTTATACTAACCAGTTTACCACTGGGACAATCGATATCTTGTAAGTGAGATAGTCTAGACAGTTCCTCTTTTGTCCTTTGCTGCTTAAGAATTGATAATTATATCTGGCTAGAAAAGAGAATGGCCTGGGCTGTTTGATAAACACTTCCTCTCTCTCTCTCTCTCCTGCTGTAATTCTTTCTGGTTTTCCATTCCTATAAACTTTACTTTCCCTGTTCCGATCAGCCTTCCCGAATTAGAGGGATTTTTACAAACCAAATCTATGTGTTTGGTCATATGGAAACCGTTTGCAAGAGGGAGGGATAAGAACCACCCCAAGCACAGTAAAAATAAAGGAATAAAGTTTTCTAAACAAAATAAACACTGTTACGGTTCCTGATTTCTTAAGCCTCTTTCTTTTTTTCCTGCCCGCCCCTGCCCCCAGTCTGGAGAAGAAAACCCTTACTCAAGTTCCAAGTTTCTTTCTACAGGGCTAAACTAGGTTAATCTTGGGTTTCTGGTATTTGCTCTCAAATATAATCACTTGCTCTTCCTATAAAGATGCCTCTTGACAAATCTATATAGTGTCCGAATCACCCTCTTTGAGTGGCCACAAAAGTCCCATTGAAAAACATAGGTCAAGCTCCACATCTTACTAGCATACACCTTTATACTCATCCCATATGTTTGGTGCAAAATTAACAAATATTATTTGCACTAGAGTGAGGCCTCCACTTCTGTTTGTTGCAGTCCAACCAATGCATTATTGGAAAAATAAAGAAGAATATGTTAAAATTTACTTGGGTGTGTGTGTGGTTGTTAAACTTTTCTAGAATCATTAAGATGGAGTGTTCTGCATTTTAGAATGCAAGTATAAGGGTTGTTTTTTTTAATAAGAAGTGTACCTCTAAGATTTTCCATGACATGTTAATTTTGTCCATCAGCTCAGAATGGCAAGGGGATGGAAACAGGACAGGTGTATCAGCTTTACCTGGCAGACCAGAGGGGAAATACAGCCAGATAAGCTAATTTATAATTATAAATTATAATTAGACAACACAGTATCAACAGTAGAGACCTTCAAATTTATAGGTTCTACCATATCTCAAGATCTAAAATGGACACCTAATATCAAAAAGGTCATCAAAAAAGCACAACAAAGAATGTTCTTTCTGCGCCAACTCAGGAAGCTCAAACTTCCCAAGGAGCTGCTGATACAGTTCTACAGAGGAATTATTGAGTCTGTCATCTGCACCTCTATAACTACAGTATCTGGTTTGGTTCTGCAACCCAACAGGACAGACACAGACTTCAGAGGATAATCAGAACTGCAGAAAAAACAATTACTACCAACCTGCCTTCCATTGAGGACCTGTATACTGCACGAGTCAAAAAGAGGGCTGTGAAAATATTTACAGACCCCTCACATCCTGGTCAAAAATTGTTTCAACTCCTACCCTCAAAACAACGCTATAGAGCACTGCACACCAGAACAACTAGACACAAAAACAGTTTTCCCCCGAATGCCATCACTCTGCTAAACAAATAATTCCCTCAACACTGTCAAACTATTGACTAAGTCTGCACTACTATTAATCTTCTCATCGTTCCCATCACACATCTCCTCCCACTAATGACTGTATGACTGTAACTTTGTTGCTTGTATCCTTACAATTTATATTGACTGGTTCCTAATATGATTTGATTGCTTATTTGTACCTGGACTATCATTAAGTGTTGTACCTTATGATTCTTGACGAACGTATCTTTTCTTTTATGTACACTGAGAACATATGCACCAAGACAAATGCCTTGTATGTCCACACTTGGCCAATAAAGAATTTATTCTATTCTATTCTATTCTAATTTATGGTAAAGCTGCAATAACAGAATCTTGCAAGTCTGAAAATACAATTCTCCTGCCATCAGCCCAAGAACTTTGGGGGTCCCTTCTGAGCATTTTCTTCCATCCATTATGTACCTGTGTCCAGTGGTGAAATCCAATTTTTTTTACTACCGGTTCTGTGGGCGTGGCTTGGTGGTCATGGTGTGGCTTGGTGGGTATGGCTTGGTGGGCGTGGCAGAGGAAGGATACTGCAAAATCTCCATTCCCACCCCACTCTGGGGCCAGCCAGAGGTGATATTTGCCGGTTCTCCGAACTACTCAAAATTTCCGCTACCGGCTCTCCAGAACCTGTCAGAACCTGCTGGATTTCACCCCTGCCTGTATCCCTCTTATCTGATCATTCCTTAGGCAGCATTTCCCTGGCCCATCTCCCAAGATCATCCCAAAATGCCATTACAAGATGTGGCTTCTGAAATCACACAGCCCTACACGGATTAAATTTCGTTTCCTTTCTCCAAACATGCTAATATTAGCTCATTTTCTTTAAGTCAGGCGTGGGCAATTCCTTCATGGTCAAGAGTCTTTCATATAATGAATTGGGTGGAAGTTGACTCTCACTGATGCAAAGTGGGAAAGATATGTTAAGTCAGGTTCACTTGGAATTTTCTGGATGTGGGAGAAGAGACCAGAAGGCATTTTTTTTGTACTTTTAGCTATGTTTTCTGCATGAGAACGAGAGGAAACCAGACCGCTATTTTTCCTCCAGCAATTTTCAAAATGCCAACAAAATTTGACATATTGAACACCGTTGGAAGCTGAGGAATTAGTTGCCTATCCCTGTTTTAAGTGCAGTTGGGCAGTTGCAGGCATCCTTGGACTCGTTCCAGCTATACAATTTCTATGAACAAAAGCAAAAAAAAAAATCTTATTCCTAAAACAATATAACATCTTGGTCAAGCAAAGGCTCCATCTTTGGAATGTCCAGCAAAATATAAAAAACACCAAGCTCTGGATTTTATTTTTTTAACCCAGAACTCTTCCATAGCTCTCTGTGTAGAGAGTGCTACTTCTCAACTGTTGAAAGATTGTCCTAAATTCTTTAAAAGATCTCCTTCATGGTGAGGTTCCATGAATTTAGTGGCCCATCTTTAAAACTGGAGAATCCATTTTTAGTCGGACTCGGAGGGTAGCTGTGACTGCCCCAACGACAACTGTTGTTATTTCCTGCTAGGTGAAGAAGGAATGCCTAATGATGTGTGGCATGGAAAACAATTGTTACTGTAATCCAGTAACTGCAGAGAGATTGACCTGGAAATAAAATGTGCATCACTGGAGTTCTCGGAAGGAAGGACTCGACTCAGATAATGCAAGGCAGATAATATAAGGTAGACAATGTAGACAGTTGCCTTCATCCAAAAAAAAAACAACAACACATGGGAGATGAAGGTCTGAAACTTTTTCAGCACTTTCAGGACAACGTGGATTGCCCAAATCAGCAACCATCAGCTGACAACTAAGAGTTAAGCCTATTTTCAGCACAAACGAGCAAAGCTGGTATCTCTGTAAGCTTGCTAAGTCTTACGCCATAGCAGGGGATCTGAGAGGACCAACCTGCCCAGTTTCTCCAATAGGTTTCAGACAATTTCCGTCTCAGTTGGCAATCTAAACAAGACTGTCACGATGTGAATATTGCCAGTTGAGCTTTTCTACTATATTTCTAGATTTACTGTATTTTCTAATCAATCAGACATGTGACATGTATTACTGCGCATGTGTGCATTCCAGGAGTTTGTCTCCTCCCCTTCCTTCTTCTCCTGCGAGCCTCGCCCGAGGCAGACGTGAATTCTTAGCTGAGACAATGTAGCTTATTAAGGTTTATGTTTTTTGTTACTTTTATACTAAAATAAATATTTTGTTAACTAGAATTAAATCTCGGTTTTATTTTCTAAGTAAGAATGACTTCAAGGGAACAAGATCCATACATCGCCTCGATAGGAATAAATTCTTATTCCGTCAAAGACTCCGCAAGAAAAGTCTTTTTATGCACAGTATTTTTCTTTCCTTTTCTTGCTGCATCTATTTGGCAAACCAATTTTCCCTACTAGAACGTGCACTCATTTGCATTTCCTACATGGTTATGTATGACTTTTTCCTAAACATAGCCTTCTGAGGTCAAATCTTGCACATGATAAAGGAATATTCTAAAATGCCACGGGCTTAGGCATGCAAAATATGGGTCACTCTGCACAAAGATTCAGTGGAGGCAAACCAGAAACATTTGCAGGCCAAGAAAAGGTTGGGAAAAGAGAAACAGACTAATTTTAAAACTACTTAGTCCCTTCTGGTTTTGACAACACAACTTACTATTGGGATATCTAGCTCTGTTTGGGGCAGAGCTTTGGCTGCAATGCCATGGCTGCAGACTTGATCTTTTTACACCTACGGACACATCTGGTCTGCTTTCAATGAGTGAGCAGAGAACAAAAAGAACACATATGAGGAACAACAACAAGAAGGGGGAAAACCGTTAAAGAGGAATCCATAGCTTCAGCTAAATTGTCTGCAGGTAGCCTCTTTCCCCTGGGCAGTTTGCTCCTCAACAGAACATCATTGCCACCACAGGTTCTGGTTCTTTGAGAGACCACTATCTCCAGTGTACATTTATTGAATAGCCCGGAGGCCTTTTCAAAAAAAGAAAAACAGAACAAACAGATACAGAAACAACCGTACAAATATATATATGGTACATGACATCAAAATTCAACGATATCAAAATTCAATAACTAAATTTCTAAAACTAGATAACCCAAATAAAATATCTCGTCTCTAACTCAGCTCATCTTTCTTACAATCAATGAAATTCTTTTCAATGTAGCTGGCTCGTATTGCTGTCATCCTATTAAGATAGCGAGTGATAGCCCTTGCCAGGGGAGGAGAGACTGCCTTCAATAGAAATGTTAATTTATGCCTTACATTCCAGTGGGGAAATTTATTTATAATTGGGGACAGATATTGTTTTCTTACTTCCTCATACATCCTACATTCAAATATTATATGCGCCGTATCCTCGACAACGTTTGCCCCACATATACATGTTCTTTCGTCATACGGGATTTACTATCTCCAGTGGTTTCTGTCCACCTAGGAAGGTCTGGCAAAATGGGTGTCTTGTTCAATTGAATAATGCCACCTCTTGGGTTTTGGAGGTGTGCCTTCTCTCTTACAGCACCTACCCTCTGGAACAGCAAACTCACTGACATATGTACTGTATGTGTCAGTTTTCCAATGTAGACGAGACAGGAAACACGGCCGATATTAGCTACAGCCATAGCATTTAGGCTTATATACTGCCCCATAAGCAGTTTGTTTACACACTTTCTGAGCAGTTTATATTGTAAACATTATTGCCCTTAGAAGGATGGAAGGCTGAATCAACCTTAAACCCATTAGGATCGAACTCCAGGCTGTGGGCAGAGTTTGCCTACAATACTTCACTTTAACCACTGCACCACCAGGGCTCCAATAAGCTGCTTCTACTTTATTATAAAGCTATATTAGAAGAATCTTGTAGTCTGAAAGCACCAATTTCCTGCCATCTCCTTTACAGCCCAAGAGGCTATGCCAAGGGTGGGCTTCAAAAATTTTAGCAAGGGTTTTTCTGCCCAGTTGCTGGGTGGGCATAGCCATGGTGGGCGTGGCCGAATCAGCCTCCTGCACCACAGCGGGGGGTGTTTTTGCCCTCCCCTGGCTCCGGAGGCTTTCCTCGAGCCTCCGGGAGGGTGAAAATGGCCTCCCCAGGCTCCAGAGGCCCTCTGGAGGCCAGAAATGGGC
>JALIGW010000015.1:10681615-10781615 GCA_023053685.1 Diadophis punctatus similis
CTCTACAAAACCTAGCCAAATTTCTCGCAAAACAACTACAACCTTATGCAGAATCCATCACCTCATATGTAAAAAACTCATTCCAGTTCATAGAGATCATAAAGAAACAAAACTTACAGCCCAGCGACCTACTCGTGAGCTTCGATGTCATATCCCTCTTCACCCAAGTGCCAATCAAAGAAGCCTTGACAGCTATCCAAAACAAATACAACCCCCCCAAGCACATCCTAGATCTGACCAACCACTGCCTATCCAACACATACTTCATCTATAACGGACAAAAATACAAACAAATGGAAGGAGCACCCATGGGATCACCCCTCTCACCTGTCATTGCTAACCTCTATATGGAACACTTTGAAACCCAAGCTCTAGAAAAATCTGATCACAAACCCAAACTCTGGCTCAGATATGTAGATGACACCTTCATAATCTGGCCACACGGGAAAGAAAAACTGGACAACTTCCTCATACACCTCAACAGCCTACACCCCAAAATACAGTTCACCATGGAAACAGAAGCTAACAACCAACTTCCCTTCCTGGATGTCTTAGTCTACAAGAAATCCAATGGCTCCCTAGGACACACCATCTACCAAAAGAAAACCCACACTAACCGCTATCTGCACGCACTCTCACACCACCACCCAGCACAGATCAACTCCGTAGCCAAGACACTCATCTCCAGAACAAAACGCCTAGCTGACGAACAACACCTAAAAACCGAACTAAATACTCTCACTAACGTACTAGTATCCAATGGATTCCAAAGAAATAAGATCACCAACCTAATCCAAAAAGAAACCCCCACTAAAATCCAAGACAGAGAACAAGAAAACGGCAAAGCCCTCCTACCATACATAAAAGGAACCACAGACAGAATCAGCAAGATCCTCCACAAACACAACATCAAGACAGCATTCTGCACAAACCGAAAAATATCCACCATCCTAAGAAACCCCAAAGACAAAATTGAGTTAGAAAATCAAGGAGTATATGAAATCCCATGCACCGCCTGCCCCACCACATACATTGGACAAACCAACAGAAGAATAAGTGCACGCATTGAAGAACACAAGAACTCAGTCAAAAAAGAGGAACCAACTTCTTCCTTGGTCCAACATCTTAAAGCCACAGGACATGAAATTAACTTTAAAAAGACCAGAACTATCGCTAAAACTGAACATTTTAACAACAGAATAATCAGAGAAGCCATTGAGATAGAGAAACGCCCACAAAGCATGAATAAACGAGATGACACCTCCCGCCTACCAGCCATTTGGAAACCCGCACTTGTTGACAAACGAGTCCCTAACACTAAGAATGACACTAGACCCACACTCACGAAAACCACACAGGATGTCACCACCACACACCCATGCAAAAAGCAAACCCAAACCCACACCAATGAGGCACGGCCACAAACCAGAAGCCAGACCATAGCTGCATCTTTAGCCACTCTAAACCCCTCCATTCCATACATGAAGCAAACTGACACCCCAGCCAATCATAGCACAGCCAACCCCCCATCCAATCAGAGCACAGCCAAGCCCCCAACAAATCAGAACACACCTCCACCCAATCAGAACACAGCCAAGCTCCCACCCTATCAGTTCAAACCTCCAGTGGCAGTTAAAAGGAAGAAACAGCTGCAATCTCACATTGCTCCTAGAAGCAGCAAGCTGAAGACACCAGCCTGATGATGACGAATGGGACTTCGTCGAAACGTTGCAAAGATACTTCCAATTTCACGCGGGAGAAAACCCGAATAACCAAAGACCTACATATATATATATATATATATATATATATATATATATATATATATATATATATATATATATATATATATATATATATATATATATATATATATATATATATATATATATATATATATATATATATATATATATATATATATATAGTGTGTGTGTGTGTGTGTATATGTATATGTATATGTATATATATATGTGTGTGTATGTATATATATATATATGTATATATATGTTTGTATGTATGTATGTATATATATATATATATATATATACATACATACATACATACATACATACATATATATATACATACATACATACACACACATACATACATACATACATGTCACAGTGTGAATATTGTCAATTGTATGTCTATGTTACTCATGTGTTTGTTAGGACCAATGTAAACAATGTCATCAACATAAACAAGAACAATTTCATATGCATTTTCATACCTTTTTGTGAACACGCATTCATCAGTTTGGGACTTAATGAAGCCCATTGAATTTAGTTTGTCTTTGAGACAGTTAATAAGTGATTAGATAGATAGATAGATAGATAGATAGATAGATAGATAGATAGATAGATAGATAGATAGATAGATAGATAGATAGATAGATAGATAGATAGATAGATAGATAGATAGATAGAATTCTTCATTGGCCAAGTGTGATTGGACACACAAGGAATTTGTCTAGATAGATAGATAGATATAGAGGCTTTGGGGGACTCAAGAGTACTTTATATTAATTAACATGATCAAATATATTCTGTATATATGCATGCTCTATTCTTTGTTTTCCTTCAAGAAATCAGTCACAAATTTCATTTTGTCCATATGTCTGTATTAGGCCAGGGCTGTAAAAGAAAGCTGTGGGGTTCAAGTAAAATTCTAATTTAATGAGCCTAGAAATCAATTAGTAGTCAGGTGAAATAGCTGGCCTTGAACAAGTTGCAGAAACAGGTGAAAGAAATACGTATTTACTAGACTGTTATACTGAGGCACTTCACGTGGACATCCTTTTCCCAGAGATGGGGAAAGAGGGGAGTCTGCATAAATGCAACGGTGAGGGTCCAGATGGTTCCTAATATCACTGTCTCAGCATATCCCACAGCATTTATCTGCTACTCCCTTCCCCCAAAGGAGCCAATACATAGCTAGCTCTCCGAAAACCAGCTTATCTGCTGCACCCAAATAGCATCTTGAAGCCCTCCATGTCACCTGCTAAGTGTCCGGTAGAAGGGGAAAAAAGTCTGCTATGGTAGGAAATTGGATTAGACAAGTGTGGAATCTGCCAAGTATTTCCCACCGAGCAAACTGTTAGCAATGATTGAAGAGTCATTTTTCAGCAGTTTGAGTTAAATCCAGTGTAAAGTTCTAAATGAGCCACTGGCCTCAGCTCATCCTGAAAGGGACCAACATTCTGCAATGCCCTTAAATGCTTCGTTTCAAAACTGAGAATGGTGCAACCAAGCCTATAAAAATAAGAGGATCAAAATATATTGATGATGGTGGTGGTCGTCATCATGAGTAATCTTCATCCTAAAACTGGTGAAAACTTAAAAGCTCAGTTCCTAACCAAAGACCTAAGAATGATTAAGGTAGTCCCTAAGGATGTAGGCAGTTCCAAGCAAAGGTTTGTTTGGTTTTTTTTGTAAAATTAGGGCATTCTGCTCCAACGAATTCAAAATATCAAAATATTGAGGAACTCAATATTTTAGGTATTGCTCCGAGGGCTCCAATCAATTGTTTGCATTTGTATTTACTGTATGTGTTGCCATATACATAGGAGATTATTTGCAGTTTTTAATTCGTCAGTTTTGTAACTCTCACAAGTCCTTTCCACTCTATTTCCAATGAATATATTGAATATTCAAGGGGTATTCCTTATTCTGCCCACACTGAAGTCAACACATTTGTGTATGTCTTGCTCCATGATATATACCCTTCGTTTAGCTTTTGAGTACTGCGAGCTTGGGAAAATGCTATTTGAGTTTGTTTCTACTTTTTCATCATGGTTTTATTGTGATATGGCTCCTTCCTTTCTTTTTTTGCTATGAAATCAGGATAATCCAAATGTTGGATATGGTACAAGTACACTAGCATATATAGTGATCTAAATGTGGTTTCCAAGTTGTGTTGAATTCTGGGTCAGATTCAGAGGTGGGTCCCTCCTGGTTCGGACCAGTTCAATAGAACCGGTAGTAACTTGGCGGCCTGGGTCACTAGAACCGGCAGTGACCCAGGCCTGCCATGCCCCCAAACAGGCACTCTTGGCAGCGCCATAGGCACCGCCATCTTGTTTTTTGCTTCTGCGCATGCACAGAAGCTGTTTTTTAAGCACTGCGCATGCCCACACACACCTACGCGGCGCAACACTGAGCGAACCGGCAGCGAAGAAAACCGGAACCCACCCCTGGTCAGATTGACTTTTGAAATACAAAGCTATTTTGGTTATCTTTCTGAAGAGAGAACATTCACTTCTCCTGGTGGGAAAGAACCTCGTTTTAGGTCCTTTCAAGATTGAATTTAAGGGTGCTTACCTTTTTTTAGAATGACACTTCTCAACTGAGACACAAGAGAGGCCACTTGACACTGAAGACTCAGAAAACGAAAGCTATTTGCCATTTGGTTTTCTAGGGAAGCGGTTTATTTCAAATTTGGAAGCACGGGAAGGAAATATAGTCGTGTGGCACAGGGCAGGGAGGTGAAAATTGCAAAATGGTTGGAGGGAATTTGCATTTTCAGTTCTCTGATTGTTAAAGACAAAGACCACCCCCTGTTAAAAATCCCACTGGGTCAAGGCAAATCAGAATTGTCTAGTTCACATCAACACAGGCAATTAGAAATTGTTTTGCCATCTTGTGGAAACAACTTGGCCAGCATCCCTGCGCTATTTAACTGGAAGCTGAGCATAAGCCTCTTTTCAACGACAGCGCTGAGATTTCCCATCACAATCACATTTACTTTCCTAATAAATTATCATTGCTTACACTACAGTGGGCCGGGATGGGAATTAAAGCATGCTGCTTAATTGCCATTGAGCAGCACCCCTGAATCAATGGTATTAGTGATTTTGTTGTTTTATCATATAAGCCCTAGGAGCAGCAAGTCCAGCCCAGACCCCTTATAGCAGGGTTGTCAAACTCAATTACATTGAGGGCCAGATCAGGGTTGTGTTTTACCTCAGGGGGCTGGGGTGGGCATGGCCAGGGTGAGTGTGGCAAGCTCGACATCACCCCCTGTCGGGGGCACCTGTGGTGGCCCGAGTACTCTGTCAGCGAAAACAGGTTCCCGAGCTCCGTTTTCGGCTGCCACGGCCTCCTGCAACCCTCTGCAAGTGAAAACAGTTTTCATTGGCAGAGGGTCGCAGGAGGCCGTGGCAGCTGAAAACGGAGCTCGGGAACCTGTTTTCGCTGGCAGAAGCACCACAGGCCAGTCCTTCACTGTTTCCAGGGCAGCCCCACGGGCCGCATCCAGTCCCCAGGCCTTGAGTTTGACACCCCTGCCTTATAGAATCTTCCAGGATCACTTTTGTAGCCCTCAGAGGCCGTTCAGATTGGGTGACACAAAACAGAGGGGTATTTTCTTTGCATTTAGAGTTATTACAGGGGCTTTAAGAGGAACAGCAGGTAACAAAGCCTTACCGACACATGAAAAACCACCTTTTGAACCCTTTCCCCCCTAAATACTCCTCCTGGAAGTCACCAAGCTCCCAACCTCTGAGTATGGACCTTGAGATGATAGGAGTTCCATAGCCTTTCAGTAAAACTGGCTTGCAGATAAGCTAGATTTGGCTGGCCTTTTGAAACACTTCCAGCCACAAACCGTGGCTTACACTTCTCAGAAAATAGGTCCACCTAGCCTGCTAAGCACAAACCAGCTCACAAAGTCCACCATGAAAGAACCCGCTTTGCAATTTGTAGTAGATCTCACATAGGAAAGATTGTCCTAAATATAAATAAACAATGGTAGTCTTCCAATAGTTGAAAGGCTGTCACAGGAAAGAGGGTCTGGGTTTATTCTCTGTGGTGTCCAAGGGCAGGACAAGAACCAATGGATGGGAACTGTAGAGAGAGGGATCCGATTTAAAATTAGGAGGAATTTCTTGACCACAAGAGCTATGAAGCAGCAGAGAGCCTGATCTCTGGAGTTGGGGCTCTCGATCAGCAATGGCTATTTTCTATTTTGAATATAGAGTTTCATCGTAGAGTAGAATTCATTCATATCGTGTATACAATCTCAGACCAATAAAATGCAAATATAGAATGTAAAAATTGTATTTGAGATGAATTATGTATCTGTTTTGTTTATAACAAACTAAATATATGGGTTAAATGAGCATAAATAATAAAAATGTAATTTGCATTAGTCTAAATCAAAAAGGGGTTTTAAAGCTGTGAACTGAGAAAAGGTGCATATTTCAAGGGAGGGAGGGAGAGAAGGAAGGAAGGAAGGAAGGAAGGAAGGAAGGAAGGAAGGAAGGAAGGAAGGAAGGAAGGAAGGAAGGAAGGAAGGAAGGAAGGAAGGAAGGAAGGAAGATATATTATCCTGACCTTTATACTGCATGAAACTACCTAGTCTGGCTATTCAAATCTAACGACTGTGAATTACAGTGCAGTATAAGCAGTTCAGCAATTAAACCAATCCAAGACACACACACACACACACACACACACACACACACACACACAACCACAATTCAAAGAAGGACTCCCAAGACATAAAGGAAATTAATTTACCCGAAAGCAACAGCATGATAATGTACTTCATAAAAATAAATGAAGTTTGTTATCTTGTAAAACACTTCATCTAACACCACCGCTTCGTAAACTGCACTGGCTTCTAATAGGTTTCCGGATGCAATTCAAGGTGCTGGTTTTTACTATGAAATTTTGCAGGCAGGGGTCTAGGTTACTTGCAAGACCATTTATCTCTAAGTCAGTGTTTCTCAACCTTGGCAGTTTGAAGATGTGTGGACTTCAACTCCCAGAATTCCACAGCCAGCGTTGCTGGCTGTGGAATTCTGGGAGTTGAAGTCCACATATCTCCAAACTGCCAAGGTTGAGAAACACTGCTCTAAGTCATTTCCATCCATTCCACAAGAATTAAGGCGGGCACGTTCTGGTGCCCATCTGTGAAATAGTGCCATCTGATTGGACTCAGGAGGCATGTCTTCTTGTCATGACACCTGCCATACAGAACAGTCACCCACAAGGCTTGGGTAGTCCTGAACCTGTTAGCTTTCTATATGGCCTTGAAGACTTGGCCTTTTCTGAGCTTGTCACATATGCTTTACTATATGTATGGCTAATGTTGGGGTCTTGGTTCAATTACATTGTTTGGTGTTCATTTATTCTAGATTCTAGATTTTGTTAGTCATCAAGAGCCATTAGATTGAGATGAACAGTTTTATAAGAAGGAAGGAGGGAAGGAGGGAGGGAGAGAAAGAAGGAAGTATAACAGATTGAGAAGTATTAAGAAAGATAATGGACTGTGCAGAAATGAATAGACTTACGATGAGAATTAAGGACAAAGAAGACTCGGAGTTTTATAAAGTTTGGGGGAAATTTTATGAATGGGTTGAAAAAGAAGATATATAAAATTACTTAATGTAAATTTAATAGATAAATTTAATAGATAAGAGATAGGGAAATGAGAAATATGAGTGTAATAACTAAGATGACAAAAAGAGAAAGGAGGTAGCATTAGATAAATATTTACTGTATATATACCAAAATTTTAGAATAGAGTGATAATAGAAATTAATATTTAGCATTTAAGGATACAGATATTAGAATTTGAAAGTGAGTAAAATTGTTTAGTCTGTCTTTAATGAGTGAGTTGAGTGTCTGATTGTTAATGAATGTATGTACGAAAAAGAAATGGAAAAGCCGGGGGCTGCGATCCTGACCCCCCTCGCTGAGTGTGGAAACAGAAGCGGGGGGGGGGGGGGCGGGGGCGCAGTGACCCCAGCCTGTGAGAATGGTATGTATGACCTGCAGGAAATGAGGAGGACCAGCGGGGAGGGGGAGGGGATCTCTGGTGGGGATGAGAGCCGGACCATCTCGGTCATAATGGGAAGAGGCAGATATGGCGGGAGCAGAGGGGAGGGCCGCTCTCGGGGAATAAGACCTCGCTGTTTACAAGCGATCCCTTGTTCCGGCCCCTCTGATCTGGTTCCATCTTGCTCAACCCGGATACCTGGCAACCAGGGTTTTCAGGGCCCTGGGCTCAGGATGCTGCTGCTTAACGCCAGGTCAATTATCAACAAAGCCCCCCTGATACGTGATTTAATCACAGAGGAGGGGGCAGACCTGGTATGTGTTACCGAGACCTGGCTAGGGCAGGAGGGGGGAGTAGCCCTCTCCGAGATATGCCCAGCCGGTTTCTCGGTGCAGCACCATTCTCGACCCCAGGGAAGGGGGGGAGGAGTGGCAATTATAACGCGTGGAAATCTGCATCCTCGTAGGATCCCTGCCCCGGAGATTGTTGGGTGTGAGACGCTCCTTCTGAAGTTGGACTTAGGGGTTCAGGTGGGCCTTTTCTTAACGTACCTGCCTCCCAGCTGCGTAAGTAAGGCCCTGCCTGAGTTGCTCGAGGCAGTAGCCGACTTGGCGGTTGAGTTCCCTAGGCTTATAGTACTGGGGGACTTCAACTTGCCATCTGCTGGCGAAACCTCTGGGGTAGCTCAGGAGTTCATGGATTCCATGACAACCATGGACCTGACCCAAGTAATTCAGGGTCCGACTCATGAGGGTGGTCACACGCTTGACCTAGTGTTTCTTTCGGGGCAGTGGAGAGATGATCTGAAGATAAGGGATATAGTCATCACCCCACTGTCATGGTCAGATCATTTCCTACTGAGGCTGGATTTCACAACCCCACTCCTCCCCCGCAGGGAGGCGGGACCGACTAGGTGGTTCCGCCCCAGGCACCTAATGGAGCCGGAAGGATTCCAGAGGGAACTTGGGGAGATACCTGAAACCCTGGTACACAATTTGGCTGACTCCCTGGTGGCTGCTTGGAACACCGCAGCATCAGGGGCTCTAGACCGAATTGCGCCTAAGCGACCTCTCCGTGGCAGTGGATCCCGGAAAGCTCCCTGGTTCACCGAGGAGCTCCGGGAGATGAAACGCCAAAAGAGACGTCTGGAGCACCGCTGGAGGACCAAGAGGGCCGAATCTGACCGAACACTATTAAGAATTTACATCAGATCTTATTTAGTGGCGATAAGGGCGGCAAGACGATCCTATCTTTCCGCTCTTATTGCGTCCGCAGATTCTCGTCCAGCCGCCTTGTTTAGGGTGACTCGCTCCCTCCTTGGAAAAGGGGGGAGCGAGGAACACTTACAAGGCAGAGCTGAGGAATTTGCTGAGTTTCTGTCGGATAAAGTCGCTCAGATTCGGTCAAACTTGGACTCTGGCAGGGCAGAGTCCATAGAGGTGACAGGGGCAAGTCCTAGTCCATCATTGTGGGAGGAGTTTGGGCCTGTTTCTCCCGATGATGTGGACAGGGCTATGGGAGCGATGGGTACCTCCACCTGTTTATTGGACCCATGCCCCTCCTGGCTGGTCTCGGCCAGCAGGTCGGTGGCACGCGGCTGGATCCAGGCGGTGATCACCGCTTCTTTGAGGGAGGGATCCGTACCGCAGTCGTTAAAAGCTGCGGTGGTGCGACCCCTCCTGAAGAAGCCTTCCCTGGATCCAGCTGATTTGAAGAACTATCGTCCAGTCTCCAACTTACCTTTCTTAGGGAAAGTTGTGGAGAAGGTGGTGGTGACTCAGCTTCTGCAGCTCCTGGATGAAACAGACCATCTAGATCCTTACCAGTCGGGCTTCAGGCGCGGCTACAGTACAGAAACTGCCTTGGTTGCCCTGATGGATGATCTCTGGCGAGCCCGGGATGGAGGAAATTCCTCCATCCTGGTGCTACTTGACCTCTCAGCGGCTTTCGATACCATCGACCATGGTATCCTTCTGCATCGGCTCGGCGAGTTGGGAGTGGGAGGCACCGTTTTGCGGTGGTTCTCCTCTTATCTCGCCGATCGGATGCAGTCGGTGTTGGCAGGTGGGCAGAGATCGTCCCCTAGGCCCCTATCATGTGGGGTGCCTCAGGGGTCGGTTCTCTCGCCCATCCTGTTTAATATCTACATGAAACCGTTGGGTGAGATCATTCGCAGACATGGGGTGTGTTTCCATCAGTACGCTGACGACACCCAGCTGTACATCACCACCCCGTCTGACTTCAGGGAGGCAGTTGATGTAATGTGCCGCTGCCTGAACGACGTTAAGATCTGGATGGGGAGGAACAGACTCAGACTCAATCCCGACAAGACTGAGTGGCTGTGGATATTGCCTCCTAAGGACCATGACAACTATCCCTCCTTGGTCTTTGAGGGTGCGAAACTGACTCCCTCAGACCAGGTCCGCAACTTGGGGGTCCTCCTAGATCCACAGCTAAAATTGGATCACCACCTTTCTGCTGTGGCTAGGGGGGCCTTTGCACAGGTTCGCCTGGTGCACCAGTTGCGGCCATACTTGGAGAAGGAGGCTCTACTCACGGTCACTCATGCCCTTGTCACCTCGCGTTTGGACTACTGCAATGCGCTCTACATGGGGCTACCCTTGAAGAGTATCCGGAGACTTCAGCTGGTACAAAATGCGGCTGTGCGTGCTGTGGTGGGTGTGCCAAGGTACACCCACGTGACACCAATACTCCGCCAGCTGCATTGGTTGCCCATCGGTCTCCGGGTCCAATTCAAGGTGTTGATCACCATCTTTAAAGCCCTTCATGGCTTAGGACCAGGATATCTTCGGGACCGCATTCTGCCTCATACTTCCCTCCGACCGGTTAGGGCCCACAGAGTTGGCCTCCTCCAGGTCCCGTCGGCCAAACAATGCCGGCTGGCGGGCCCTAGGGGGAGAGCCTTCTCTGTGGCTGGCCCCGTGCTCTGGAACCAACTTCCCCCAGAGACCCGAACCATCCCCACTCTGCTGGCCTTCCGAAAAGCCGTTAAAACATGGCTTTTCCTGCAGGTGGGGGGGATAGCTTAATCCACCTGAGATCACCCCCCAAGTATGTATGATATCGAATGAATGTTGCTGTTTTAATATTGTTTTTAATAATTCGTATTTGTTTTTTAATCACTTGCATTTTGATTATTCTTGTATTTTTTTTCCTGTTGTACGCCGCCCTGAGTCCTTCGGGAGTTGGGCGGCATATAAGAATAACAAAATAAATAAATAAATAAATAAATAAATTGAATGAGCTACTGAAGTTATACCTTTGTTTCTATAAGACAGGCAGCAAAATTAGAAATTTGAGATGATTGAGGATATTCTATTATTTTTTATTCAAAAGATAGTATAAATATATGTTTACTTATTGTTGGTATATATGGTTTTTATGTATTGTGTTTTATGGTGGAGAAAAATAAAAACTTTTTTAAAAAAGGAAGGAAGGAAGGAATGAAGGAAGGAAGGAAGGAAGGAAGGAAGGAAGGAAGGAAGGAAGGAAGGAAGGAAGGAAGGAAGGAAGGAGGCTCTGGACCCATTGACCTTTTAGTCTGAACAAGTCCTCTTTTGACTCTAAAAATGTTCACGTTGCTCCTACAAACTCCTCAAGACATTCCAGAAGTTTAATTGGACTTTGAGTCAGAAATAGTTATAACTTGTGTTAAGTGACAGTGTCCTCTGATCCTATATTAATTAACCCATGACTATGAATTCATTCAACAGCATAGTTGAGAATGATAATCTGTGATTTTAAATTCTCTTGAGGAACATGATATAGGGCAATCTAGGGTGAAAACAAGAAATTCCTGCAAGTTCAGCTACCACCCATAGAATGTAGAGAGATGTAGAGAGTGTGTGGAGGAAATAATTTGGATCTCCATGAACAATGCCCATGTGAATTCCTGAGTTTAGTATACTTAAAATGCTTAACAAGTTAATTTATTTTATGAATCTATGCTGCCAATACATTCTCTGATGTTTTTTTTTTAAAGAAGAGATTGGATAACCATTTGTCTGAAGTGGTCTGCCTAAGCATGGGGTTGGACTAGAAAACCTTCAAGGTCCCTTCCAACTCTGTTATTCTATTCTATTCTATTCTATTCTATTCTATTCTATTCTATTCTATTCTATTCTATTCTATTCTATTCTATTCTATTCTATTCTATTCTGTTATTATTTTTGCACTGTATTAAGCCACCCCACCCCACCCTCCCTCTCCCTCCCTCCCTCCCTCCCTCCCTCCCTCCCTCCCTCTCTCTCTCCCTCCCTCCCTCCCTCCCTCCCTCCCTCCCTCCCTCTCTCTCTCTCTCTCTCTCTCTCTCTCTCTCTCTCTCTCTCTCACACACACACACACACACACACACACACACACACACTTAACGAAACCACATCATTCTTCCCCCTCTATCACATACACACAAACACATACACAGGCACAAGATTAAGAAACAAGATTAAAACCAATGAAATGTATCCAGTTGTATGAATTCAGCCATTAGCTTTCTAACTATATGGGCAAAGTGTGTTTTGTGAACACAGCCTATACATGTGCAATAAAAGTGTTACTTTTTTAAAAAAAATGAGATAATAGCAAGAGGTAAGAACCCTGGTTCACGTTTATTACGAGATATTTCCATTTGGGAAAGCTTCTCCGTTTCATGTTCTCCTTTGCCTTCATTTGTTAGGAGGACACCCCCCCCCATTTAGATAAAATATGCCAATATAGCCTGTATTTACAGGTTGCCTTCAAGACATCTTGCGCGCGCACACACACACACACACACACACCTGTTTCTCAAGACAAAGATATAAATGGCTATTTATTTGTGGACAGAAAGATAAAAGTCTCCCATAAAACCCAGAACGGTTTAAATTAAATACAATTAAAGTGTAAATCCCAGCACCCATTTAAGGTCCATTAGATTCTTTTATCTATTGCAATATTAAATGCTCAGAGGCTGTGATAGCAATTTAATATTTGGTTTGGCTTTAGCTTGATCTAAATCTTGTGCATGTTGATTATTAAGCACACATAACCACATCATTCTCTCTCTCTCTCTCTCTCTCTCTCTCTCTCTCTCTCTCTCTCTCTCTCTCTCTCTCTCTCTCTCTCTCTCTCTCCTCCCCTCCCCTCCCCTCCCCTCCCCTCTCCTCTCCTCTCTGTCCATTTCTACCTTCCATCAGAGGCCATAAATTGTCTCTTATTACAAGATGCTGGAGAGATACTGTAGCACAGTGGTTCCCAACCTTTTTGTGATCGAGTACCACTTGAAGGTCCCGTACAGTCGCCGCGTACCACCTGGTTCCATAGAAACTAAATTCGATCAGATATCACTTTATTTCCATAATTGTACCGTTCCTTTTTTGGCCTCGCACATCCAGCAACTGGATTCTCGGGCCGCTGGGACCAGGTGGGTGGCTTGTGGCAACAGTTGTGTTAGACAGTAAACATTTTTGTGAAGTAAAAAATAACTAACTAAAAATCGTTCATGACCCCGAAAGTGTTCGCGTACCACCTGGAAGGCCCTCGCGTACCACTAGTGGTACACGTACCACAGGTTGGGAACCACTGCTGTAGCAGTTTTGCTCCTGTGCATAAGAAGAATAGAGTTGCCTCCAAAGCAGTTTGGCAGCAGTGCTTTGGCTCTCCCCACAAGATGTACCACCTTTCTGCCATCAATTTTATTTATGTAATAAAATTTAGAGAGCTGCCCAACTCCAAATGACTCCAGATGGCTTACACTTGAAAAAACCGGGACACTATAACAGCTAAAGAGATCATAGGCATTCCAAGGCAAACTCTATAGCAAGCACAAATCCTACACCGATTCAACCACTAACCCCAGGTGAGCGCCGAAGTTTTCACTAACTTTCTGAACGTGGGTGGAAATTACACAAATCATACCAATTTCTGGAATGATACTGTTCCAGGTGCTGTGATAGAAAATCCACACTCTCTATGTCCTGCTAGATGATACTGTTGAAATGAAGGGACTGGAAGTACCTATTTATACGGCACTAATGAGATCACACTTGGAATACTGCACCCAACACAAAAATGATACTGAAACCCTAGAAAGAGTAAAGGAGAACAGCAACGAAGATGATAAGAGATGTGGAGATGTGGAGACTAAACTGTATAATGAATGGTTGTGGAAATTAGGGATGTCTGTTCTAATAAAGAGAAGGACTAGGGTGGTAACATAACAGCAGGTCTGCCAATATTTGAGGGGTTGCCACAGAGATTAAATTCTCCAAAGCATCTGAGGACAAGACAGGAAATAACAGATGGAAGCTTATCAAAGAGAGCTCCAACCTAAAATTAAGAAGAAATATCCTGATAGTGAGAACAATTTCTACATTGTTCCTACAACTTACTACCTACAACTTACTACCTACAACTTCTACATTGTAAAAACTTCTACATTGTAAAAACATATGGACTACTAAACTCGACCAGGGCAAAGCAATAGACGCAATCTACATAGACTTTTGTAAAGCCTTTGACTCCGTAGTACACGATAAACTACTCCTAAAACTAAAATCTTATGGCATCTCTGGCCCCCTACACAAATGGATAACTGCATTCCTGTCAAACAGACAACAAGTGGTTAAAATAGGATCATCTCTATCAAACCCTGTACCTGTTAACAGTGGTGTTCCCCAAGGAAGCGTTTTAGGACCAACTCTCTTCATTCTTTACATAAATGACATTTGTGATATTATACAAAGCAACTGCATCCTCTTCGCAGATGATGTAAAACTATTCAACACCACAGACAATACTACAACCCTTCAAAAAGACCTTGACTATATATCCGAATGGTCAAACAAGTGGCAACTACCTATCTCTATCAACAAATGCTCAGTCTTACACATTGGCAAAAATAATCAAAACACTAAATACAAACTAGATGATCATGACCTTGATGATGATCCTCACTCAGTAAAGGACCTCGGAGTACTCATCTCTAACGATCTGAGTGCCAGAGCCCACTGCAACTACATAGCAAAGAAGGCATTAAGAGTGATTAACCTAATCTTGCGCAGCTTCTTCTCTGATAACATTGTACTCTTAACCAGAGCATACAAAACATTTGCTAGACCGATTCTTGAATACAGCTCATCAGTCTGGAACCCACACTACATATCAGACATTAACACAATTGAGAATGTCCAGCGATACTTCACAAGAAGAGTATTACATTCCTCTGTTCACAACAGAATTCCTTATGAAACCAGACTTGAAATTTTGGGACTTCAAAATTTAGAACTCCGCCGCCTTCGATTTGACCTAAGTGTAGCTCACAAAATTATCTGCCTCAATGTCCTACCTGTTAACGACTACTTCAGCTTCAACCGCAATAATACACGAGCTCATAATAGATACAAACTTAATGTAAACCGCTCCAGACTTGATTGCAAAAAATTCGACTTCAACAACAGAGTTGTCAACGCCTGGAACACTTTATCTGACTCAATAGTTTCTTCCCCAAACCCCAAAAACTTCAACCTCAGATTATCTACCATCGACCTCACCCCATTCCTAAGAGGTCGGTAAGGGGCGTGCATAAGCGCACAATCGTGCCTACCATTCCTGTCCTAATGTACACATATATTCTTACCTCTTTTACTTTTATTCATGCTTGTACTATTACATATATATTCAATCATGTTTACTGTTTATACTTTGTTTATAATCATACATGCTTGACAAATAAACAAATACAAATACAAATACAATTAATCAATGGAATAGCTTGTCTCCTGAAGTTGTGGGTGCTCCATCACTGGAGGTTTTCCAAAAGAGTTTGGACAACCATTTGTCTAGAATCAAATAGGGTTTCCTGCTTGAGCAGGGGTCAGACTAGAAGACCTCCAAGGTCCCTTCCAACCCTGTTAGTCTATGTTTTATGTTCTATGGTCCTTCAAATAACTCAGCCCTATGGATTCCACTCAGAAGCAAATCTGCTCATTTACAATGCTCTTGTAAAACAGCTAATCAGAAGATTCAACCAATTAAATAATCAATTCGACATTATTTAAAGCTGTGTTAATACTTTCACTTGGAATGGTCTCATTGACTTTTATAATTTAATTTTTAAATTAAAAAGTCCATTGATCAATTTATCTAGCATCCGTCTCCAAAGTTCATGCACGTCTATTTTAATTCAAATTCAAAAATCATGACACGAAGATGCTTTGGCCCTGTTTCCTCTCCAATAAAAATACTCAGTTAATTAACAAATGAATAGGCAGATAGAAAGATAAATAAACTCTTTCTGTCTTCCAGCTTTGTTTCTTATGATTTCATGGACAGGTCCATATAGTTTTCTTGACAATAATACAAAAAGGGTAGCAGTACCAATGTTATAATGTCTTCTCAGTCTAAGAGAGTGAATAATAATTTGCAAAATTTTACTATCTTGGAACATCTTCACCTTCCTCTATCATAAAAAATATTGGCTAGTCACCTCTCCTGTCCATGAAACAATTGCTAGTAAATGAATTTAAGAAAACCATCCACCCTAACATGCTTAAAGTTCAATTGGGTGCTAATAATGAAATTCTCCAATTAAAAAACTTTGTGCAACTTAATCTGATCAAGAAAGAGTGTGTGAGTATCTTCTTCTATTGACAAAGCTTCCTCATTGTTTTGGATTTCCTGGTGGTATCTCAACCAAATGTTAACCAGGATTGACCCTGCCTAATGTATGATCAGACAAGGTGCTGACATTTTAGACAAACATACACAACATTAAGATGCATAATGGAGATGTAACACAATTCATTCTTCCAGTTCATTTGATCTTCACAGCAAACCTATAGAAACTGACAAAGAAGATCAAAGCTTCTTCGATGCACATCATGGAAAATTTCTAGTCTCACTTTACTTGAGAAACATTAAAAAACAAAGATAAAGCTGTTCAGCTACCAAGCATAGCATCATATTTAGTTGCAAGAATACCTCTAGAGTCCACAAATTCCCACGGGTATGATAAAGAGTATCCGGGAAATAAGTCTGCAGTGTGCTAAAGCAGTTTTTGTGACTGACCACAGCCCAGCAGCATCCACTTCATGAACCAGTAAATCTTCCATCTCAGTCACTTTGTGAATGTGCTCTATAGACACAAAATCTCAAATCTACCCTCAGTCCAAAAAGATTCTCTATTCCCGAAATGGAGACTATGAGATTTATGGAAAGATCCATCTCCTCTGATCAGTAACCTTCCTCCAAGGTCACCCAATTTCTGGTTGATGTTGATCTGAGACAGGGCCCAGTCTCCACCACTCAGTTCTTACCACTTGCATTCTTTTGAAGGAGCCATTAATATTCCCTGCAAAGATCTCAATGTGATTACCCCAAAGAGAGATCTCGGGAACATAATACTGCTTTCAAACTCATCTCTTTGAACAATTGAAAACGTCTGTTCTTGAAGCATTCACTCTACATTTTTCTGTATATGTATCTACCCATGAAATTTATAAATAGAAATGGGTAGGTAACAAAATAGCAAAATGTTTCCGTTATTTCTTTTTAACCCACATTAAAATCAGGGCTAAGCTAAAGCGATGAACATTTGTGTGTATTTGTGTGCATAAACGAACGCCCTTCTGGTCCTGCATGTTCTATATTGCACATGGCTCAAAATGTCCATTTTGAGACATGTGCAATATGGAGTGCCGCTTCCTTTGACCAAAATTACGCATGCATGTCTTTTATTGGCCACCAAGGAAGAGTCTTTAAGGTTTTAGTTTCAGGAATTGGGGTAATAGCATCATGAAACCATGCACCCTTTTCCTTCTTAATCCCAATTATTGCTGAGGGCCATAGCTGTTGAATCATTAGGGAGCCTAAATTCCTGGCGCAATTAACATCTCATATTCATGAAGACCTCTTTGTAGTTTTAAGAGGAAATCTCTCCGCAGCTGGGTAAGCCTGAGATTATCTTTTGTGCTAAGTGGGAAGAGATTCCTTCCTTCCTTCCTTCCTTCCTTCCTTCCTTCCTTCCTTCCTTCCTTCCTTCCTTCCTTCCTCCCTCCCTCCCTCCCTCCCTCCCTCCCTCCTTTCCTTTCCTTTCCTTTCTTGTCTTGTTTTGTCTTGTCTTGTCTTGTCTTGTCTTGCTTCAGCCTAGAGCAGTGATGGCGAACCTTTTTTCCCTCGGGTGCCAAAATAGTGCGCATGCACGCTTTTGCACGCGCGTGCGTGCCCACACCCATAATTCAAAGCCCCTCACTTGCCCCACCCCCTGCACATGCATGTGTGACCCCCCACACCCCCGTTTTCCGACTTCCAGTGGGCCCGGTGAGCCCATTTTTCACCCTCCCCAGGCTCCAGAGGCTTTCTTGGAGCTTGGGGAGGGCAAAAACACTCCCCCTGCCACCTTGGAGGCCCTCTGGAGGCCGAAATCGCCTTCCCATAGCCTCCACGTGAGCCAAAAATTGGCTGGTGGGCACGCACATGCGCACTGGAGCCAAGCTAGGGTAGGCTCGTGTGCCGGCAGATATGGCTCCGCGTGCCACCTGTGGCACCCGTGCCATAAGTTTGCCATCACTGGCCTAGAGTAAATGCTTCATTTAGCCAAGTGGCTGAGCAGAAGGTCTTTCCCAGATGATTATGGAGTTCCCCTCCAACCAGAATGCGCCTGCTAGCAAGTAGAATTGGAATGGGGGCTTCAAAGTGTTAACAAGACCCACGAAGACTTAATGGATCAGAGTCTTTTTACAGCTTTGCATCCTTGCAAAAGGGACCTTGAGCAGGCAATGAAGAAATAAATAAAGAAATGAATAAAAGTGCAATCCAATATGTTCCTGGGGAAAAAGAAAAACAATGAAGGGGAACCGCAAACAAAATAAATTAGTATTTTTTCCCCCTCCACTGCTTGAATTGATTCCTAAGAGCATCAGCCGCTCAGGCAAACATATCTAATATAAAAAGGGAAATCAGGGGGAGAATTAGGCCATCAGATATGGTTTAAGATAATCCCCACACACACAAAACCACTGCAACTGAACAAATTCTGACATCTTCCCCAAAGTAATTGTCACTGGACTGGTGGTATCCTGAGCCACAGGGGCGGGTTCCTCTTATCTTCTCCTACCGGTGCACATCGCGACGTTGTGCATGCATGCGCGCTACACACGCATGTGCGTCCTCTTGCGTGATTTCGGCTCTCTGCACATGCACAGAAGGACAATTTCACTTCCGCGCATGCGCAGAGAGCCAAAAAATGTAAAAAATTCCCAAAAAAGAGATGGTGGCGCGCACAGACAGGCAAAGAAAGCAAAGGAGCCATTGCGCAATCGGCGGGCCCCTACCGGAACGGCGGAGTGGACCGCACCGGTAGGAACCCACCACTGCTGAGCCATAAGTCTCTCCTTATGCTGGTTGGGGATCGCCCTTCAAACCTACCCTTCAAAAATGAAGACTAAATTCATACAATATGCTAGACCAATTTGGAATGGGTCAGTTTATGGGTTGAGCCTGTTGGCCCAGCCATTCCCATAATATCTTGCATGAATTGGGTCACTGCATTAACAATTCACTTCAGTTACCTTGTAGGGCTCAGTATATTCTATCTGCTTCTACCTGCTGCTTAAGACAATGCATTCCATTTCTACCCTACATTTTGATAAGCGCCAAACAGGTTTGCCAAACAAAAGCCGAGATGGCGTAGTGGTTAAATGCAGCACTGCAGACTACTGCTAGTTCAGCAGTTCAGCAGTTCAAATCTCACGGGCTCAAGGTTGACTCAGCCTTCCATCCTTCCGAGGTGGGTAAAATGAGCACCCAGATTGTTGGGGGCAATATGCTGAACTCTGTAAACCGCTTAGGCTGTAAAGCACTATGAAGCGGTATATAAGTCTAAGCGCTATTGCTATTGCTATTGCTATTGCTGAATGCCAGGGAAAGAGCCATGCTGAAACATAGCTGTGATGGTATTATAATCTTACACTAAACAATTAGAGCGTGTGATGGTATTACGGTAAATGATTACAAAGTTTGCCCTTGATTAATTCTATGATTCTAATAATCCATCTTTTTAACAGATCCTCTGATTGATTACATTTAAATAGTCTGCATATCACCTCCCTGAAAATCAATAGCTATTCTCCTACTCTGGAGAAGGGTTGAGATAATTTATGATTTAGGAAGGAAAACCGATCTGTAGGTTTTGATAAGCAGAAGCCTGTCCGTATCCCAATAAAATGCTGCAGGGGAGAAATTTTGTTACCATTATACACACAATGGCATCAAATGTGTTGAGTGGTAGGGTTTTATTTTTTTAAAATAAAAATGTACGGAAGGGGTTCCCTGGATAGATGATGTGAAGAAACCAAGGGACCAAATGTGACAGCACAAATGGAATAACCCAGTTCCTAGATTAATGTAGAAATTCTCCTATCTAAAAGTTATTGTTTTTACAAATACGATGCATAAATTCATACATGCATAATTGTGTTGATCAGGAAGGCTCATATTTGGCTACCAGTTTCAGTCAGCTTCCAAAAGACACTGAAATTACTCTGCTAAAATAAGCTGAAGACACTTTTAAAAGATAGCTAAGTTTGGTCTATGTAATATACATCCTTCTGTAGTTTTTTTTAGAAAGCTTCTTTATTCATACATTTGTTTTGCAATCTTCTATAGTATATAGCAGTGGTGGCAAACCTTTTTGGGCTCGCGTGCCAAAAAGGGGGGGCGCGCTCGCGCACGCTCGCGTGCCCACACCCATTCCCTCCTCCCCCACGCATGCGCACAACACCCCCCCATGCTGCCCCCTGCGCATGCGCACACACCCCCACCCCCGCGCAAAGGCTTACCGGAGCCTGGGACGACGAAACCGGCAAACCGGAAGTGCGAAAAAACGCACTTCCGGTTTACCGGTGTGCTGTTTTTTGCACTCCGGAGGGTTCAGGGAAGCTCCCTGAAGCTCCGGAATGCAAAAAACTACAAAACGGACAAACCGGAAGTGCGGAAAAGTGCACTTCCGGTTTGTCCGTTTTGTAGTTTTTTGCATTCCGGAGCTTCAGGGAGCTTCCCTGAACCCTCCGGAGTGCAAAAAACAGCACACCGGCAAACCGGAAGTGCGTATTTTCGCACTTCCGGTTTGCCGGTGGGCAACCCTCGCGTGCCGGCTTCTATGGCTCCGCGTGCCACCTCTGGCACGCGTGCCATAGGTTCGCCACCACGGGTATATAGTATATCATATGTCTATAGTATACATATGCATATATCCCTAATATACACATTTCATATGCATTTTCCAAATAATTGTTCCTACATTTCTATCCTAAGTACATACTTGTTAACCCCAATTTTTCTTCGTTTCTATGTCCAATTATTTCTATCTCTCTATTTCTATATCTGTTTAGGGGAATATATACATTTTTGTATCCACCTTACTAAACTATTTTCCCTCTCCTGATCTGTACTGCATGAATTTTTGTAGGTACACCTTCCTTAGGTACGCATGGTTCTGAGCTGAGAAACAGCGTTTGACAGACCCTAAAGGGTTTTATGAATTGTTTTCATCCAAGCTGTGTTGGATTGTAATTGAGTAGATCAGGACATGTTTGAATGAAAAGACAACTTGTGATGGATTTCTCTATCCATCTCTACCTGTCAGACCTTTCATTGGGATGGACCTGACCACACACACTCCAAGACTTATGGTGGCCAGGGAGAAACCTGTACAACTCTCTTGTTTCAGATTGCTATGTTACTTGCATTTTAAAAAAGAGATGGGATCATCAATGATTTATGCTGTAGAATTTTGTGGTTTTCTTTGCCAAGTGATTCCTTCCCTTCCTTTCCCTCCCTCCCTCCCTCCCCCTTTCCTTCTCTTCCATCATTTTCCTTTCCTTCTTTCCTTTCCTTTCCTTCCCTTTCCTTTCCTTTCCTTCTTCCCTTCCCTTCCCTTCCCTTCCCTTGTTGACTGACTAATGTGTTCCATTCTGTTGAGGGGTGGGCACTGTTGAGGGAACCGCAAAGGAGTTCTACAATATGTCCAAGACCAGTATGTCCAAAACAAGGGAAAGGGTTACTGCAGTAGCAAAACAGGATGTCTGTACTTGAGACAAAAGTCATATATCCGTTTAGATACCAAACTGATAATCAAAGGCCTGAAGGTAAATCAGTTGAAGTTTTGTACTTCATTACCCTGAAGGCTTCATTACCCATCAACCTGCATAATACCAGCCATTTTATTTTCCATCTTAAAGCAACGACGATGACAACAAAGCTGTGGTCTATGAATATACAATTCTTCTTCTATGATTTACTTTACTTACTTTGAGAAAAAGAGTATTGTAGCATTACATAGGTGTATGTACTGGGCCACAACGGAAAGCTTTCTAATGAGTCCCATTGAGACTATCAAGTTGAGATGGTGTCAATATGATTGAAGCCTAGATCTAGCCTCCATTTATGTTTCTTTCAATGCCTCAACGTATTTCCACTTTATGGCTAATTGGGGATAGTTTAAAAGGCTGCTAGATTCAGTGACCAATGCTTCTTTATGGGGAAGAGATGTTCCAGTCAGGAGTTAATAATAGCCTAACCAACATACAGAGTTCTTGAGCAACATGTGGGGTTAGTATGGATCGAGGTGCCAAAATTTAGACCATGTCGAGTGATGCCAAAAGGGGTCTATAAATCAGAATACAACCATGTTTAACAAAGGGAGGTAGTAACTAGGGTTGAGAAGAGATTAAAAATGCAAGTGTGTCTGTCTGCAATTTGAACAAAAATTCACCTGCATCACAGCTGAATATTAAATGTTAATCTAGTCACTGTCACTTTGCTTTGTTTGGTCTTGGTCACCAACTGTTAGCAATCATTATGCAATTGAACCCATCAATGAATTCATTAGTTAATGTTCATATAGTACTTTGAACATCTAGACCCCTGTAAAGCTATTTCTGTTATTATTAATTTCCTTCCAACCTTACCAATGATTCTATAATTTTTACAGTACAAACAGCAACATCTTGCGTTGTTCTGAACCTCCTGGCACTACATACTTTCAAGCCATCCCCATTGAATCTTTAGGAGTAAAATAATACGCAATGCGTAAAGCTGCAAACTACATCTAAGAAAGAAAACTAACTTAAAACACAAAGAAAATCTTACAACTTGACGACCAGGAATTAGATAGAAATCCAAAACTTCCGTCTCTGCTATTAGTGACAGAGAGGAATCGGTGCATGAAATAGAATCAGAGATAAACATTTCCATGGGTGCCATTCTCCCCCTCAAGTATTCTGCACCTGTCAAGTCTGAGATTTAACAGAAAAACAGAATTGGAAGGGACCTTGGAGGTCATCTAGTACAACTCCCAGCTCAAGCAGGAGAGTCTATACCTGTGATGATGAACCTATGGCATGCGTGCCCGAAGTGGCACACGGAGCCATCTCATCTGGCACGTGTGGCGTTAGCATTTCCTCTTCCGGGTTTCTGGTGTGCATGTGCACGCGATGATCAACTGGCCTTTGTGTGTGCATCAGTGCTGGAAATCGGAAGAGCTGGTCTTCTGTTTTCTGGCGTGACCATGCGCAGCGGCCAGCTGATCGGCATGTGCGCATGCATGGCAGTAACTAGAAGATTTGCAAGCCTGTGTGCATGCATGCGCCAGAAACCAGAAGTTAATTTTTCAGGGCGCGCATGGCCCCTGGGCAACTCCTCTTTCTGATCGCGGCCGACTTGGTGCCGAAAAGGTTCGCCATCACTGGTCTATACCATTTCAGACAAGTGGCTATTCAGTCTCTTCTTGAAAACCTCCATTGATGGGGCACCCACAACTTCTGAAGGAAAGGCATTCCACTGGTTGATTGTTCTCACCATTAGAAAATTCCTCCTTGGTTCTAGGTTGCTTCTCTCCTTGATTAGTTTCCATCCATTGGTTCTTGTCTTGCCTTCAGGTGATTCGGAGAATAGGCTGACCCCCTCTTCTTTGTGACAGTCCCTCAAATACAAGAACCGATCACTCTTGGCCCCATGAATGATTTATTGTATGGGTTTTTAAATTGTGGTTTTTAATGTTTTAATATCTATTGTTTTTAATGCTTTTTATATTTGATGTTGCATGTGAATTTTTACTGTTGTGAGCCGCCCAGAGTCTCTGTGGAGTGGGTGGCATACAAATGCAACTAATAATAATAATAATAATAATAATAATAATAATAATAATAATAATAATAATAATAATAATAATAATAATAATAATAATAATAATAATAATAATAATAATAATACTGCTTTCATATCTTCCCTAGTCCTTCTTTTCACTAGACTAAACGTACCCAATTCCTGCAACCATTCTTCATATGTGTAATTTATATAAACATATATGAAAACATGTTTCATACGTTTTCATATATGTTTCATATATTGGCCAACTTATCAATTCTCTATCAACAATGCTCTTCTTTCTTATTCAGTCCTGGACTCCAGGGATCATATGACAAGAAACACCAATGTTTCAGATCACAATGGATCTGGTCGTAGGAGGTAGACTGTAAGATACTTGAACAAATATGGGTTCACAGGTCCTAAGAAATCCAAGTGCCCCATATTTGAACAGTCTGAAATGTTTAGAAAATTAACCCAAATACCAAGTTCTTTTAATAGCACCTGGGAAAGAGATCGGCAATGAAGGTGAAAAGTTTTTTGTGACCTTAGTGAGAAAGAAAAGAAAACAGATCAAAGTTCTCTGAAACAAGGCAAAATGACTCGTTTTCTTTCTAGTTTTCGCTCAGCATCCTTAAACATGGCCAAGTGCTTTGCATAGGGGCTGCCCCAGCCAATTCCACTTCCTCTCCTGTAAACATGAATAAAAGCTTCTGTCACTCATAGAAACAACATGGCACCAAGTTCGTTTTTTAAAGAGATTTGGGCTTCTTCTCAAAAGATAGGCCTGTTTTTCTGACCTTTCAGCCCAAGTTCTTCATTTTGTTCTTGTCCAAACTGCTCTAGAAAGAGTGCAGAGAAGAGCAACAAAGATGATTAGGGGACTGGAGGCTGAAACATATGAAGAACGGTTGCAGGAACTGGGTATGTCTAGTTTAATGAAAAGAAGGACCAGGGGAGACATGATAGCCGTGTTCCAATATCTCAGGGGCTGCCACAAAGAAGAGGGAGTCAAACTATTCTCCAAAGCACCTGAGGGTAGAACAAGAAACAATGGGTGGAAACTAAACAAGGAGAGAAGTAACTTAGAACTAAGGAGAAACTTCCTGACAGTTAGAACAATTAATCCATGGAACAGCTTGCCTCCAGAAGTTGTGAATGCTCCAACACTGGAAGTTTTAAGAAAATGTTGGATAACCATTTGTCTAAAATGGTGTAGGGTTTCCTGCCTAAGCAGGGGGTTGGACTAGAAGACCTCCAAGGTCCCTTCCAACTCTGTTATTATTATTATTATTGTCTGCATTTATGTTGTCACTTCAATATTTCAGACAGCAAAACCCAAGCACGTGAGAACAGTTGAACCTCCTTGTTTTTGTGCTAAAGCCACTTGGCTTTGGAATCAGCTAAAAAGCTTCTGTTTCTTCACCCCCATTTGCAGTTCTGCCCTATTTTACAGACCCGCTTTCTTGAATGCTTGCAATAAATAAATAAATAGGAAATACTTTCGATACTTTCAAGTTACCGTAATTGTGGCAGTAATAGCAATGTTTGCAACTCCTTAAAAACCCGTTTCCTGTAGGTAAGCCAACTCGGTGGAAATGTTTGCAACATTGTTTTAGCCTGCAAACAACCTTTGATTTTATGTATTCTCTTCTGTTGCTCTTTCTATCCCAGTTGAAACTTTCTCTTGAGTTTATTATCTTTTGAGAGAGCTCTGCATACAGACCTTGCTTGCCGTATCCCCATGAAAGTGGGAAAAGACAGGGCAAAATCTTCCCTATTCCACAGTTGCAAACCTTCATCCCAACTCTGTGACTACATTATCCTAGGAAAAGTCCAAAATGAATGGCATGATAGGTATATAGCCAAATCAGGCTGTCATTCAATGTTGACTCAGAAGGAATGCAATGAAGGGATGCACAACAGCAAATATTCGCTTGGAAATTTTTTTGGTTTCCCACAACGCCGCTACTGCCAATTCAGGGGTCGGTTCCACTTACCTTCACCACCGGTTCACATCGCGATGTTTCGCGCGCGTTCCCCCATGCAATTTGGCTTCCGCACATGCTCAGTAGCTGGAATCGGCCCAAAACACAGCAGAGGAGCTGATCAGCTGTGCTTCGGGCAAAGGAATAAAGGTCAGTTTAAACCCGGGGGTGGGCGGGAGGGCCGTTTTACAAGCAGCAGAACAGGAAAAACCTTCAAAACAGTACAAAAATTCAGGGGAAAAAAAAGAGATGGCGGCGCCCACGGACTGGCACCAGCCAATCCAGTTACATAATGTCACCAGCGGGTCGCTACCGATTCGGGCAATCCGGTCTGAACTGGGAGGAGCCCACCCCTGCGCCACTTTCTGCAAAGGGATGAATCTAACCCCTCACAATACATTAAGCTGGATTTTGTGGCAGAAGAGCTGAAAAGGGTTAGTGACAAAGGAGACTGGGTAGTCTACCGATTTAGATGTTGGCTTGGCATGGTCAAGAAAGCGCAAGGCAATTCATAAGGAAACCTAAACATCCAAAACTTGGTTTGGCCTTCATTGCAACCCTAAATATTTTTTGAGTGCAAGGGATTTTGGAGGAGTGGGTTAGGGTAGGACAGTTACAGCAGTGGTGGGTTGCTAGCGGTTCACCCCGGTTCGGGTGAACCAGTAGCGGTGGCGGAAGGAGGCTCTGGCCACCCGGCCGGACGTCATCATGGACGATCTGCGTATGCACAGAAGCAGCGCGTGCGCACATCTCCGAACCGGTAGCAAAGGTAAGTGAAATCCATTACTGAGTTACAGTTAGCAAATGAAAAGGTGAGAATGAAAGAGCAAGGTCAAATAACTCAGCTCAGCGTTTCTTAACCTTGGCAGCTTTAAGATGGGTCCACCTCAGCTCCCAGAAATCCTCAGCCAATCTGGCGAGGGAATTGTGGGAGTTGAAGTCCACCCATCTTAAAGCTGCCAAGGCTGAGAAACATCGACTTAGCTATTCTATTCATTTTCCTTTATTGCTGAGGAAAGAGCTATGAGCTTATACCGAAAATAGGATGTTCAGTTTAGCAGGATGGATGTGAAAGTGGACTCTGCTTTTTATGATTTGCAAGGGAATCTTCTCCCAGGAAGTGACAGGAATTTCTAAAACAAAACCATTGTAGATTTTTTTTTTTGCTTTTCAGATGGGTACAGGGTAGGTAGGTGGATCCTATTCCCCCGCTGAGATCCCGAAGGTCAGCCTAAAGCAGATATGAGGTTTTTGAGTGGTGGCAGATGCCAACCCCACAACCAGGCAGGTGAATTACCCAGGCGATCAATGGTTAAAAACAGGAGTTGTAGTCCAGCAATGTTTGCTTGATAGAAATTATAAAGTTGCCGTTCCACATGCAACTCAGGGCACTATATACAGTTTCTTTAACCACCATCAAATAGGGCCCTTTCCCTTTATACAATCTTCCCTTTACATAGGCAGAATCCTGTTGGATCAAGCCAAACACCCATCTAATCCAGCATTCTGTTGGACCACCAGGTACATTCCAGAAACTCACAAACACAGAGAAGACCAGCAAAGGTGTTTTACTGTTTCCTCTTCTCTTTCCTTCCACCTTTTCCAGCATCATAACTGAACGTGTTGCTTTTATATTGATATTGATTGTCTCCTGATTGCCTATTTGTACCCTATGACCATCATTAGGTGTTGTACCTCATGATTCTTGACAAATGTATCTTTTCTTTTATGTACACTGAGAGCATATGCACCAAAGACAAATTCCTTGTGTGTCCAATCACACTTGGCCAATAAAGAATTCTATTCTATTCTATTCTATTCTATTCTATTCTATTCTATTCTGTTCTGTTCTGTTCTGTTCTGTTCTGTTCTGTTCTGTTCTGCTCTGCTCTGCTCTGCTCTGCTCTGCTCTGCTCTGCTCTGCTCTACTCTACTCTATTCTATTCTATTCTACAACCTTCTCCAGAGAGCTGGATCTTTGGCATAATGTATCTGAAGTAGGATAATTATTTCCCCTATGGAATCATCTCAATTGGTACTCATCATGACATATAACAGAAGCACACTTTCTATGATAAGGAAATGTATTTTGCTCATCTTGGCAAGCGGGAAGATAGTACAATCTTCAAGAGAGGCGTTTTAGCCCTTTGGGTCTCTAGCTACTGATTTCCTCCTTCACAGATTGATTTGCCAATGCAAGTCTTTAGAGAAGGAGTAGGTGCCCCAGGAAGCAGAAATCAGCCTTATTTCTGAGTTATCTTCCTGGGTTTTGTGGCTCAGCATAAAGGCAGCTTTCTGCATGAGTCTAAAAATACACTCTTGTGGTTAGGAACTTTAGAGAAATCACATAGCCAACCTTGCTATATAAGGCCCTTTTGTGGGGAAACATGTCATCCAGCGGCTGGGGAAACCTGCCTCCAACAATGGAGTAGAAAACCGTGAGTGTTTCTCAGCAAGAGTCATGATCTACTGGAGGAAGGGAGAGAAGAAGTACTCAAAACTAAACTGGGAGAGTTGTAATCTCATGCTTTAAGTCTTGAGCTAACCACCAAGGGTAATTGTAATTTAAATAAAGCAGGGAGCTAGTCTACAAAGCAAAGTATGACTAATTTCAAAGTTCAAGTCCAGAACAATACAGGTAGGTAGAAATAGTCCCTTCATAAAACATGCATGCAAAATCCCCCCCAGCCACATTTTTTAAAAATGGAATAATCAGTTGGAGATGGCATGAAATGGATCAAATATCTTTTCATTCTCAACTTCCTTTCTTCCCTGACTTTCTAACATGTGAGCTTGGTGGTTTTCTTGCAGATTTGATTGCCAAACCAGGTGATATTATCAGTGCTGATGCTGCCTAGTTTGATGACACTGATGTTGATGAGTCTGATGATGTTATGCACCTTGGTGGTGAGAAAGTCTGCAAGAAAACCACCAAGTTCAGAAAGCACCAAGGAGCCCACCCTTCAATAAATGTGTCACGTAGTGAATATTGTCAGTTGTATGTCTATGCAGGGTGATGCACCCCTATCTAATATTATGGTATATTCCAATACAAGCAGAACATGTGATATGCTTTTTACGCATGTCTACATTTCTAAGCCACCATTTAATTCTCCTTCTGACTTGGCTCTTGACCTGAATGGTCGTGTTTTCTTAGCAAAGATGTAATTATTCAGGATTTATTGTTTTTGTACTGAAATAAATATTTTCTATTAGACTTTTAATCTCGGTTTTATTTCCAACTGTCTGAATTCCAAGTAAAGATCCAACATCGCCTCTATGAGATTTTATTCTCATCCCAACAAAATGTTACAAATGTTCTCTTCTATCATTCTCTTTTTCATTTCCTTAAAAACATTGGCTGGCACTCTTAGCCATAAAGTTTTTAAGTAATACCTTGCAAGTTAAGGAAGATGGTCCTATATCCATGATGGCGAACCTATGGCACGCGTGCCAGAGGTGGCACGCAGAGCCCTCTCTGTGGGCACGCGCGCCATCGCCAGCTGCTCTTCCCGGTTCTGTCGTGCACTTGCGTGCTGGACAGCGGGTGTGGTGCTCATGCGCACCGGCCAGCTGCTCTCTTCTGGCTTCCGGTACACACATGTGTGCAACGGAATCAAGAAGAGCAGCTGGTCGCCATGTGCATGCGCAGCAGCCAGCTGCTGTCTTTTGGGTTCCAGCGCTCTGGCATGTGTGCATGTGCACTCTCCAGTTTCGGCACTTGGTGCCAAAAAGGTTAACCATCACTGTCCTATATCCTTCATTAATTCATAAGGCAACAGAAAATTCAGATGGCTAATATATAACACATTAAAAAAATATTTCTTGCTCAACCTGAGCTCAACCTGAGCCCCAGCTAAATTGTTAGTATTGTTCATGATTGGAAAGAGACAGGCATATCTATCCTTTTAGGGCAACAGAGCACTGAGATATTTGGCAATCCTGACATATGACAACAATCGATATACTGTATAACATTTCTTTACCAATCTATTCTAGATCCAATGTAACCAGGTTCTCTAGGTGTTGTCTTCCTTCCTGTCTTATCTATAAATTCTGATTTGGTTTTTCCATAGCTGTTCTTCTGAATACAGTGAAGTAGGGAACACTGCTTTTTTCCCATTAAACTAGACATATCCAATTTCTGCAACTGTTCTTCGTATGTTTTAGTCTCCAGGCCTCTAATCATTTTTGTCGCTCTTCTCTGCACTCTTAAACAAATAAGTAATTTGGTGGGTTAAAGAAGGATGCACTAAAAACAAGCAAGTCTTTCATAATTTCCTGCAAGACAAGATGCTTTTTTTTGCAAACAAAGACACAAACAGTTTCTAAATAAAGCTCTCTTTTGTACAGAATAAATAATTTCTTCCAAATGCAGGTAGGATTCAGAAAAATACTACTTCAAAAAAGAATTAAGAACGAATTATATCAGCAGGATATAAACATTCCACAGACAGAAAAGAAAATGGGATGAAGTAGAAAGCTTAAGATTTCTGAAAAATAAGAACCGGAAGGACGGGAGCTGTCCCTTGTAAATAAAGATAGTTGGAACGTATTAGGTGTCACAGGAAGGAAAAATAACAATGCAGGGGAAAAGGATGACATAATAGTATTCTCTCTCTCTCTCTCTCTCTCTCTCTCTCTCTCTCTCTCTCTCTCTCTCTCTCTCTCTCTCTCTCTCTCTCTCTCTCTCTCTCTCTCTCTCTCTTTTCTCAGAAAAAAAATAAAACCTGGCCAAGGCAGCACCCAGGCACCGTGTTTTCCAAAAATCTACCACTCATTTGCAAGATGGGTTTTTCCGAGGCACTTATATTGTATTTCCATCCCATTCATATAATCTTAAGAGTCACAAAAGGGGGGAAAAAAACAACAATGGGATTTATATTTTATCAACATTTTAAAAAGTTTAGTTAGCCCACAAAAAAATAGACTTTAAGCCATATTATCACTTTCATTTTTAGTTTGATTTTTCATTTGATTATTGTTTTTTACAATGTAAGACAAAACCTGCTAATTAGACAGTTGGAGGTTTGTTTTAGTCAAGATGGACTAAACAGCAATTATTATCACCATCATCTTCAGTGTAATCATAATTTTCTAATGAACCAATGTGGTTGAAAAAGTTTATAAATCATATAATGTAAAGCTTTAAAGAGTTCTTGGAGATCCTTTACTGTACAAAATCAATTCATTTTAATTTTTTTACTTTTCTGTCTTTTTAGCTGCAAGATCATATCTTACTAAGTACATTCAGAACTGAGAATCAAACTACATGCAGGTTTAACCTTTCTGTCAGAGAAGACGGACAGGAAAAACATTTACGTCATGTAGAGCACTGTTTCTCAATCTTAGCACATTTAAAATGGGTGGACTTCATGGCTGGCTGGGGGATTCTGGGAGAAGAGCTGAGTCAGACCTTTTTGGGGGGAGGGTGGGGGTTGGCTCCTTTGTGTAGAAGAGTAGAAGAAACTCCATGGAGTGTTCTTGACATGAGATAAAAGTGGTATGCCAACTGATTTCTTTGTTTTGGTTTTCTTAATTTGCTTCCGATAGATAGATAGATAGATAGATAGATAGATAGATAGATAGATAGATAGATAGATAGATAGATAGATAGACAGACAGACAGACAGACAGACAGACAGACAGACAGACAGACAGACAGACAGACAGACAGACAGACAGACAGACGGTAGGTAGGTAGGTAGGTAGGTAGGTAGGTAGATAGATAGATAGATAGATAGATAGATAGATAGATAGATAGATAGATAGATAGATAGATAGATAGATAGATAGATAGATGATAGACAGATAGATAGATAGAAAGATATAGATGATAGATAGATATAGATGATAGATAGATAGACATATGATAGATAGATAGATAGATAGATAGATAGATAGATAGATAGATTGATAGATAGATAGATAGATAGATAGATAGATAGATAGATAGACAGAGACAGACAGACAGACAGACAGACAGACAGAGATAGATGATAGATAGATGATAGATGATAGATGATAGATAGATAGATGATAGACAGATGATAAATAGACAGACAGACAGACAGACAGATATAGACGATAGATGATAGATTGATAGATGATAGATAGATGATAGATAGATAGATAAGACAGATAGATATAGATGATAGATAGATATAGATGATAGATTGATAGGTGATAGATAGATGATAGATAGACAGATGATAGATAGATAGATAGATAGATAGATAGATAGATAGATAGATAGATAGATGGATGGATGGATGGATGGATGGATGGATGGATGGATGGATGGATGGATGGATGGAGGGAGGGAGGGAGGGAGGGAGGGAGAGAGAGAGACAGAGACAGAGACAGAGACAGAGACAGAGAGACAAAGAAAAGAACAGACATAGGTAGGAAGATAGGTAGGTAGGTAAGTAGGTAAGTAGGTAGATATGGACATGGACATGGAGATGAACAGGTAGACACTGTGTGTGTATGTGGATGTGTGGGTGTGACTGGTGGGGGGGGGTGAGGCACAGCTTCAGAATGACATAGAACAATCCAGCCAAAGTTCAGTTCAAATTTAAGTTGTACCTGACTTTTTTAAGAAGTTGTTTTTCATCGAAAGCATTGTGAAGCGAGTGATCAAGGACAGTTTGTATTTGGGCTGTTTCTACCAACATCCGCTTCTATACAATGCTACTTGTCTCCCCTGTGAGGAAAGCTATCTGCAAGTGCTCTATGAGCTCTAGAAGCTTCAAAGGGTTTTCCCTGAAATCTTCTACTTTGTCTTGTTGGTCTTCTGCCAAGTCCTCTGCTCTTCATAGCATCATACGTCATGCCCTTTCACCAGCTACTGCTGCGGTCTATGCACCCAGAAGACGAAGCCCGGTCCCACAGAACTGAGCTCTGGTGCTCATTCCAAATTCCCAGCAAGTCAGGTCTTTCAGCCGTGATGGAGTAGCTGTGACTTGCAGTCTATCCGTCACTGCTCGAATGTTTTACTGGGCATACAACACAATGATAGGCGACATCACTCAACAGCAACAAGTCTAGCCACAAAAGCAAGTAGCAGCAATTTGTAGCCTGAACATAGCCATTTAATCATTTCCAACAGGCCTCGCCCCCACAGTCTTGCCACACCGGGTAAACTAAACTTGAGAATTATAGGACAAATATTTGAGTTTCTTCCCACTCCGGCAACTTTGACCGACTCCTGTTTGGACTGTGTCTGTTCTTAATGGCTAACCTTTGGCCTTTGGTTAAAAGCGATATAATTCAGAGGCTCCACCCGTTTATAATGAGAGTTTTTTGTTTAGCTTACAGGAGGGAATCTGTGCTCGACCCTTCAGCCCTTCATTGTCTGCATGGTTTTCTATTCAGCCAATAAATTAAAGAGAAAGAAAAAGCAAACTCTCCGCTTCTCTCCATGCTTTATTATCCCTTAAAACAATTCCTAGGAATGGCAAATAGGGTAGATTTCTGGAAGTGCTGGCAATCATTAAGGGTCCATTGCTTTGCTCCAGTTCATAACGCAGATGGACTTTTTCAACCTACTTTATGTAAAAGAACAGGACTCGGTATTATGTATTATGTATTATGAAAAGTGTTTCACTGAATCAAACCAAATAAAAAAAAATATCCATTGAATATTCCTTTCCCCTTCTTTTCCTCTTTCCCTTTCTTTCCCCCTTTCCTTTTCCCCTGCCAGTTCTGTTTGATCGCATACTGGTGCCTTTCCAATTGTTAGTCTTAAAAAGTCCCTTGGCGTTTTCTCATTCCATCTGCCTTCTTTGCCCTTGAGGATTCTCCAAATCTTTTGAACTCTTTCCCTTTATTTCTATTCAGTTCTCTTCCCTTTGCTAACCAGTGTCTCCCAGCCTAACTGTTATCCTGTAATCTCCCAAGAACAAGGCTAATTCTAGCCAGAAAGGAATTGGACACTCTTGAGCATCTCAACAGTCCTGGAGGAAACTACTTATAAAAAATGAACACAATAATAATAGCAATAGTACTTAGACTTATATACCGCTTCATAGTGCTTGACAGCCCTCTCTAAGCGGTTTACAGAGTTCAGCATATTGCCCCCAACAATCTGGGTCCTCATTTTACTGACCTCAGAAGGATGGAAGGCTGAGTCAACCTTGAGCCGGTGAGATTTGAACAGCTGAACTGCTGAACTAGCAGTAGCCTGCAGTGCTGCATTTAACCACTGCACCATCTCGGCTCTAATGGTTACTTTCTATTCCTAACACTGAAGGTTGAATGAAGAAGGACAAAGCCAAGTCTGTAGACAAAGAAATGCATTAAATAAAGGTTGTAGCACACATGAAGGACTGAGTTACTCTACTCGATTTAGGGATGCTATTTCTGATGATGGTTTGCTATCTTCTGAACCAAGGTGTGTCAGCTGCACGGCACCACAACTATCACCTCTGCTCCATGCTGGTGAATTTCTGGGGCAAACTTGATTTGTCCACAGAATGTGACAAATCTTGACCTGATCCAGAAATGCTCTCCCAGTGTTTAGTCCCCTGGCACCTCCAAGTAGGGCAGCGGGGAAAATTATGGCTCAAATCCTAGATAACTGTAGGCATTAACTTTTTGTAAAGCAGAGTCTTATTATTAAAATGGATACACAAGTGTGTGTCAGTGTGTGTCTATGAGAGAGAGAGAGAGAGAGAGAGAGGGAGAGGGAGAGGGAGAGGGAGAGGGAGAGGGAGAGGGAGGGAGAGAGAGACTACAGCAGTAGAAGAAGAGAAGTAAATAGGATGGATGACAACTATTTAGAATAATACAAGAATCCGAGGTTTTGGTCATAAATCTCTCCCTTATTTAGAAGTAACTCAAGACAATGAACATACATCATACTCCTTCCTCCAACTATTTTCCCTGCAACAACAACCCTGTGAGATGGATTGGGTGGGCTAAGAGAGAACGACTGGCTCAATCATTCATGCAGCTTTCATGCCTAAGGCAGGACCAGAACTAGTCCCTCGTCTCTGTCTCTCTCTCTCTCTCTCTATATATATATCTGATCCTTAAATGCAATTTCTAATATCATTACGCTTTACAAGCTTTGGGTGCTTGTGAACAAGGTATTCAAATGCGAACTTACAGGATGACTTCATTTTCTAAAAATGAAAGAGTGAAAATTACGTATATTGTGTCTCTTCTTCACATTGTGGAATCAATGCCTCAGTCACCTTTTTTGGCACTTGCTACATTTCCTGTTTCACCTGGACTCTATAAACTATCGTAAAAAAATAAAAAACAATAGGTGCAAACCCCTAGATGGAATCAGATTGGATGGGCCGAGTCAAAATTTGAAGCATGTACTTCGGGATTGATTTAGCAATTTCAAAAATTGACTGATGTATGAAACTGTTTGAAACTGATTCAGAATAATAGAATAACAGTAGCAAAGTTGAAAGGGTCCTTGGAGGCAGGGGTGAAATCCTCCCGGTTCGCCCGGGCCAGTCCTTCGGCGTATAGCCGATGGAACTGGCGGCGGTCGCGGCGCGGAGCTTCTCCTGCCTGCTTTCCCGGCCTGGCTGACCATAATCATTCGGGTTATTTTTCCCTCTGTGCATGCGCGCGCATGCACAGAGGGAAAAATAACCCGAATGGCGGCGTTCAGCCGGGCCGGGAAAGCGGGCGGGAGAAGCTCCGCGCCGCGACCGCCACCAGTTCCATCGGCTATACGACGAAGGACGGGCCAGGGCGAACCGGGAGGATTTCACCCCTGCTTGGAGGTCTTCTAGTCCAATCCCCTGCTCAAGCAGGTGACCCTATACCATTTCAGGCAAGTGATTGTCCAATCTCTTCTTAAAAACCGCCAGTGATGGAGCACCTACAACTTCTGGAAACAAGCTGATCCACTGGTTAATTATTCTAACTGTTGGGAAATTTCTCCTTATTTCTAGGTTGCTTCTCTCCTTGATTAGTTTCTATCCATTGCTTCTTGTCCTGCCTTCAGGTGCTTTGTAGAATAGGTTGACCCCCCCCCCTCATCTTTGTGGCAGCCCCTTAGATATTGGGACCCTGCTATCATGTCACTCCTAGTCCTTCTCTTCATTAAACCAGGGGTGGATTCCTCCCGGTTCGGACCGGATCGCCTGAACCGGTAGCTACCCGCTGGTGATGTCACGATGGCATCACGGATCTGGTTCGGTCAGTGCCAGTCCGTGCGCGCCATCATCTTTTTTGGGGGGGAATTTTTTCCAAATTTTATACTGTTTGGACGTTTTTTTTCCTCTGCTGCTGCTGCTTGAAAAAGAGCCCTCCCGTCCGACCCCGGGCTTATACTTAGCTTTATTCCTTTGCCCGAAGTACAGCTGATCAGCTCCTCAGTTGTGTTTCGGGCTGATTATAGCTACTGAGCATGCGCGGAAGCAGAATTGCATGAGAGACGTGCGCACTTGCTAGCAGAGCAATCACGCGCGCACAAAATGTTGCTATGCGAACCTGTGGCGAAGTTAAGTGGAACCCACCCCTGCATTAAACTATAGTGATAAATTATATTCTTTGAGAAATGGAGTCTTCTATCAGGATTATACAAATTCATCTGTAGCCTCTGGAATTAGATGTGTCCAGATAATAGTCCTAAGGGTTATAATTTGAATTTAATTCAATTCATACAGTTCAATTCATACTAGAATTCATACTAGAAATATATTGGTGGGTTAATGTCAGCCCTTCGAGATAGACCTAGTCAGGACTGCACTAGAATGCTGGAATTCTACTTTACTAATATAGGCTAATGTAACAGAAACTTGGAAGCCTGAGTGTGTTTTACTTTCCCTCCCTCTTTACCCCAAGGATTTAAGGCGGAATCAGTTTAAGTTTCTTTTTAATGCTTTCTTTGTTTCCAGGCTTAAAACATGCTTTTATAACTGTCATCACAGAGTTTGTCCAAGGTCGTTAATAAAGAGATGCAAACACCTTCTTCAGGAATCTACTGAACCAAATCCATATGGATATTTAGGAGCAATTATTACAAAAGATTGATTCCAATTAAAGAAATACAGTGATGAACTCCTCTTGCCTAATATCAAAACAGAACTTAAATCAAGGCGACATCTTTCTTTATCTTTGCTTGGCAGAATAGCCACAATTGAAATAAGTCTTCTTCTTCCTCCTGTTTCAGATGCTGCCAATTCCATTATCAATTCTGAACATGCCAAAATATATATATATCTTTCTTTGTATGTAGCCATTAGGGTAACCTGTAACTAGGCAAACTGTACAATATAAGCAAAACTGCAATGGAGTTTTAGGTGTATTAAATTTGAAAAATTGGAATGCTTTTCAGTCAAAACAGGTATAATTAATAATAATTCGAAATATGTTTAAGTTGAGGTAGTAGTAGACAGTCTGGTAAAATAATAGAACTTTGGGACGAGAAGGAAGCTAAGAAGCCTTTTACTTAAAATACCTCCAATAATTACCTCCAATAATAGGGCAATTCCATTCCTTTCTGAAATTAAGAATTTAAATCTATATTTAAAAATTTCCCTACAAGTTTGAAGCAAATTCTTAGCTTCACCTTCTTCCTCTACTCCCACCTTTGGCCACCAAGGTATTAAATATTGAAATAAATACAGTGAACTAGATTGGAAGTCTAGTTACTGTAATTTTGTGCAAGATTAGAAGATGTGAAGAGACCTAGCCCACATAATTGCCAAGAGTCGTACACAACTGAATATCATCATCATCATCATCATCATCATCATCATCATCATCATCATCATCATCAATCATAATCATGATTAAATAAAAATGGAGAGACAGATAAGTTACGGGTATTAGATACAAGTTGGATTAGGCATAAGTATTCTGATTTCCCCATTATATTCTCGATAACCTCTGTTTTTATTAATGCAGTCTGAAGACACATGTTATAACTCAATTTCTAATCAGGTGTAAACATTGACAAAAATTGAAGAATGGAGCATGTTCAGTGAATATAAGTGGAATGAAAAGAACCTTTTCAAACTTATACAAACTTTGTAAGATGTATGATCAACTCATCCCAACGTCTTTTAAAACTCTGGAAAAGGATTTGGAATTTGGACTTGGTAGTGCACTTTGCAAGTCTCAGATTATAAGAATACTTTTCAATCTTTTAGAAATTATCAAGAACTGACTAGAAAACAAATAGATGATAACACATTTTTTAAAAATTGTGTAAACCCTTTAAAAGTTATGGGATTCTCATCAGAAACATGGATTGCCTCAGAGAAGTTATAATAAAATAACTACTGTACGTTGGGACTACCATTTTCTTCCTTGTTTTTATTTGATGGTAAGGAAAATTACAGAATGGTTTTTAATCTTCATGTTAGTGTGGTTTTACCATAATCTTTATCTGAATATATAAACTGGGGCAACATAAGAAATTAATCTAAAGTTTTTTTGTTTGTTTGTTAGCTGACCGTTGAATTATTGCAAAATAAGGAAACACACACACACACACACACACACACACACACACACACACACACAATCAGTGATAGTCAAAAACATAGAAAATACTTCTGGCTGAAAAAGCAGCACAGAAGCACACACAGTCTTGAAGAATTATTTAAATAAATACGGTTTCATTTACGTCCAGTTTGTATTTCATAATTACATCAACAAAGTAATTGCTAACAGATTACCACTGTCTGTACAAATATCTTTTGAGACTCAGTGACAGTGAACGTGAGTGTACAAAATTGTGCAGACATTTTTATAGAATAGTCTTCCAAAATATATGTACACGACTGCTTTGGGGGGGTTTTTCCCGCGTCCCCAGTTCTGTTTTTCACCATAATTACAACTATTGATTTTTTTTAAAATTATGAATTAAATTGTATGGGTTTCAGCTCTCGCTTTTGCCAGTCCTATTCTCTTGCTCACTGTCTCCCAAAGCAAGGTATATATTGCCAATATTATCCCCACTTGAAATTCCACTGGATCTCAATTATAAATATTTCCTAATGTGTTTTGTTTCCTAAAATTGCAAGGATCCTCCCTTTCCTTCTCTCTTTTTTTCTTTTTAATAACTTAGGCTTCCATATATTTTTTTTTCCAGCCATAAAAGCCCCTTCGGGCACTTCGCGAGCCCTTTTCTTCTGCTCACTCCGGGCCAAAGAATTGATTGATTTTAAAGTTAAACATTGGCATCTGCTGTTATTGAAAAAGCAGGGGCCGGGGCTACACTCATCCCGCCTTGCTTTCAAGCTCAGCCACCAGTGGGCCGCAAATGAAGACAAGCTGTTTTCAAATGAGAAATGCAAAACAGTCAATCTGTTTGTCTGTTTAATGTAACTGGGAACATAAGCTGCTAAAAACCCGAGCATTCGGCACTGTCAGATGGGGAGCAGTCGCTAACAAATGAAAGCCTAATGGCCCATTTTACTCGGCGCTCTGGAGTTCCTCCTAATGGTATTTTCCATATGCACTTCAACATGCTTTTAACCGAAATTGCAAATGGTACTATTTTCTCTCTAACAGAAGCGTGTAATCTCTGCAGCGCCCGCTTTCCACCTCTTACCCCTCCCTCTCTCTCACTCTCTCTCCATCCTCCCACCAACCCACCCCCCTGCTTTGGCTTGGATGTCTTTTGACTTGGCACCGTGCAGGAATGCTGATGTTCAAAGCGTCTTGAATCGGCAAGCATATTGCTCGCCCATACGACACTCCGCTTTGTTTTACACCTGTCATTTTACGGTATTAAAAAAAAGTGTGTTTGGGGAGGAAGAGAGAGAGAGAGAAGGAGAGGAAATCAAGTCATTAACCATGATAGATATGTTTTTAATAAGAAAGTGTTTTGCCTCACCAGGCAGATAAATTGCAAGTCTTAAGACAGCTCCGCAGCTCTAGCATACAATTAGAAAGATGAAGCCTGGAGTTTCGAGACACTCTGCAAAGATTATGACAACCCACCCCGGTTCTTGGCTCCCTTCGTTGCTCAAGTATTAATCAATTAGATTTCGCTCCACCACTCCAAGCTGGGGAAGACAGGCTACCACTCACCGATCATGGATCACAGGGCTGTTTTCATACGAAAGAAAAGGCTCGAGGCTTGGAGTCTTAGTGGTGGCCAAAATCTGTCCACTAAATTTGTTGGCAGAGAAACTGAGTGGGTCGTTTCTCCAAAGTTCTGAGAAGGGCACAATTTTTTTTTTGACTGCGTGACCGTGGGAATGTTGTGACAGTCGTAAGTCACTTTTTTTCACTGCCATTTAAACTTTGAACAGTTGCTAAGACTAAGGTTTGCCAACAACTTGCCATTTTTAATGTGACAAAGTAGAAGCATAAATGGGGAGCAGTTCTGTAGTTTATATATACCTAATTGCATTTAATTCTGATTTTATTAAAGCAAATTTCATTGTTGCCCTCTTCACTTGCTACTTTGCTTTAGGCTGTTTTCAGTTTGCTTTTCTTCAAGGCAACATCTATCCCATCAATCATCTCCCCTAATATTTCCTTCCGCATTAAATTTCTACCTCCCTCTTTTTCCAAGAAGCTCAACTCAGCAGCAAATACGGTGTGTACCTCAGAAGTTTGAAAGGGTATGGGGGATAGAAGTAGATTTCTGAAATTTTATAATATTTGAATATCCTATGAAATTTTATGGAATTGAAAAGAAGGACCGGATCATCACATCTCCACAATCTAGTGTTCCCTTAGCCCAGGGGTCAGCAACCCGTGGCTCTGGAGCCGCATGTGGCTCTTTCATCCCTCTGCTGTGGCTCCTTGTCACTCAAAATATGCATCACAACCACCAATGTGTGATACCCGCCGGCATGCGATTTATTGAGCTTTTCGACCCCCGGTAGGCCAACCATGGATAAATCCAAGAAAAGAAAAGTTTCATAAGAAAACAGAACATTTAATTCAAACATATATGCTAGTTCTGTGGCTACTCAGGAAATAGTCAGGCATGAGAAAGGTTTTGTGGCTCCCGGTGTTTTCTTTTCTGTGGGAAATGGGTCCAAATGGCTCTTTGAGTGTTTAAGGTTGCCGACCCTTAGCCAGTGTGTGTGTGTGTGTGTGTGTGTGTGTGTGTGTGTGTGTGTGTGTGTGTGTGTGTAGACACACACACACACATATATTCTCTTTTTATTTCCAGTCCAATTCTAATCCTGACTTGATGTTAACTAAACCGCCACACTGCGTTACAGAGCTGTGAAATAACTAAGTCCTATTTGTTTATGGTTGCTTTAGAATTTGTGCAGTCCTTGCTGAAACAAGCTCTACTTCCAAAGTGCGTACATTTCCACTGGATTTAATTTTAGACCCAGCTTTATCTCTGTCCTGCACAAACCTGCTATTATGACATGGGTATTACTGTAAAATATTTACATCAGAAATACTCAGCCATATAACTCGAGTTGCAGAAAATGTCATGTATGCTAAAGAAATCAATTTCACATTTCTGAAAGTGTCTATCAGGCTTATTTGCCTGGCACACTCCTCTCTTGCTGACTTTGCCCCATGTTTCACTCCTCGGGATCCTGGCAGGCAAGAGGTGAAAAACAAATCGCTTCTTTTTCAGCTTCAGGATTTGATACTCAGTGTTTTCTTCAAGACACCAAATGGCACCAATAAAGGAGAATATTTGCAGCTCAGAGTTGAAATGAGGTATCCTTGGTGCTCTCTGAGCTTGATTGTTTTCCTGAAAACGTTTCACTACCTGAACTAGGTAACATCATCAGTGCTAGTAAGGGAGCATTTGAGAGCGAACCCTACTCCCTTACTAAAACTGATAATATTACCTAGTTTGGGTAATGAAACGTCTGCAAGAAAACAACCAAGCTCAGAGAGCACCAAGAGCACCTCAGAGCAAATGGCATTTTCCAGTTTTGCTTTTTAAAAGTCATGTTGCCTTTTTTTTTCGGGAAGTGACCCAAAAGAGCCGAGGTGGTGCAGCGGTTAGAGGCAGGTACTGCAGGCCACTTTAGCTGACATTGATCTGCAGGTCAGCGGTTCAAATCTCACCGGCTCAAGGTTGACTCGGCCTTCCATCCTTCCGAGGTAGGTAAAATGAGGACCCAGATTGTTGGGGGCAATATAAATATACATTGCTTACTGGTGTAAACCGCTTAGAGAGTGCTTGCACTGTGAGGCGATATATAAATCTCACTAAATAAATAAATAAATAAATAAATAAATAAATAAATAAATAAATAAACTAAAAACTTTTCAGAAACTTTTCAGATTTTTTCAGAAAATGAAACAACAGTTAAGTGTTAGCTTTCTCTGAGAAGTACTTCATTTATATCTTTACCAAAGGCATTTCGGAGTTATTTTAAGATACTGGCAGTTGTGGGGTTCCAGGAACACTCAATCAAGCCAATTTTTGTAGATAACAGGTCATGTGTCACTTGCAGGCATAAACATGGTGCTCGCTATTTTATAAATGTATTAAACAGAGACTACTACCTTGCCTGCTCATAATGCCAGAATGTATGCAATGCTTTAAGAACTCAGGTGTAGAAATGCTAAGAAGTATAAGGTTTGAGGCATTTATTTATTTGATTCTTTTGAGAGCAAGAGTGGTTAACATATACGGCATTGACAGAATCCCTAACCTGGCTCAAAAACTGTAACTGTGAAAGAGATCTTGGAGACCTAGTGGATGATCACTTAAATATGAGCCAATAATGTGCGGCGGCAGCCAAAAAAGCTAATACAATCCTTGGTTGTATAAACAGGAGGCACAGAATCAAAACCACGTGAAATATTGGTACCACTTTATAAAGCCTTAGTAAGGCCACACCTGGAATGCTGCATCCGGTTTTGGACACCTACATTACAAAAAAGATGTTGAGACTTTGGAAAAAAGTGCAGAGAAGAGCAACAAAGATGATTAGAGACCTGGAGACTAAAACATATGAAGAATGGCTGCAGGATTAGGGTAGGCTAGTCTAGAGAAAAGAAGGACTAAGGGGGACATGATAGCAGCATTCCATTCCTGCCACAAAGAAGAGGGGGGGGATCAACTTATTTTCCAAAGCAGCAGAAGGCAAGAGAAGAAACAATGGATGGAAACTAATCGAAGAGAGGAGCCACCTGGAATTAAGGAGAAACTTCCTAACAAGGAGGACAATTAACCAGTGGAACAACTTGCCTTTAGAAGCTGTGGGTGCTTCATCACTGGAGGTTTTTAAGAGGAGACTGGACAGCCACTTATCTGAAATGGTATAGGGTCTCCTGCTTGAGTAGGGGGCTGGACTAGAAGACCTCCAAGGTCCCTCCCAGCTCTATTCTTAGAACAGTAACATCTGGCTAATACACTTTGAACACTATCAACCAATAACATCTGCCTATCCCAGGTCCTTGGGAAGGACTTGACAGGTGGCTAAAAAGGCCAAATCCAGTGTAAATATCTGGCTGACCATGTGACCAACCATAATACTTACCTGATCTAACAGAAATGATTTTAAAATGCTTATCACAGAAACAATGAAATTCTAAAGAAACACTATTAGTTTTATAACTTTACTATGACAAAGAAAATATTAAGAGGAAAAAGTAACCTGGAACAACAAAAAATATTTTTACTTCACCTAACTTTTTAAAAAGCATCACACAAATAATTAAATTTTTTTTCCTGTGGGGAAAAAGAGAAGTGTTTAGGCATTCCTGTTTTTAAACAAAACATTGGCTTAGTAAAAGATCTTACATTTTATTTTATTTACTTTTGTGAGAGGCTTTCTTATTTATTTAATATACGTCTTTAATTAAAATAGTTCTTTTTTTCCCCCCTGTTCGGAAACAAAAGCTGTACCAACTGTTGAGATCTTTTGTTTAAGAAAAAGAAAAGAAGGGACTATTGTAACAGCTCATTATCAGCCATTTACTGATTCATCAGTTTCTGCCTGAATGGTTTAAAATGCACACATGGAGTCCTGATGGCAAACACAACAGTGCAGGCTGGTGGAAAATAAAAAGAAACCAGTGTTTACAACTATAGTTTACAATCCAACGATTGAAAATATTTAGGCGCAATCATGGGGTTGTTGTCTTTTAACAATCAAATGGCATCAAAATGCAGAAAGGAATAATTAGATGTCAAGTATTCTGGCCAGAGAACAAAACTGTATACGGTACAAGAGATGAGCCAATATCTTCAAATATATACAAACACACTACAGATAGAACCAAACACCACCGATCTGACCTAAATGTAGTTCATAAAATCATCTACCACAATGTCCTACCTGTCAATGATTTCTTCTGCTTCAACCGCAGCAATACACGAGCACGTAATAGATTCAAACTTAATGTAAACCGCTCCAAACTCGACTGCAGAAAATACGACTTCAGCAACAGAGTGATCAATGCCTGGAATGCATTACCTGACTCTGTGGTTTCTTCCCCAAACCCCAAAAACTTTAACCTTAGACTGTCTACAGTAGACCTTTCCCCATTTCTAAGAGGTCTGTAAGGGGCATCCATAAGCGCACCACTGTGCCTACTGTCCCTGTCCTTATTGTCCTCTTTTATCGGTACTTTTTTTACTTATGTTATGTTTATACAAACAACTACTATCCTGTACATGTTTGACAAAATAAATAAATAAATAAAATAAAATAAATATCCTTCTTTTCCTTCGTAGATTAGAACAGACTGCAGAGAAGATGACAAAGGACCTCCTCTCCAAGAGGTAAATTAGTCAGCTATTGGTTAAAAGCCATCATCCTAGCGTGTTGTTGGGAGAGGCAGAATTTCAATGGTTTACAAGGGCAGAGTTACAAAGGAGGGTTATAGGATTAAATCTATAGCAAGTCATGAAACTCATAGGGATTCTCATACTAAGTTATTCGTAATGTTTGGCAAAATAGGGAGAGAAGAGATTCATATGAAAACAATCTGAATATTATCTCAGGGTTGGGATATATACTAATTCAGTCTCTTGTACATTATACAAACCACAACAACTACAGGTGCTCCTCAACTTACAACTGGGACCAGAATTTCCATTGCTAATAAAGCAAGGCAGTTGTTAAGTGGGCCACGGCCAATTTTATAACCTTTTTGGATACGTTGGTTAAGAGAATCACTGATATTGTTAAGTGAATCACAAGGTCAGTGAGAAAATCTGGATTTTCCCATTACTTTGCTTGTCAGAAGCCAAATCGAAAGCTCGGATATAGCAATCACATAACTTAGCATACTGCAACCATCGTGTTGGTTGTCTGTTGTCCAAAGTTTGATCACATGACCATGGGAATGCTGTGACAGTTGTAAGTGCAAGGACTGGTCATAAATTCATTTTTTAGTGCCGTTGTAACTTGGAATGTTCACTAAATGAATGGTTGTAAGTCAAGGACTACCTCTAAATTGTACTGATGAAAAAAATCAAGGCCAGGTTTTGGAGCAACTTTTTACACACACAAACTTCTTCAAAACTCTACTTGACACATCCACAAAAACTCCCTTTTATGACTCTATAGTTCCATCACAAGTGGATAATTACCCTCACTTGGATTTCAACTGCGTCTGTAGGAGAAGAGCAGGCAGAGCTGAATGGTGGAGTTAAATGAGCTATCAGTCTAGAGTGGTTATGTTCCCACAAACGGTCTAAGTCCAAACCCTTCTGAATTTCACTGACCTTTTTCTGGCACCAATTTAATGTTGGAACTTTAGTTGACTAGATTTTTGTGTGTAGGCGTGAGGAATAGATCTTCTGAACTGCAACTTAATGTATAGTCCTAATTCTTTGCACCTGACAGGATCTTCCCTACCAAGAAAGGAGGACGTTCACATCAAATGTTGGCCGCTGTCAGTAACAATTGCAAAGAAATGAAAACACGCCTAGCCCTTTCCCTGCCAGGCAAGGGAGAATTAAAATTTTATTTTTTAAATTGTTCCTAACTGCCTGCCATAAATTAATAGGTCATCAGGCATGGTGCATTTAGCTAATGGAGAGTAATTTTGTCTGAAGATACTCACAGAAAATGTCAGCCTGGCATCTACTTGCTGAATTGAAGGTATCTTTATAAACTGAAAGATTTTGTGTTGGACTTGCCAGAGGCTGTACAAAAAAATAGATGATGCTTATGTGTGCCTAGATGAATGGTATGACTTGGACTTAAAAATTCATTGGATTCTCTAATTTAGATAATAGCTCCTATATGCCAACCTCTCCAGCAACCAAGGTAAATTCTGAAGCAATTGTCAAATAGTGTGAGAATAACTTAGAAAAAACAGAATATAAGTGATGGATTTCAAGAAAGAATTATTTTAAAGAATTCTTCCCTCTGCAAATTAAATAATAATTAAAATAGGAGAGTACAGGAGGTAGGACATCATCAATTTAAATAATGACAATACCTGAAATGTATAAATATTGGTCCTCTGAGTGACCTAATTCATTTGCACCATTCACCTTTAGTAAATATAATGAAGAAATATGATGCAGTAAATATAATGCAGGGAATTAAACTTTTCATTTGGGGGCTTGTGATATGGATGAACAAATGTCTCCTTTTGTAAGCCTTAAGGAGGGTTCAGTTTGGGGTAGAGGTTGGGACATAAGGCGAGAAACCAAGAAACCATGAGTTCTAGTCCCACTTTAGATACAAACTAAGTCTCTCTCTCTCTCTCTCCCCCCCCCCTCGGAAAGAGGCAATGGCAAACTATTTCCAAAAAACCTTGCCAACAAAATTGTAGGGACTTATCCAGGCAGTTGCCAAGAGTCAACATTGGTTTGAAGGCCCACAATGCTAAGTATCCTTTTGCCAAATTGCTAAAAATGTTGAATTTTTGGTCCCATCTACTCCTTTACAGATGACATGATGGCAGGCTACACATATATGGGATGAACTTTTGATGCAGATGATCATTGTGAACATGATGTTTATAAACAGGATAAAATTTCTCCATGAGTTTTTAACCAAGACACATAGGGATTGAAGAATCATAAGTAGTGGTGGGATTCAAATTTATTTACTACTGGTTCTGTGGGTGTGGCTTGGTGGGTGTGGCATGGCTTGGTGGGCGTGGCTTGGTAGGCATGGCAGGGGAAGGATACTGCAAAATCTCCAGGGGAAGATTACTGCAAAATCCCCATTTCCTCCTGATCAGCTGGGACTCGGGAGGCAGAGAATAGATGGGGGCGGGGCCAGTCAGAGGTGGTATTTACTGGTTCTTCGAACTACTCAAAATTTCCACTACCAGTTCTCCAGAACTGGTCAGAACCTGCTGAATCCCACCTCTGGTCATAACCAGTTTGCATGAATGAGTTGCTCTGATCCACCAGATTGATTTGAGTTGAAAAATTAGATCAGACCTTATTCAAATGATTGGAGCAATTAAATTCTCCAGTTTGATTCAATTAGTTTATTCAAATGGTGAATTAGGTTGAATTGATTTGAAATCCTCCTTTGCGTTGGACAACGCCCGGGCACAGAGAGATCCTTCTGTCTGACAGATCCAACGAGACTGTTCGATCGAGTGAGATGATCAAATAGATTTGCTGTCTCAACTGAATGCCGGGAATTATGGAAGCACATGAAAATGAATGGGAAAGTTTGACGAGAAGGTTGTGCAAAACCTCAACAGTAAACAAGTGCTTTGTCTTTTGCCTGGAAACAAAATGGCAGCTCAGGTAATTCTCCCAGACAGGTATAATGTGCTCTCTTTGAGTTTTACCAGAGGCTAACCTGACTGCTCTGTTCCAAAGCAATTGAGGTTTTAACGCAAGACATAAATGCAAATTCATGTGGAGGGCCTTCCTATAATTGTTGAAAAAATCAGTACCAGCAGTACAACTTCAAGGATCTTTTCATTCAGGAGAGACACATTTGATACAACATCTCAAAATGATAAAATCCACTCCTGGCCATTGGCATAATCTGGGGTACTCGTGAACTAAGGAATACAGAAAATGTTACACAAAGATTGGATTCTACAATTAAAAACAGAGCAGGGATTCTAGTTTTCATGCTTAGAGATACACTTTCTCAGGGGCCAATAGTAGAAGGAAGAGCTAGATCTGTGGGGATTTTTTTTAAAAAAGGGCTTTTCAGTAAAGATTTTTATACTTGTTATACATTTTTATTCATTTTATACAGTTATCTACCTGGAGTGTCACATGCTTAAAAAGCAGATAAAAATCACAACATAACTACATTCATTTTCAATGAAGCTTTTGAGCTCTATTCATAGAGTTTTCAACACTCCATTTCTTAATTTCTCTTAAATTAATATATATATATATAATATAATAAGTCAAACCCCATATAGTAGAAGAGTCCTTGATTTATGAACACAATTGGGACCAGAATTTCCATTGTTAAGCGAGGTGGTTGTTTAGTGAGTCCCGCCCAATTTTATAACCTTTTTTTGCCATTATTGTTAAGTGGACTACTACATTGTTGTTAAGTGAATCACATGGTCATTAAGCAAATCCAGCTTTCTCCATTGACTTTGCTTGTTGGAAGCCAGCTGGAAAGGTCACAAATGGTGATCACTTGGCCCCAGGATACTGCATGCAGGTTGGTAAGACCTCAAATTTTCATCATGTGACCATGGAGATGCTGCAATGGTTTTAAGTGCAAGGAATGGTCATAAGCAGGGGCGAGTTCCTTTTACCTTTTCCTATCAGTGCGCATCGTGACGTTTTGCGCGTGCGCTCTCGCTACGCTCACGCATTGACGAAGTGAGAATTAATTTCACAGAGGGGAAATAGATCTTTCTCCCGGAATTCAAACATTTAGAAATAAAACCGTAGTTTAAAAATCTAATTAAAATATTTATTTTGATACAAAACCAATAAATTCTGATTGTTTACATCTCTGCTATAAAATGCGACTTTATCAATCGAGAGCCAAGTCAAGAAGGGAAGAATGGAGATTTTGGAATGCACACATGCGTACAAGAATATTATATCACGTGGTAGGAATGTACCATTATAATAGATAGGGATGCAGCTCCCTGCATATACATGCAACAGACAATAATCTCACCGTGACTTTTAGTTCCGCGCATACGCAGAGGGACGATTTTACTTCTGCGCATGCTCAGAGAGCTGAAAAATCGCCGAAAATTAGGAAAAAAATATGGCGCTGTGCATGGACCGGCACAGACAGCACCGGAACCGTCACGCCTAAATTACATCATCAGCAGGCTACTACCGGAGCGCCTGCACTGGACCGCACCGGTAGGAACCCACCTCTGGTCGTAAGTCATTTTTTCACAGTGCTATTATACCCACCAATGAATATAAACTTTCTAGAATTAATATCTCAACAAAGTTGAGTTTAAAATGAAAAACGTCGCCTCAGACGACTATTAAATTAACAAATGTGAGACTTAAATTCTCCTCAGTAAAACAGAAGATTCCCTCAGATGAGAAAGAAGCTGAAGTGGTGCAGTGGTTAAATGCTGCGACTGCAGGCTGACTGCTAGTTCAGCAGTTCAGCTGTTCAAATCTCACCAGGCTCAAGGTTGACTCAGCCTTCCATCCTTCCGAGGTGGGTAAAATGAGGACCCAGATTGTTGGGGGCAATATGCTGAACTCTGTAAACCGCTTAGAGAGGGCTGTAAAGCACTATGAAGCAATATATAAGTAAAGTGCTATTGCTAAAGAAGAATGAATTTGGAATGAATGGGGCTAGGTGAGACCTAATTAGAATGAGAGTAAAAGAAAACCAAATTGTTAAATGGCAGCCTGGCATTTATGCAAAGCAAATTCTATTGATTTCAGTGGATTTTCATTCAAGTAAGCCCGCAACAGAATTGAACACCGATGGGATCTTTCTGGCTGAAGATCAGTTGGATAAATTTAATCATACTTCGAGTAGAACCATTTAGATCAATAGAATTGAGTAGGGTTGAACAATACCGCTGAATCTGATCACTGACTTGTGTTTTATTCCAAAGGACATGGTCCGCCAGAAGGGTTAAACATTTTCACAGCTCTTTCCTTTCCAAAATGCATTCTTCCATCTTCTGCATAGAGATTTGATTGATGTCGAAGACAATCAGTGAGATCGCACAGGGAGGGCCTTCTCCGGGTCCCGTCAGCCAGACAATGTCGGCTGGCGGTTACACGGGCGAGGTCCTTCTCTGTTGCGGCTCCGACCCTATGGAACGAACTACCTACCAAGATCCGTAATACCCCCACCTTGCTGGCCTTCCGGAAGGCCCTTAAGACCTGAGTTTTCCGGCAGATCTGGGGCTAATGAGATCACCCCATGTATGTATGTGTTGTGATGTAGAGGTTTGCTTGAACTGTTGTTTTAATTGTCTTTTTATCTTATTATTGTATTTTTATACTTGTAAGCCGCCCAGTTGGGAGTTGGGCAGCATATAAATTTTATTAAAATAAAAATAAAATAAAACTTTTTAAAAATTCAGTTCCAATGTGGTGGATAAGAAAAGAAGCAACTGGGGGTGGGTAGGGGGTGGATTTTATCTCTGCCTCCTCACACAGAGTGGTTCTAATTCAGATCAGGGCTCTCGGTTTTAGAAAAGAGAGACAAGGTGCACCCCACCAGCATGTAAATATTGAGTCAAATATATACTGTTGACCTTTACTCAAATCATGACTAATGTAAGTTTCATGGATAGGTCTATTCTAACTTTGACTAAGTCTCGATTCAACCACCAAATGTTAAAATCAATAGTTAAAGGTGTCCCCACTCCCCTTGGCTGAGAAGATCTGAAGAAAGAAAAACAAATTAGACATATGAAACATTTTTTTTAATGTTTTAGGGATCTGGATTTTCTCAGGGCATCTATTGCATGGACCTGATGCTCCAATTTGGTGGGTATCTTTCTCCTCCTGGTGCCACCTAAGAGCAGACGTCCTTCCTACAGTACTCAACTGACCTCTTGCATATAAGTTTTGAAATTAAACTAAGAGTGATTAACAGTAACCCAAAGTTAAAGGGTCCAAGACCCAAGCTGCAAATCCTTGTGCTCATATGTCAAAGTCCCCCTAATGCAGTTTAGATTTTTAGACTTATTATTAGAGTTGGAAGGGACCTTGTAGGTCATCTAGTCCAACCCCCTGCTCAAGCAGGAGTTCCTACACCTTTTGAGACAGATGGCAGTCCAGTCTCTCCTTGAAGGTCGCAAGTGTTGGGGCTCTCACAACCTCCGCTGGCAAGCTGTTCCACTGGTTGATCGCTCTCACCGTCAGAAAGTTTCTCCTCACTTTCAGGTTGAATCTCTCCTTGGTCAGCTTCCATCCGTTATTCCTTGTTTGGCTTTCTGGTGCCATAGAGAACAGCCTGACCCCCTCCTCTCTGTGGCATCCCCTCAAGTATTGGAACATTGCTATCATGTCACCCCTGGTCCTTCTCTTCACCAGACTGGCCAAACTCAGTTCCGGCAACCAGTCTTTGTATTTTTGAACAATGCTAGAAGCCCTCAAGCTATCACTAGCATGATAGTCTGAAAATGCACTACTTGGACTTGAAGATCAACTATCAGAATAGAGATAGTCCTCGACTTATGCCCATAATTGAGCCCGAAAATTCCGTTGCTGTGAGACAGTTGTTAAGTGAATTTTACCCTCAGTTTGCAACCTTTCTTGGGCTAGCAAGGCAGATGTTGGGGTTGTGCAGAGCCTGGCTGTAACTGTCCAAAGGTAAGTAGTAGGGCAGCTTCACACATCCCCATCTCCCCCCTAGCTTAATTTTTACCCGTGCACCCTGGAGTGGGCGCAATCTTAATTAGGGCTTATTTTGAGGGGTAGGGCTTATAATGGGCGCATGTGCCAGAGTATCTTCGGGACCGTCTTCTGCCATATACCTCCCTGCGACCAGTTAGATCTCACAGGGTTGGCCTGTTATGGGTCCCGTCGGCTAGACAATGTCGGCTGGCGGGCCCGTGGGCCCGCGGGTGAGGGCCTTCTCTGTGGTGGCCCTTACTTTGTGGAATCAGCTACCCTCCGAAATCCAGACCATCCCCACCCTATTGGCCTTCAGGAAAGCTGTGAAGACCTGGCTTTTTCGGCAAGCCTGGGGCCAATGAATGAACTGTTGAGAAATTATTGATGTAGGCCCATGATTGTTTGGATGACTGAATGTTTTTGATGTAGGAGCTGAGATAGCGCAGTGGTTAAAAGCAGCATTGCGACCTTCAGCTGATTGCTAGTTCAGCAGTTCAGCTGTTCAAATCTCACCGGCTCAAGGTTGACTCAGCCTTCCATCCTTCCGAGGTGGGTAAAATGAGGACCCGGATTGTTGGGGGCAATATGCTGAACTCTGTAAACCGCTTAGAGAGGGCTGTAAAGCACTATGAAGCGGTATATAAGTCTAAGTGCTATTGCTATTGCTATTGTTACACTGCGTTTTTAACTCTGTTTTTAAAATGTTTTTATATTGATGTTATTTTTATTGATGTGAGCCACTTAGAGTCCCTGCTGAGATGAGCGGCATACAAGTACAAGTAATAAATAAATAATAAATAAATAAATAAATGTGTAAAAATCAAGCTAGGGCTTACTTTCAGAGTAGGTTGTATTTTCGTGGAAACACGGCAGGTGCAGATCCTTATAACAGTGCTTAAGATATTGTGGATTAACATTACAATGCAGTCAGAATAGTTTCTATTGGGTTTTATGGAAATTGAACTAGAAAAGAAATATGGGAAATTAATATTGTATTTGGTAACAGCAGGAAGATTACTGTATGCACAAAGATGGAAGAATAATAAAATACCCACAGCACAAGATTGGATTACTGTGTAAAATTGATAAGAACTTACAGAAATAACAGAGCTGACCACTTCGCTCTGGGAAAAAAACAATAAGGACTTTTTGTTGTTGTTGAAAGAATGGAAACCTTATATGGAATTTGTGGAAATAAGAAATAAAGACTGGATTGATGATCTATGGATTTTGTGGACTAAAAAAGTATTACAGAGGGTGGGAAAAGAATAAGACGGGAACAACTTTATAGAAAAAAAGGCCGAAGTCATAATTCCTTCCTTCCTTCCTTCCCTCCCTCCTTTTTTCCTCTCCTCTCCTCTCCTTTTTCCCTCTTTCCCCTCTCTCTGGTTCTTCATTTCTCTTTAACTTTTATCCTTTTATTGTATTCTAAAACTCAAATAAAAATAAATAGGTATTGAGATCTCAGGTTTTCCACCTACTGTTTGAATTACACAAATTATGTGCCGATGTTTCCTTTGGTTTTTGTCAACTGGAGTTCACGGCTTGAAAGATTTCCTTTTTTTTTCTACTCTTCTCTTTTTTTTCCTTAAAAAAATATTTTCTTACCTCTCCCCCTCCCCCCCAAAAAAGGAGGAGGAGATGAAATGTGGGGATGCAAACAAGATTTTTTTAAAACGACACTCCTTTCCATGTCTGGCAAAAGTCACAGAAGCCTAGAAAGAAAATAATATTGCCTCTTTTTCTTTTTTCTTTTTTCTTTTTTTGAACCATGGCCAGGTTCTTAATGAAATAAGATGGCCGGTAGGAACTTAATGTTATTCAACAACTAAAAGCAACTAGTTGCATCCATCTTTAGCTCTGGCACGAGTAAAAAGACAAAAGCAATAATGGAGTTTTGGAGACACACTGTCAGCCCAGTACAAGCTGCAGCCAATCATTTATGGAGTGGGATTCCATTAAATTTTGGAGCTATGAGCAATTTAATAAGAGCCCCAAATTGCTCATTGGTGCCACTATTTGCTAAGGGGAAAGAAAAACATGAAAATCATCTTCAAACGGAGCTCTGGTGACATTTCAACAGAGTTTTCTTGGCAGAAATACAGGTAGTCCTTGACATACAACAGTTTGTTTACCGACCGTTCGAAGTTACAACCTCAATGAACAAAATGAGTTATGGCCATTTTTCACACTTACAATCGATCGATCGATCATTGTCCTATTCTAGTAGGTTTCATCCGTTCAGTCCGCCAGAATCTGTCTTCACATGCTCAGGATAGACAAGTCCCTATCTCACCGAAGGTCGATGACCCAACGGCTACTCTTAACCTGATTTGGCCAGCCTGTGGGCAGCAGCTTCTTATAGCTGATATGGCCATGCACTATTGCGTTTGAAAAAAGCACCTTTGGGACAACCATGCCCTGGTTGAGTGAGAATCTCCATAGACACTCTGCAGACCTATTTTTGCACTGTGTTCACCTCTCTGAAAACCTCAAGATAGTCTGGATCTATTTGAATGTCCTCTAAACCAGGGGTAGGCAAAGTTGGCTCTTCTATGACTCATGGACTTCAACTCCCAGAATTCCTAAGCTAGCATGACTGGCTCAGAAATACTGGGAGTTGAAGTCCATGACTCATAGAAGAGCCAACTTTGCTTACCCCTGCTCTAAACAAACAGATTGCAATTCCAAAAATTTCAGTTCTGCATTTATCACTGCTGGAAATTCTGAGAGTTCTGGAAATGTCCAGCTGACAAAAGCCAACAAAGTTTAGAAGATTCTGGGACAGGTTCTTCTGCATTCGTAACTGTTTTACCAGGCAAGCTCGTGATAAGTTAAGAAGACTACCAAATTGCCCTTCTTAGTAATTACTTATTAATTCAATCCTTAGTAATGTGACTCTGGACTGGAAGTTGCACATTTTAATGGAGAGATTTGCTGAAATGGGCAAATTATTTTTTTCAAGGAGCTCACTGAAGTCAACATTAATTTTCTCATGAAAGGTAACATTCACAGAAGGTTTCTTAAACTTGTTTTCATCTTCCTTTCATGTTATTTATGGTATATTTCCCAGTTTTTGCCTTTCCTTGTTTTTCTTCTTTGAACAGCTCCGATAGTTTTGTTATTTGGAAGACAGAAATGCACAAAAAGGACTAGCCCTTCCAAAACGATTAACAGTTTCAGCCTTTTACTAAAAAAAGTGAAATTTTAATTTGGGGATGGTGGGGCACTTTACCAAGTAGCCAAATCTCCGTCTAATGCAGCTGTTTATATCCAGACTCATATTTAATATTCATTTTTAAACAAAACCAGGAAAGAGGCAATTTTGTAAATCCATGTGGGAAATGGGATGGGAACTCATATAGTTAACAATAACTTGTAACGATGACTAAGATAGTAATACAATGCAGGAGAAAGATAGACAGAGCCTGGGGGTGGAGTCAAGAGAGGAATCAGTCTGGAGTGGTTAAGTTTCCACAGGTGGTCCAAATCCAACGCCTCTTGAATTCTGTTAACTCTTATCTAGCACCAATTTAGTGTTGACCATTAGTTGAGTAGATTCTTATGTATAGGCTTGAGCAATAAATCCACTTAATTGAAACTCAACATGTGGTTTTGATTCTACCTGACAGATAAGCTCTGAATGCAACATGATTTACAAGACTATTCCCTCCTTGCAGTTCCTCCTTACTTGAAAGATGGAAACAACTTATAAAACAAAATCATATTTGCAATGTACTCCAGACCGGAAGCACACCTAGATGAGCTAATTCTGCTTTATTGTAAGGTTACATTGACAGAATCTTGCAAGTCTGAAAGGACATTTCTCCCACCATTTACAGCCTTTACAGCCCAAGAAACTAGGGAGGGTCTCTTCTCAGGTGTTTCTCCCACTCACTTCCCTTCTGCAGTCTAAGTTGCCTCTTATTCAATCACACTTCCCCCCTATCTGTCAAGGTCATTCCCACAAGGCCTCCCTTAGAGGAGTTTTTTTTTGAGAGTGACAATGAGCATGGGAATATTTTGAATTCTCCTTGGATTGATCCTGCCCCCAAAGCAGGACCAAACAGGAATCAGCTCCCAAAATGGGCAAATCAGAAACTTGCCTTTGGATAAGGACCCAGTCAGGACACAGCTGCTCAGACTAACCAACCAGAACCCAGAACAAACAGAATCTATAAGGAATCAGCACTCCAAAAATGATCAGTCAGAAGCTGGCGTGAAGAAAGGACCAATCAGGAGCCAACTTCACCCAAACGAACAATCAGCATTGTGTGCAAACCACCCCTCACTAACCTGCACTGATCAGAAAACAGCTAAAGACCAATCAGAAGTCAAGACTCCCAGTTATAAAGACAGGAGCTCGTGCAGTCGCTGTCTTAGTTGTGTAGCCCACCACCTTGTCTCTCAAGATGCCAGCCACAGTTAACAATAGCAATAGCACTTAGACTTATATACCGCTTCATAGTGCTTTACAGCCCTCTCTAAACGGTTTTACAGAGTTCAACCTATTGCCCCCAACAATCTGGGTCCTCATTTTACCGACCTCAGAAGGATGGAAGGCTGAGTCAACCTTGAGCTGGTGAGATTCGAACTGCTGAACTAGCAGTCAGCTGAAGTAGGTTGCAATGCTGCACTTTAACCACTGCTGGCAAAATGTCAGGTAAGTTGTTTTTTAGATTCCAGTCCCTAAACCCCAAAGTTCAACCCAGCCCAGCTCCTTGGACTGTTACTTCCATTGCTCTTAGATCGTCTTTTCCACCCTGGCGCCAGTCCTTTGATTCATTTGGGTAAAATGGGAAATTCATTTTGGCACCGACTTCTTTCACTTTGCATTCTCCATTGCCAAGGAAACCTTTTTCCTGGTTTCCACAAAACTGGTGGAGAACGGTTGCAAAGTTGGAGGTGCGTCTTTGTGAGCCAGCAGGAGCAGGCTTTTAATGTAGCCCATGAATTAAACATGCTAGTTCACAGCGCAGAGATAATAAATCAAGTCATGCTCTAGAATACTCCCAAGCATCACCTTTTTTTTCCTCCCCTCCCTCTCCTCTCCAACTGTTTTTTTTTTTTAATTCACTCAGGTGATATGAATATTACATCGTGCCAGGAATCTCCCCTTCATTCCACTTGCTCTTATCGCATCACTCCCATTATGGCAAATGGATGGGTGAAGAGCAGGGGCGGGTTCCTAATTTTTTTACTACCACTCTGTGGGCGTGGCTTATTTTGTGGGTGTGGCTTGCCAGCCATGTGACCGGGTGGGCGTGGCTTGCCGGTCATATATTAGTTATTTCAGAGAGATGTTACTACTATTTTTGCTATTTTATACCTTACATGAAAAGCTTTGCATACAAAGTGTGTGTTACACCATGGCATCACAGCAACCTTTCTATGCAGAAGATGCTATAGTTAAAAGACAAGCAAGTCTCATACAGCATTTTTGGTTTCAGTCATGGATTCCTTAGATGAAAATATTGAGGACTGTTAAAAGAACAGTATCTTTTAACAGTCCTCAATGTTTTCATCTAAAGAATAACAGTATAAAACTGTATAAAATTAACAGTATAAAAGGTTAAGCTTTCTGAAAACACCCACTTTGGGAAGCTTTAGGCAAAAGCGAAGGAAAAGTGTCAAATGCGAGCTTCTTATTATTTTCAAGCGAAGGGACGGGGAAAGACTTAATTGTCAGGTTTCTGGGCATGCGCAGAAGAATTTTTTTTTTAATGTATAAATTTTTTTTTTAAAAATGGTGCCGCCCAGGCACCGGCAACCGACCGCACCGGTACTGTGATGTCACCAGCGGGCCGCTACCGGTGCTATAGAGTGGACCACACCGGTAGGAACCCACCACTGGTGAAGAGAATAAGACCACATGGGGTGGAACCAAAATTTAACTTCAGCTGCACAGGGGTTGTGTTCACCAGACAGTTGGGTGGGCAGACAGAGAGAATGGCTTGTAGGAGTCAGACAGCAAAGAAGTCCAAAGCTCCAGAGCGGATTGTAGTTGGTTATCGAACAAGCAACAGAGCTCATTAATCTTGGTCAGGCAGGACAGCCAGATGGAAGAAGTGAAAAGGTGAATCAAGAGAGTGGCCTCAAAGTGGTGTGAACTTTCCCTCCTACTTAGCTTTAAGTGTTACACTTGTCCTCCTTAATAATGAGCTTATAACAAGTAAAGATCTGGAGAAGATAGAAAATAGGTTGCCGCAGGGCAGGCAAGCTGTTGCTGCTGCAGAGCTGCACATTTTGGAGTCTATGTTTTGGCTAACCCTACTGGTCTCTCATTAGATTAGATTAGATTAGATTAGATTAGATTAGATTAGATTAGATTAGATTAGATTAGATTAGATTAGATTAGATTAGATTAGAATTCTTTATTGGCCAAGTGTGATTGGACACACAAGGAATTTGTCTCCGGTGCATAAGCTCTCAGTGTACATACAAGCAACAAGTGATTAATCATGATTGGAGCCGAGATGGCACACTGGTTAGAGTGCAGCACTGCAGGCTACTTCAGCTGACTGCTAGCTGCAGTTCAGCTGTTCAAATCTCACCAGGCTCAAGGCTGACTCAGCCTTCCATCCTTCTGAGGTCGGTAAAATGAGGACCCAGATTGTTGGGGGCAATATGCTGAACTCTGTAAACCGCTTAGAGAGGGCTGTAAAGCACTATGAAGCAGTATATAAGTCTAAGTGCTATTGCTATTGCTATTTCTAGGTTCATATTGCTATGATCATAATCATAAAATACAATCATCATAAATTATAAGGTACAACAGTCACAGTCATAGGATACTAAACAAGCAATCAACATAAATCATAATAAGATTGTAAATAAAAACATAAATCATAGATACAAATAACAAAGTTATAGTCATAAGAAATTAAGGAAATAGGTAATAGGAAAGATGAGAAGAACAAGAGATCACAGGGATCTTTAATGGACGTTGTGTGAGAATTGCTCATAAGTCGCTTTTTTCAGCACCATCACAACTTTGAATGGTCACTAAACAAATGGTTGTAAGTCAAGGACCAGCAGTAGACTGCTTACAAGTGACTCTGTTCAAGGCACCATAACTGTTTTTCTATATTACAGAATTGAAGCTCATAGGTTTCATTCAAGACAAAGATAGGGGAATCCTAGGAAAATATTACAATTTAGCTCAGATGATGCTGAGCCAATCTTGGAGTGGTGTGGTGGCCTAGAGGTGGTGCTCTCACCTCACAATCAGGAGGCTGTGAGTTCGATCCTATTTCTCTCTCTGGGCACAATGAGAATATATCTGCTGAACAAAACACCGCATTGGCGACAGGAAGGGCATCTGGCCATTAAACACTCTGCAAGCTCCATTCAGTAGCCCGGACTCCACCCCGCAAGAGATTATGGGCTCGTTAAATGATGATGATTCTCATTCATTGTTAAAAGCTGAATTTCTCTAGCAGTAGCTACCATACTTGGGCTAAAGGAATATGTATAATAATCAGCTGGGATACAGCAAAGTCTTTGTTGCCACCATTTGGTTACCTAGATTTTTGCAGACCGAACACTGTAATCTTATTCTGTCTTTTCTGAGGCCAATAGGAGATTTGTTGAGATGACTGAATTATGCTTTTTGGATCTGGTGTCTTTTTTCTTCTTCTTTTAATTGCTTTCAATTATTGAATAAAGATGAATGAGTAAAGGGATTATGGGGGGAAGAAGAAGAAGAAGAAGAAGAAGAAGAAGAAGAAGAAGAAGAAGAAGAAGAAGAAGAAGAAGAAGAAGAAGAAGAAGAAGAAGAAGAAGAAGAAGAAGAAGAAGAAGAAGAAGAAGAAGAAGAAGAAGAAGAAGAAGAAGAAGAAGAAGAGCCAATCTTGGTTCTTGCATGGCTGTTTTGTGATCAAAACATCAAGCATGCTTTTAAAAATATATTGGAATGTTATTGAAAAAGCACTATTTATTTAGCTGGGCTGTTTAACTCAAACAATCCTTTAGCTAGGCGAAGGATGAAATGAAGGATGAAGCTATGAAAAGATGGAATCTACTTATAGATGATTGTTAAAAGTGAGCTGTTTATTTGCCTTTATGCTCATGCATAATAATTGCAGAATGATTTCCTTTTTAACTTCTAGATGAGAATCGGTCTATGTTACCAATTCAGTAAAACAATGTGATAAATTATCTTGAGAATTCAAATCAGTGTTTTTCAAACTTGTCAACTGTGGCCTGCTGGCTGGGGAATTCTGAGAGTTAAAGTCTGCACACCTAAAGTTGACAAGCTCAAAAAACACTGATTTAAATGATTTGCAGACTAATTGTTGCATTGATAGAAGAGAATATTTGTACTGTAGCTCAGTACACTGGGGTTACCTAGATTGGTAATGAAAGACCTTCAAGAAAACAACCAATCTCAGAGAGCCCCAAGGACAATTATTGCATTGTTTATTGCAATTTTACTGAGACTATTCACAAAGCCACAGAATACGCAAAAATGAATGAATGTTGGATTCATAAATCTCTTCCTTGAGTGGTCAGAGTTGTTCTATTGGATGAAAATTCTTTCTGATCATGGAAACTTTGCTTCCAATCTTAAAGTAAAGGTAAAGGTAAAGGTTCCCCCGCACATACATGCTAGTCGTTCCCAACTCTAGGGGCGGTGCTCATCTCCATTTCTAAGCCGAAGAGCCAGCGCTGTCTGATGACGATTCCGTGGTCCTGTGGCCGGCATGACTAAATGCTGAAGGCGCACGGAACGCTGCTACTTTCCCACCAAAGTGGTCCCTATTTTTCTACTTGCATTTTTTACATGCTTGCAAACTGCTAGGTTGGCAGAAGCTGGGGCAAGTAACGGGAGCTCACTCCGTTACGCGGCGCTAGGGATTCGAACCGCCGAACTGCTGACCTTTCTGATCGACAAGCTCAGCGTCTTAGCCACTGAGCCACCGCACCCCCTGCTTCCAACCTTACAACTCCTCTATTGTGAACATCCAATCAGAGAAGTCAGAATTCCTTTCATAAAAAGAAAACGGGAGGGGGAACAGGACGAAAGAGACCTATTCTTAAGACACCTTTTCCAAATGGACACCTTTTTTCTCCAGAATTTCTCAGCCAGGAGGACTAGAGAGTTCTGGGAACTTAAATCTACAATACGTACAGTATGTAACCCTCGACATATGACCCACAATTCAGCCCAAACTTTCTGTTGGTAGGCACGACAGTTGTTAAGCCAGTTTTGCTCCATTTTACAATTTTAACAACCTTTCCTGCCACGGTCACTGAGTGAATCGTTGCAGTTGCTAAATTAGTAAGATGGTTGTTAGGTGGCTCTGGTTTTCCCATTGACTTTGCGTGCCAGAAGGTTGCAAAGGGGGAGTCACATGACCCCGGGCAAATGTCATAAATGCATGCCAGTTGCCAAGCATCTGAATTCTGATCGCATGATCATGGGGATGCTACAACGGTGATAAGTGTAAAAAAATGGTTGTAAGTGCCATGGTCACTAAACAAATGGTTGTAAGTCAAGGACTACCTGTAAGGCCTTAGCGAATACTGACCTAAGAAAAGGAAATATATCCTTGAGTTCAACCTTTGATATTGGATAACCATTTGTCTGAAGTGGTGTAGGGTTTCCTGCCTAGGCAGGGGGTTGGACTAGAAGAAGGTACCACATATACTATACCTGTGCATTATATGTGGTACCTTGTTCACTAGCAGTAACTGTGAGAGGGACCTTGGAGTCCTAGTGGACAACCCCTTAAATATGAGCCAGCAGTGTGCAGCAGCTGCCAAAAAAGCCAACACAGTTCTAGGCTGCATTAACAGAGGGATAGAATCAAGATCACGAGAAGTGTTAATACCACTTTACAATGCCTTTGTAAGGCAACACTTGGAATACTGCATTCAGTTTTGGTCACCACGATGTAAAAAGGGTATGTCTAGTTTAATGAAAAGAAGGACCAGGGGAGACATGATAGCAGTGTTCCAATATCTCAGGGGCTGCCACAAAGAAGAGGGAGTCAAACTATTCTCCAAAGCACCTGAAGGCAGGACAAGAAGCAATGGGTGGAAACTAAACAAGGAGAGAAGCAACTTAGAACTAAGGAGAAATTTCCTGACAGTTAGAACAATTAATCAGTGGAACAGCCTGCCTCCAGAAGTTGTGAATGCTCCAACACTGGAAGATTTTAAGAAGATGTTGGATAATCATTTGTCTGAAGTGGTGTAGGGTTTCCTGCCTAAGCAGGGGGTTGGACTAGAAGACCTCCAAGGTCCCTTCCAACTCTGTTATTCTGTATTCTGTATATCCGCATGGTTATTCCAATTTAATCCTGTTTTGTACGTTTTAAAATCCTAAAATGAAGACCAGCAGTTGTGATCCGAGCTTTCTGATCCCATGAACCATTGAGTGAGGAATTGAAGTGGGACCCCGCATTACATGGCTCATTTGACAGACTCATGCCCAGGAACTCCCAAACAAGCAGATCAGCAGCCTGTGTTGTGAGACCAGCAATCCAGTAACTTTTGAATGATTTAATCCACGGCTGCCTCCATCGGTCTCGTGACGTTGTTTCGGCGGAAACAATGCAAAAGAAAAGCTGCAGAGAGCCCCTTGCATAATCTCTGTGGAAACGTGAAAGGCGACAGCAAAGAGAAGAAAAATCCTACTGGTTTGATCAGTAAAAACAAGCTAAAAATTTGGAGTTAATGAGATCTCTGGATTTTTTTAAAAAAGTGAATGGTTTCCCCCCCTCATTAGTGGGTTTTTATCATCAGATGTTAGCATTGTTTGAATGAAATTCATTCAAAGGCCATAAATGAAAGCAGTATTTGGTAAAAAAAAGAATTCCTGATTTGGGCCTATTAACAAACAGCCCATCTTGATAAATAATTCCTTTATGCACTGTTCAAGAACAATGTAAATCTGGGTTTCAGCTGCTTCAGTCGGTCCTCAGGAAAAAAAAAATCATTAAATTGGCTTCTTGAAAAAAAGAAAAGAAGCCAAACTAAAAAGAATGACTGAAATGGTTGTTATAAGTTCATACTTGCATTCAATTCAATTAAGCTGTAGAACAGAGATGAAAGTGACGCACAGCCTCCTTTCAAACAGTTAGCTCTGGGGGTGAGTGGGGGGGGGGAGAGAATCTTGTAAAATTGTTTCCAAATTGAGCAAACCAAGTACACAATGGAGACAAACATGAAGGGAGAAACTGAGATGGAAGAACTACGGACTGGTAACAGGCACTTTTAAGGAAATCGGTCAAGAGAAATCAGTCTAAAGAGTGGGAGAACTATTATCAAGTTAATGACATGACAAAACTGTATTAGTTTTCAAAATAGTAAATTGTCAGGTATGAAGAATCAGAGTCACAGGATCGGTTAAACTGATTTATTGCTCATGCCTATATATAAGAATCTAATCAACTACCTATCAGCACTAAATTGGCGCCAGATAAAAGTCAACAGAAGTCAAGACAATTAAATTGTTTGTGGGAACATAATGATTCCAGGCTGATTACTCTCTTGACTCCACCCCCAGGCTCTGCCTGTCCTCCTACAGCAGAGGTCTTCAAACTTGGCAACTTTAAGATTTGTGGACTTCAACTCCCAGAATTCTGGGAGTTGAAGTCCACACGTCTTAAAGTTGCCAAGTTTGGGGATCCCTGTCCTACAGCAATCCAAGGACCTGGTTATTATCTTTAAAGGTCTATATGGCACAGAATCAAAATATTTATGGGCTCGCCTCTCCCTGAAGGCATCTGCCCATCACACTAGATTGGATAGGACGACTTTTTGTGATTCTGGGTACCTTATCTTTGCTACACTTAACAAGGCATAAGGAAAGCAAGGAAGACACTTCTAGTCTGTCTTGTTATGTACTGTTCTGTGCTACATTATATACCTAGATCATCAAGTTGTGTGTGTGTGTGTGTGCGCGCGCACTTTAGAAGCTCAGTGCAATATCTTAGCAGGCCACCTGCCTTTCTTTTGTGTTAAAAAAAGGAGGAGGGGGAGGGAGGTTTGTGTGTCCCTTTATAGCCGCCATTACATTTTCCATTAAAAAAAAGGTTAAGCTTCCTCAGGAAACTGGTAATCACTCTCAAATGGGGAAGCAGCCAACAGATCAGGCTTGATGGATTGCTGTGCAGGGATCTACTCTCAGCTGCCGAAATGCCTCCTTGTCCAATTAAACAAATTACCAAGGAGGACCTCAAGCCAAGGGCAATCCTTGGTAGGTTGCAGCTAAGAGGATGTTTCTGGGAGGGAAGAGGGCGATGAATAGGGCAGGCACTATGCAGGTGGAAACTAATATTAAGGCAGATTTTTCTCTAGACACTTATGGAACTCAAGGGATTATCTCGTAGAACAGCAGAAGGGAAGTTGGTGAACTAAAATGCTCTGCTGATCACTGATCAATTATATGCTGTTTATACTGTCCATAGCTACTTCCGTTTTTTAAAAAAGGGGAGGGGGTTGCACTTATGATCTGGAAGCTCTAGCACAGGGGTTGGCAACCTTAAACACTCAAAGAGCCATTTGGACCCGTTTCCCACAGAAAAGAAAACACAGGGAGCCACAAAACCATTTTGACATCTAAAATGAAGATAACACTGCATATATCGGTTTTTACCTTTATGCTATGTATAAAAAAACTATAGTGTGTTGCATTTATGAAATGAATGACCTGCTACAAAGAAAACACATTTTTATTTCTGCATGCAACAAAAACATTTTGAACTCCGGGAAAAAAAAGATAGATCGAAAAGCTTAATAAAGGCTGGCGAGTGTCGCACATTGGCGGTAGTGATGCATATTTTGATGACAGGGAGCCGCAACAAGGGGATGAAAGAGCCACATGTGGCTCCAGAGCCACAGGTTGCAGACCCCTGCGGCCTAGCAAATGGGAGAGCCAGTTTGGTCCAGCAAAGATGAAGGCACCAGGCTGGATATCAGGAGATGGTGAATTTTCATCCCTCCTTAGGCATGGAAGCTGGCTGGGTGACTTCGGGACACTGACTCTCAGCCCAACACAACTCACAGGGTTGTCATTGTGGGGAAAACGGAGGGAGGAAGGATTATTACCAGTGGTGGGTTGCTGCTGGTTCGGACTGGTTCTCACGTACCAGTGGTGGAAATTTCCACCCGCTTGCCAAACCGGCAGCAATGGCCAGCTGTCCACGCCCACGAACCGGTTCTCCAGTCGGCGTGGCCGGCAAAGAACCCTCTGTGCATGCGCAGAGCAAGGGCAGGTTCCTCTTACCTGGCTACTGGTGCGCTGCGCGCGCATCATCATATTTCATGTGTGTGTCCCCTCGCGAGATTTTGCTTCCGCGCATGTGCAGGAAGCAAAAAAAGCCGGTGCAGCATGACGGACCAGCGAAGATGGCACCGGAGCCGTTGCACGCAAATTGTATAATTGGCGGGTCCCTACCGGAATGGTGTACTAGACCACACCGGTAGGAACCCACCACTGGCACAGTGTTCCAATATCTCAGGGGTTGCCACAAAGAAGAGGGAGTCAAACTATTCTCCAAGGCACCTGGGGGTAGAACAAGAAGCAATCGGTGGAAACTAAACAAGGAGAGAAGGAACTTAGAACTGAGGAGAAATTTCCTGACAGTTAGAACAATTAATCAGTGAAACAGCTTGCCTCCAGAACTTGTGAATGCTCCAACACTGGACGTTTTTAAGAAGATGTTGGATAACCATCTGTCTGAAGTAGTGTAGGGTTTCCTGCGTAAGCAGGGGGTTGGACTAGAAGACCTCCAAGGTCCCTTCCAATTCTGTTATTATTATTATATGTAGACCTGGTCTTTCACACCTGATGGGACCCATTTGGCATCTTGGCCCTTCCTATTTTGGCCTTGCCACGCCACTCCTTAAAAGTCAGTTTGCTGGCAAGGCACAAAAGATTGCTCACTCTTGCTAGAACAAACTATTGTCTGGTATTTAATGCAGGGTTCAAAGTGTGTTAAAATGAATTAGGGGAACAGATTAATGAAAGAATCCTCACATTGCGGTTTATGTGGTGGATAGAAGTCTCTGTCTCTTCTCCACAATGTGCACTGGGACTCCTTCCCTTTTCCTCTAAGTAGCCCATCCAACTGCATTTCCATTTGCTACAGAGATCTTCTCCTCTTTGACTTAATGAAGGAGCTTTATAGCAGGTGGATAATTGACAACTTAGGCGAAACGAACCCATCTTCATACAAAGAATGCCTGACATTGCCTGTTATTTCTTGGCCCTTTCAAGGCTGCCAAAAGCTTTGCCTGATTAAAAAGAGCAGAAACCTCTTTCAAATGTAATTGCTTTATAGTACACAACACATAAAGCAGTTCTGAAACTAATAAGCTCCTGACACTTATTATTTTTTAGATTTATATCCCACTTTTTCTTCAAGGAGGTCACAGCACCTAGGTATTGTATTATTTCCACAAAAACATGGTGAGACAAGCAGAAGCAAAGTTCTAACCTCCCCCTCCATTTTCTTACTGAGAAAGGAACTGATCCAGTAGATTCCATGATGGATCCCATCAGTCCTAGGCTAACAACTCAATCATTACACTGACAACCCGAACGGAAAGCAAAGAATTACTCTAGGAAGCAATTCTCTTTGTCTATATCAATACACTTGGGTAAATTAACCAAACATGAACTCTTCCAAACCACCCACATTATCCATGTTTTAAATTTCCCAATTTAATAGGCATAATTCTGAATTTTGGATATCTCTAGTCCAGGGGTCGGTTCTAACTTACCTTGCTGCCGGTTCACTTCCTCCCGCGCCGTGTGGGCGCGCTTCGTGGGCGCGCGCATGCGCAGTGGCAAAAAAATCTGATTTTTTAAAAAAAGTCAAAAACAAGATGGCAACGCATGTGCAGTGCTGGAAACTCAAATTCTGCGCATGCGCAGAAGAAAAAAAAATTAAAAATTTAAATTAAAAAACATTTTTTTAAAAAAGATGGCGGCGCCCATGGACCGGCACCGACCGAACCGTTTCCGTGACGTCATCGTGACGTCACCAGCGTGTCGCTACCAGTTTGGGTGAACCGGTCTGAACCGGGAGGAACCCACCTCTGCTCTAGTCCTTATCAATATAGCCAAACCTATTTTCCCAGTAGTAATATATGGCGGTGAGAGTTGCACCATAAGTGAGTGTCAAATAATTGTTACTTTCAAATTGTGGTGTTGAAGAAGACCCTTAAGAGTCCCTTGGACTGCAAGGAGATCCAATCCGTCAATCCTAAAGGAAATCAATCCTGACTGTCCTTTGGAAGGACAGATCCTGAAGCTGAAGCTTCATACTTTGACTACCTAATGAGAAGAGAGGACTGGGTCTTGGAAAAGACCCAGATATTGGGAAAGATGGAAGGCAAAAGGATTAGGAGAAGGAAGAGGGTGAGTTGGTTAGATAGTGTCATTGACACAATGAACAATGAATTGGGCAAATTCCAGGAGATGTGGAGGACAGGAGGGCCTGGCATGCTATGGTCCATGAGGTCGCAAAGAGTTGGACATGATTTAGCGATTAAACAACAAACAACAAAAGTCCTTATCAAATTGCTCTCTTAGAATATTCTAGAGCCACGATGGTGCAGTGGTTAGAGTGCAGTACTGCAGGCTACTTCTGCTGCCTGCCGGCTGCCTGCAATTTGGCAATTCAAATCTCACCAAGCTCAAGGTTGACTCAGCCTTCCATCCTTCCGAGGTGGGTAAAATGAGGACCCAAATTGTTGGGGGCAATATGCCGACTCTGTAAACTGCTTAGAGAGGGCCGTAAAGCACTGTAAAGCGGCATATAAGTCTAAGTGCTATTGCTATCCCCACCTATCTCATATCTTTGGTATTCTTAACAAAACGCAGTTGGTATGAAAAAGGGCATATAATGAGCCATTCTTTTGGTGTTGCCATTCGACAATAGTAGTTCAGAGTAGTGCAGAAAGGAGAGAAAAAAAGTCAAGTCTAAACATAATTATCAAGCCAAAGCCATGAAATTAAAAGAGGAGGGTGAAAGAAACAATACAACTGAAACTGCATTTAAAGTCCTAGAAAATGAGGGAAGCATTGGTGGAAGAAAGAATGTTTGGGAAGAACCTCTTTTACAAAGACGAAACGTGAAAGCAAATCAATTGTTTTTTTAACAGTGGGATATTAACCCTTCGTCCAGCACAGAAAAGCTTGCCTGGATATAAGAGAGGGGAAGAGTTGCTCAGAAAATGAAAACAGAGTTATTTTTGAAGACTGGAACAATGCAAACAACTAAGTTCTGGAGATAGAGGAACTGTAGAGCAGAGGTCTTCAAACTTGGCAACTTTAAGACTTGTGGACTTCAACTCCCAGAATTCTGGGAGTTGAAATCCACAAGTCTTAAAGTTACCAAGTTTGGGGACCCCTGCTGTAGAGTAATGCTTTGACAGGGTAGGCAACATTTATGTGATGAAAGTTTTATGTTTAATCCCAAACAGATAAAATCACATTCTAACAAATTTCCTGCCGTGGAATTTGAGTCTTTGGGTCCATCGCTGTTAGTCAAGGATCAAGCTATTTAATGGAAAGGCTAATGTTTCAAATGCACCATTTATCTTCGGATTCCATAAAGCACTTTTTTTGCAATTTTGAGCCCTTGTGTGCTGCTGGATTAAAAACCCATCATCCTTGCCTATCAGCCATGCAGGATGGGAATTGCAATTCTTTAAAGCTGAGATTGAATTGTAGTATAATTTCAGAGTTTTGCCCTGGCCATTAGCAAGGTCTCTCCCCCCCCCTTTTCCACCAATCAGCAGGGCCTCAATATTTCATAACCTCTGACATGCCATGGACAATAGGGAGGAAGGAAGGGGGAAAAAGGTTCCTTGTAAAACTGACAGCTATTCTTTACTGACCGTTTCCTTGTTTGAAGCGAAGTCATGCCTCCATCGCTCTCCCTCCCCAAAAAACAATAGTTAAAGTGGGTAAAACACAAAGATAAGACAGCCGGCCCCTAACTTGGAGCAGAAATGCCAATTCTCATCACCTTCATTTTTACTAATTGCTGAAGATTCTCTTCTATTCGTTTCTTCTCATGCCACACTTGGGCTATTCTGCAATAATCTATTTTCTGCACATCTGCAGCCAGGTGGCTTCTCTTTCCATAAAGATGACCAAGAATCTGCTACCTATAAGCCAGTATCTACAACTATTGCAAGTTGTCCATGGAACCATCAGATAGGGATAGTTGCTTCACTTGCAACCATTCATTTAGTGATTGTTTCAGGGGTGGGTTCCTCCCAGTTCGGCCCAGATCGCCCGAACCGTTAGCGACCCGCTGGTGACGCGACGATGGCATCATGGATCCGGTTCGGTCGGTGCCGGTCCATGGGCTCCGCCATCTTTTTTGGGGGAATTTTTGGTGTATTTTTCCGTGTTTGGATGGATTCTCCTCTTCCGCGGTTTGAAAAATAGCCCTCCCGCCCGCCCCCGGGTTAATACTCACCTTTATTTCTTCGCCCGAAGCACAGCTGATCAGCTCCTCAGCTGTGTTTCGGGCTGAATCCTGCTACTGAACATGCGCGGAAGTGGAAATGTATGGGGGAGGACGTGAGCACGCGCGCAAAATGTTGTGTGCGAACCGGTGGCGAAGGTAAGTGGAACCCACCCCTGGATTGTTTCCAGTTACAAGGGCACTGATGACCAGTTTTCACACCCAGCTGCTGTGGCCTAGAGGTAGAGCTCTTGCCTCACAATTAGGAGGTTGTGAGTTCAATCCTAGGTAGAGGCAGATGTAGGGTCTCCTGCTTGGGCAGGGGGTTGGACTAGATGACCTGTAAGGTCCCTTCCAACGCTGTTAATCTGTAATCTGTTGCAGCAAACCCCTTGGTCACATTAACAAAAGTTGGTTGCTTGGCAACTGGCATGTACTTATGGCAGTTGAAGCATCCCGGGGTTATGTGATCACCATTTGTAACCTTTCAAGCCAGCTTCCGACAAGCTACGTCAATGGGGGAAAGCCAAATTCACTAAATTACTGCATGATTCACTTAACAACTGCTGCAGTTCACTTAACAACTGTGGCAAAACGGTTGTAAAATGAGACACAACTCACCTTGCAACTGTCTTGCTTAACAACAGAAATTTGTGGCTCAGTTGTGGTTGTAAGTCAAGGATCACCTGTACTGATGCAGTTGCTTCCCTAAATAGGTAATCCTCACTTCATGACTGCCCTGTGTAGTGTCAGTGTTCAAAGTTACAACGGTGCTGGAAAAAGTAACTTTATGAGCGGTCCTCACACTTAGATATCCTCACACTTAGGTATCTAACTGATATCTCAATATCAGTTATTCCTAATTTAATTAATTTAATTCAATCAGTTATTCCTAATTTAACGGGGGTGGGAAGAAGTGACGATAAACCATTATTCTTTTATACTTGCTTTTAATGTAATTATTTACTTGGTTATTCTTGTATTTTCTCTGCTGTACGCCGCCCTGAGTCCCTCGGGAGTTGGGCGGCATATAAGAAAACCAAAATAAATAAATAAATAAATAAATAAATAAATAAATAAATAAATAATTCATTTTCTGGAAAAAAAGAAATGCAGAGTGTTTCAGCTGCTACACTAGACACCAGGAAAAGGAAAGTCCCTTTCACAGCTCCTTTTGATCCTCGCTTTCCATTCACCAACCAGACTCGTAACTGCTACCAGAATTACATGGATTATTACCGTTGATTGAAGATTATGAAAACCAAAGGCAAGGATGTGCAGAAGTGTGAATGGTACCATAACAGGGGCGGGTTCCTAATTTTTTTACTACCACTCTGTGGGCGTGGCTTATTTTGTGGGTGTGGCTTGCCATGTGACCGGGTGGGCGTGGGCCTCGGCGCATGTAGTGAGTGTGCACGCACATGAAACGTGATGATTCGCGCGCAGCGCACCGGTAGCCAGGTAAGAGGAACCCGCCCCTGAGTCGCAGTGATATGATAACTCACTTAGCAACTATGATGCTTAGCGTTGAAGTTACCAATGGTAGCTGTTAAGCAAGGACTACCTCACGTGTGTTCGTGTATCAGAGGTATGATTTTTTTTAAAATAAATGGGACCACCATATGTAGTAATAAGTGTGTAACACAGATGCATCTCAGGGCCATGTAAGTACCAAGGTTTGCTTCTGCCTAGAATCACTTGGTGAGATGGACAGCAAAATAAAATACCTACATAAATAACACGAGAATCTTCTACAAAACAGTTGCTCCGTCTAGCCTGAAGAAACGACTGCATTATTAAGATGATAATACATCTTAAAAATGTATTACCTTACTCGAAAAGCTGGCAGAGTTTAGAATCCATACACCCTTTGCTTTCTCTGCCTCTTTTTCCAGAACAGTTCAATGGAGAATATATATGCCCTCTGCAATTTTTTTCTGACGGACGGCATTGAACAATGACACTGTGGATTAAAGGTCCACACGGTGCAATAGAGAATGTTCTAGCTAAAGGGGGAGCTTTGTGTCAATGCCAGTCTATTTCAAACAGGCTTCAGAGGCCACAGAGGGACAACAAATCAAGAAGAAAGATTCAGCAAACCCAACTTTGTAGAACTGGACTATTTTAGCTTTCTCCAACTTTTTAGTCTCTGATTTAGACACACACATAGGAATTGGCTGTGGCTAGTCTAGTGAAAAGAAGGACAGGGGCTGACATGGTAGCAGTGTTCCAATATTTGAGGGGCTGCCACAAAGAAGAGGGGGTCAAGCTATTCTCCAAAGCACCAGAAGGCAAGACAAGAAGCAATGGGTGGAAACTAATCAAGGAGAGAAGCAACCTAGAACTAAGGAGAAATTTCCTAACAGTGAGAATTAGTGGAACAGCTTGCTTTCAGAAGTTGTGGGTGCTCCATCACTGGAGGCTTTTAAGAAGCAACTGGACAGCCACTTGTCTGGAATGGCATAGTGTCTCCTACTTGAGTAGGGGGTTGGATTAGAAGATCTCCAAGATCTCTTCCAACTCTGCAATCTATTCTAGATAGTTAAGCAAGATGGGGAGTACTCATGGTTTTCTAAAGGACCTTCTAGAGCAATGTTTCTCAACCACAGTGACTTTATGAGGTGTGGACTTCAACTCCCAGAATTCCCCAGCCAGCACTTGATGGCTGGGGAATTCTGGGAATTGAAGTCCACACCTCATAAAGTATCTGACACTGAAAAACACTGGTCTATATCAGAGGTCTCCAACCTTGGCAACTTTACGACTTGTGGACTTCAACTCCCAGAATTCCTCAGCCAGCGCATACTGGCTGAGGAATTCTGGGAGTTGAAGTCCACAAGTCGTAAAGTTGCCAAGGTTGGAGACCCCTGTTCTAGAGTTTCTAGAGGTGCTACCACCCCAAATTTCTTCAGAAGCAAATGTACATGATTCTTGAAATAGTCTCTGCTTGACAAAGGCTATAGCCCTGAACACGATCCGGACAGAGCCTGCTTTTATTCCACTAAAAATCTACCCACTTCCACAAATGTATGCTCGTAAACCCCTTCCTGAATCGTCTGTGAGAGAAGGGATGTTTCTGAAAGTTGTGTACCAAAACAAAAAACAGAAAAAACCTGAGCATTTACATTTTTTTAAAAAAAGAAAGGAGTTGACATCACAGAGTTTTACATAACAAAGACAGCAATCAGAGGAATTTGCATAAAAATATTTTTTGCAAGGGAATTTGCATTTCCAACTACTTACATTAGGAGAAGTCTATAAAAGCTGTTCGCATTACAAAAAGCTGTGAATAGAAATAGATGCAGGGCTGGGTTGTTGTTTTTTTCCTTACTTTGAATGTTTACATCTCTCTCTCTCTCTCTCTCTCTCTTTAACTATTTAAAAATACCATGGATCAGACAGCCTGACTAATGCAGACAGTCAAAGGAGCAGGTATATTATGCTCACTTCCTGTGCTGAAGTGTCTTTCCTTGCTAGGCATCAAAAAAAGCTCATCCTCTTTGCCCCATAGCTACAGCATGAAGCATTAAATGACTAGTTCATATGAAGCTGCTTTTGTTTCAACCCCCAGCCATTGTTAAAATGATTCCCCACCGTTATTCCAGTTTTAAAGTTATGATTTTCCCAGTTTCCTGCCTTATGGTAAACATTATTCTTGATCAATAAAGGAGAATATTTGTAGCTCAGGGTTGGAGTGAGGGGTCCTTGGTGCTCTCTGAGCTTGGTTGTTTTCTTGCAGACGTTTCATTACCCAAACTAAGTAACAGCATCAGTGCTAGAAGGCAGTGGGATTTTCAGGGAGAGGGAGGAGGGGGGGAGGAGGAGGAGGACGAGGACGAGGATTAGGATTCTGGGGTCCTTGGTGCTGTCTGAGCTGGGTTGTTTTCTTGCAGATGTTTCATTACCAAACTAGGTAACATCATCAGTGCTAGAAGGCAGTGGGATTTGCAGGGAGAGGGACGAGGAGGAGGAGGAGGAGGAGGAGGAGGAGGAGGAGGAGGAGGAGGAGGAGGAGGAGGATTAGGATTCTGGGGTCCTTGGTGCTGTCTGAGCTGGGTTGTTTTATTGCAGACGTTTCATTACCAAACTAGGTAACATCATCAGTGCTAGAAGGCAGTGGGATTTGCAGGGAGAGGGAGAGGGAGGAGGAGGAGGAGGAGGAGGATTAGGATTAGGATTCTGGGGTCCTTGGTGCTGTCTGAGCTGGGTTGTTTTCTTGCAGACATTTCATTACCAAACTAGGTAACATCATCAGTGCTAGCACTCTGTTATCAGTTTGCTAGCACTGATGATGTTGCCTAGTTTGGGTAATGGAACATCTGCAAGGAAACAACCCAGCTCACAGAGCACAAAGGACCCCTCACTTGCTTGATCATTTGCTGTTGAAGGGGTTCCAGGTCTGGCAACTGTCCAGCTCCAATGGAATGCTTTAGGCTGGTGCAGGCATCATTTCACCCCTGGGATCATTGCCCACCATGATGCATTTTGACTTGAGCTGTGGGATGTCCAGATCAGTGGTGGGTTGTAAATATTTTTGCTACTGGTTCACGCGCGCATGCATGCATGCGCAGAAGCGTCCCGGGCGGGTGGGTGGAGCCTCTCACCACCGGCGCTACCGGTTCTAAGAACCGGTCCGAACTGGGAGCAACCCACCGCTGGTCCAGATACTTGATTTTAGCAGAGACACACTGATGCTTTCTAAGCATCAATTGTATAAGTACAGGCTTATTACTATCCTGAATGAACAGAAGATCTGCCTAAAAAAACAGGTCTAATACACTCTTGGATACTGTATGTATGCTTGTATATTAGCAAAGCAATGAAACTGATCAGAGAAGTCGACAAGAGTTTCAGCAAGTAGCCTGATGGATGAGGAAATGGTTTTCTCAGCCAACTTTGCTCCTTTGATTGCTTCCCCTACTAAATTAGGCATGAAGGACTCACAGCTTTTATCCGCTTTAGTAGAAAGCCAGTTGTGATCTCCTTGCCTCCAATAACAAAGATATATTTAAATGAAGAACGGGAAGGACATATCATATACATAGGGGTCATCATTATTTTGTTCATTGTTTAGTTTTTAATCTCTTTTTAAAAATAATTCAGCAGTTTTCCACTTTGGGGTAGAGGGACACCAAAATACCTTTCCTAATTTATCTTCCAACTACAATCATTGTCAGATGCAAATAACCAGGAGCATTTGTTGAGTTCAAAACACAGATGAGTTTGTTACTGCTATCTACACACAATAATCTGGTCCAGTAATGGTCAAAGCTAAATTGGCACTAGGTAATAGTCAATTTAGTTCATCAGGGACTGGACTTGGATCTCTTGTGGCAATGCAATGATTCCAAACTGGTGACATGTTTAACCCCACCTTCTAGCTCAGCCTCTCTTCTACAATTATACCTGTATTGCAGAAACTTTTCAACACAAGTTTAGCCCTGCTTCAGAATAGCAGCATTTCAGAATAGCAGGGACAACTTACATTATGGAAAGCAAATGGTCATTCTTTCCCCTCCTATTTCGAGACCGCCTTCTACCACATACCTCCCAGTGACCAGTAAGATCCCACAGGGTTGGGCTTCTTCGGGTCCTGTCAGCTAAACAGTGTCGGCTGGCGGGTCCGCGGGGGAGAGCCTTCTCTGTGGCTGCCCCGGCTCTCTGGAATCAGCTATCTCCTGAGATCCGCACTACCCCCACCTTATTGGCCTTCCGGAATGCCATAAAGACCTGGCTTTTTCGACAGGCCTGGGGCCATTGACCTTGTGGGAATGACTAGCGAGGTCGCCCCATGAATGCATGGAGGGCTGAAATGATTTTAAATTGTAAATGTGTTTTTTAATCTGTTTTTTTAGATGTTTTTATATTGATTTATGTTCGTTTCTGTTGTGAGCCGCCCAGAGTCCCTGGGGAGTTGGGTGGCATAGAAATATAAAATAAAATAAAATAAAATAAAATAAAATAAAATAAAATAAAATAAAATAAAATAAAATAAAATAAAATAAAATAAAATAAAATAATAAATAATAAAATAAAATAAAATAAAATAAAATAAAATAAAATAATAAAATAATAAAATAATAATAAAATAAAATAAAATAAAATAAAATAAAATAAATAAATAAATAAATAAATAAATAAATAAATAAATAAATAAATAAATAAATAAATATTTGATGACAATTGGTAGGTGGGCTAACAAAATCAGGGAAATCCAGCCCTGGCAGTCCGAGACTTACAACCACAATTGAGCCCAAACTTGCTGTTGCTAAATGAAAGGTTGGTTAAGCGAATTTTGCTCCATTCTACGACCTTTCTTGCCACACTTGTTAAATGAATCACTGCAGCTGTTAAATTAGTCCCACGGTTGTTAAGTGAATCTGGCTTCCCCATTGACTTTGCTTGTCAGAAGGTTTTCAAAAGGTGATGCATGACCTTGGGACATGGCAACTGTCATAAATATGTGCCGGTTGCCAAGTGCCCAGGGGTGAAATCCTCCCGGTTCGCTCTTACCTGTCGGTCGCCGCAGAGCCAAAGAAACTGTTGGCATTCGTGGCATGGGGCTGCCCCCGGCCACTTCCCCTACCTGCCTGGACACCACCATTGGCGTTCTTTTGCCCTCTGCACATGCAGAACGCTTTGCGCATGCGTAGAGGGCAAAAGAACGCCAATGGCGACGTCCAGACGGGCAGAGGAAGCGGCCGGGGGCAGCCCCGCACCGCAAACGCCACCAGCTTCTTCGGCTCTGCGGCGACCGACAGGTAAGAGCGAACCGGGAGGATTTCACCCCTGCAAGTGCCTGAATTTTGATCACCTGATCGTGGGGATGCTACAAAGGCCGTAAGTGTGAAAAACTCATAAGTCACTTTTTTTCAGTGCCGTTGTAACTTTGAATGATCACTAAACAAACCGTTGTAAGTCGAGGACTACCTGTAATCACATAGCACTATAGCAATAGCACTTAGACTTACGATTATATACCGCTTCACAGTGCTTTACAGCCCTCTCTAAGCGGGCTGCTATACAGAGTCAGCCTATTGCCCCCAACAATCTGGGTCCTCATTTTACCCACCTCAGAAGGATGGAAGGCTGAGTCCACCTTGAGCCTGGTGAGATTTGAACTGTCAAATTGCAGGCAGCCGGCAGTCAGTAGAAGTAGCCTGCAGTACTGCACTCTGACCACTGCGCCACCGCGGCTCTTCCTATTCCTATTAATTTATCCCAAATTAAAACTAGAAGGACACTGTGGTTTAGACTTGTTACTTAAACTAAAGGAAAGGTCAGCACTGAAAACAATACGAGCCTATTTGGGAATTTTCTCAAGGACTAGAGGGAAAAAAACAACAACTTTCCTGCAATTAAAATGACAAACCAAAAACGTATGTGCCGTCTGGTTTGTTTTTGTCTGGATGTAGGCGATAATAAAGACTAGGTCCTTAGAACTCATTAAAATGGACTAGCCATAACATACACTGACTCATTTGGATAAGAAGTTGCTAATTGCAGTAAGAACTTACAAAGTGCTTTTTTGTTTTGTTTTCTTTAAAGGCATCCACTTTTCTCAAAACTTCATTTACTAGATATTGGATTTGTAGTCAAGAAAAGAAATGAAGATAATAGGAAGGAGTGAGCCTCCCCTTGGGGAGATTCCCTCCAGAAATTGATTCAATTACATTAAGAACTTACACACTTACACTTACATACAAAGCATAAATAAATCTACACTGCATATATATTATATCATATACATCTAATGCTGTACTAGCAATGAAGCCAAGCGCGTCTTCTTGCTTCCATTCGTTTCTGAAGCCCAGCCAATGTCTTGAGTGGATTATCTGAGAAACTGCAGAATATTTTAGATGTATTATTAGAGTTGGAAGGGACCTTGTAGGTCATCTAGTCCAACCCCCTGTTCAAGCAGGAGTTCCTACACTCTTTGAGACAGATGGCAGTCCACTCTCCCCTTGAAGGTCGCAATTGTTGGGGCTCTCACAAACTCCGCTGGCAAGCTGTTCCACTGGTTGATCGCTCTCACCATCAGAAAGTTTCTCCTCACTTCCAGGTTGAATCTCTCCTTGGCCAGCTTCCATCCATTATTCCTTGTTTGGCTTTCTAGTGCCATAGAGAACAGCCTGACCCCCCTCCTCTCTGTGGCATCCCCTCAAATATTGGAACACTGCTATCATGTCTCTCCTGGTCCTTCTCTTCACTAGATTGGCCAAGCTCAGTTCCTGCAACCGCTCTTTGTATGTTTTATTTATAAGACACCATATATAAGTTTTATATATAAGACACCAAGGCTAGCTTTCATATTTCTCTCATCCGTTCCTGTCCCCTTTAGGAATCGGAAAAGAGGAAGCGACAAGGCAACCCCGATTGGGCGTTTTTGTGACATTATCTAAAAAGCATTCCAACCCCATCTCTCATTTCATACCAGTAAGCATAATTCTACTACCCTAAAAACCTGCCTAATCAATACATTACAAGTGAAGGGCTTGTATATTGTTTAACTCTATAGTATCTTCCAGAGTAGGGTGATAGGGACACAAAGATAGTTGGGGGGGGAAGCAGATTTGCCAACAAAGTAACGATGCAGTGTTAAGGGAAGAGTATTCCCGTAGAGGCGACATCATGGATCTTTTACTTGGAATTCAATAGTTAGAAATAAAACCGAGATTAAATGTCTATTTCAGTACAAAAACAATATAAAATAATAAACCTACATCTTTGCTAAGTAAACACGGCCATTCAGGTCAGAGACAAAGGCAGAAGTGATTAATGGTGGATTAGGAATGTAGACATGCGCAAAACATCATATCACGTGTTCTGCTTGTATTGGAATGTACCATCATATTAGATAGGGGTGCATCACCCTGCATAGACTCACAACTGACAATATTCACATCGTGACACCCCTTCTTTGTCTGTTGGGTGGATATGCAGGGTGATGCACCCCTATCTAATATGATGGTACATCACAACTGACAATATTCACATCGTGACATGCAGACAATGTAAATGGCATGTGGCCATCTTGGGGGGGGGGGAACAAACCAGGAAAGATGGGGAAAATACAGAGGAAAATGAAAGATTTAAGGAAGCTTTCTGCGAACGGGGCTGCCTTCTCAAATCCCAGAATTCCCTAGCCACCATGGCCAATGTTGAGAATTCTGGGAGGAATAATTCATATCTAAGGAGGATGAGGGAAAAACAACAACACCTGGGAGGGATTGCAAGACAAGAGAAACAAGAACAGGATATAAACATAGGGGGGAGAAAGCAAGCAAATTACAGCTGGCATTTTTTCCTTCCCAGCTGTAGCCAGACAATGTGCTGAACCATTAAAGACCCAATTAAAGATCTATTTTAATGATATTGGTTTTAATTTCTGTTTCTGTTTGTGATTTTGATTTTAATTGTATTGATGCCATTGTTTTGTTTTATGCTCTCTGTGTTGTAAACCAGCAGGAGTGTTTTATAAACAAAAAGGCAGGGTGTAATTTCAACAATAACAGTTAATCATAAAGAGTGACATTCACACAAACTGCCATGCCCTGGTTTTTAACTCTGCTTTCTTTTACATGTGTGACTTAGGAAGCCATGAAAATAGAATTGGTTGGTTAGGTATGCTTTTGCCCGAAACCCAGAAAACGGATCAGTTGTCTAACTAAGCAGAGCATCTTCTGTGAACAGAAATACTTAAGAAGTGGCTAATTTTTCTTCTCTACACCAGAAAAGTATTATTTGAGATTTCTGATGCAAACGTCTTACCAAGGTGTTATTAAAATTGGCACAAAAGATCTGATCAAACTATTTTTTTATTATGGGAAATATACGGGAGCTAATCAAAACATGATGGGAGTGATCATTAATTAAATGCACCTATAATTAAATGAAGTAACATTGACCTTTTGTCTTGGTCAAATGCACTATTTTATTATCTTGCGTATCACTCTGTAACCAAGTGCCTCTGTTATCTTGGAAAAGTTCCCTGCACCTTTATACATTTCTTAACCAATCACTCCAAGAATGCCTAATTTTTTTTTAAATCAAATGTAACAGGTATCCACCAAGATGTAAAAGACCACAAACAGAGAGCAGAATCTGTTCACAGAAACGAATTGGGTTGCATCCATAATATGGCATTTCCAGAGAAAATTATCTTCCTCCCTTGGAGACTTGTGAAGGGGTGTGTGTGTGTGTGTGTGTGTGTGTGTGTGTGTGTGTGTGTGTGTGTGTGTGTTTGTGTTTGTGTGTGTAATCAAAGCAACCGTTTTCAACCTTTTCCCTTTTTCATCTTCTCCTCAATTCACGTTGTTCCATGAAAGCAAGTGAGCAAAATAAATATATATTAAACTGATTCTAGAATGTGCAGAAATGAATAGGCTAACTATGCAAATAAAGGATAAGGAGGAAACTGACTTTTATAAAATTTGGGATAAATTGTATGAGTGGTTGAATCGTAAAAATAAAACGAAGCAAGACACTTTATATGTGTAGAAATAAAAGGATATGCAATTAATTGATACAGAGATAATAATTTAGAGTTAATGAATGTAAGGAGGTTTTTTTTTTTCAAGTAAGACGAGAGTAATAGTTATATATAGAAATACAATGATACGTTTGACTGCTTAGTGACATTGTATATTTTGTGACTTGTTGAGTTATGGGGTTCGTTAGGTTTGTTTTGTTTTTTGTATAGGTTTGTAATTGTATTTATGTGTGTGTGTGTATGTGTGTGTGTGTGTGTGTGTGTGTGTGTATATATATGTGTGTGTGTGTGTGTGTGTGTGTGTGTGTGTTTGCTTTCTTTTGTTTGTTATATGTATAATTTTAAAACTACTTAATAAAAATTATTTTAAAAAATAAATAAATAAATATATGTATACGTCAAGAAAGAGAGAAATGATGACGTTGAAAAAAGATGCATCCCAGAAGAAGACAATGGCGAATCAGAAGAACCAGAGGACTAGAAGGACCTCCAAGATCCCTTCCAACCTTATTATTCTATGCTCTATGAATCATTTCAATACGGCAGCCCAGAATACTGTATGGATCATACATCCACAGAAACCACCACGCACTGGGCTTGACTTGAGACATTGCACGCAGAAAGAATATTGTCCTTTCAAGAATCTCTATTTGCATAGCACTCCCCCTTCCTTTTCTCACTGCTAACATTAGTGTGACCTTTTCCTGCTAATTGGAAAATCTTCCAGAAAGAAAGCCTGTCAAAAAAAATGAGAAGTGTCTCCCCTTTAGGTTGCCCAAACGACCTCAGTGGGGGAAGAAAGTTCGGAAAATTCCTGCTTCTTCTGCTCACTCGGCAAAATCTTTATGACTTCAGAGAGCCCTGGAAGTTAGTAATGCCCCTCCAGTGCACCAAGAAGTAAATAAATTTCTTCTTATGACCACTTTGGAGAAACACACAACCAGATTTACTCAGCAGGGATAGATACTGGACAAGATAATGAAGAGTGAATAAGAAAATGATAGGAGTTTACAGCCTCTTCTGTCTCTTTAAAGTGTTTTAATCCTTCAGAAACAGGATATCGGATCCATTTCCTTAAAGATACAGTATCCCGCCTGGGACAGGTAATGTTATAAAAAGCCAAGATGTAACATCTATCTCTCAGTATTGATTGGCACTTTAGTGTGATAAAGAGGACTGGACCTGAAGGGGAGACAAACAGGAGGTAGAAAAGTAATTCGGGACTATTCCTGAAAAATTGCAAAGAGAAACCTTTGTTATAGCAGGACACTTTTCTAAATTACCTTAAATTTATTATTTTATTTTATTTTTTTTTGTTCGTCAAACATGTACAAGATAGTAGGTATTGGTATAAAACATAAACATTAGCAAAGTAGGTGCAGGTAAATTAGGCAATAGGACAGTAGGACAGGGACGGTAGGCACAATGGTGCGCTTATGCACGCCCCTTACAGTAAGGTGACCAGACGTCCCGCTTTTGGAGGGACAGTCCCGCTTTTTAATAATTTGTCCCGCGTCCCACGGCGTTTCAAAAAAGTCCCGCTTTTTGAATTTGAATTTGCCCTGCACACCCCTCTGCCTCCTGCCTCGCCTGCCTCCTCCTGCCAGGCGGGGAGGGAGGGCAGTGAGAGGGGCAGCGGCGGTCTTGCCTGTTCGTCGCCGCAGAGCCAAAGAAGCTGGTGGCATTCGCGGTGAGGGGCTTCCCCCGCCCACTTTCCCTGGCTGCCGGGATGCCGCCATTTGTGTTCTTTTGCCCTCTGTGCAAGCAGAACACTTTGCACATGCACAGAGGGCAAAAGAACACAAATGGTGACGTCCCGGTGGCCGGGGAAAGCGGGTGGGGGAAGCTCCGCGCTGCGAACGCCACCAGCTTCTTCGGCTCTGTGGCGACGAACAGGCAAGACCGCACCGGTAGGAACCCACCCCTGGCTGCGATGAAGGGGGAGGTGTTTGGGGTGTGTGTGCACAAAGCTGCAGGATAAGAGAGACGGACCCCTCCCGTCTTGCTCCCCTAGAACCCCCCTGTCAATGGTGTCCCGCTTTACAAATATTAAAATCTGGTCACCTTACCTTACAGACCTCTTAGGAATGGGGTGAGGTCACACACAATGGGGTGAGGTTTACACACAAAGTATTGCTAATGCACAAATTTGGGGGCCTACTATCCAGCTAATGCCTAAACTAGCCTCTTTCAGCTTTCACTGTCCACCTCCCTCCCTATATATGAGGTATAGCCACCTCATAAATGCTATCTTTATTGGGAATTCTAAAGCTTTCTATATTAAGATAGCTTGAATGCACCAGATTAAAAACATGGTTAAATTCCAAAATATAACAAGGATGGAATCTAAGATATGGATGCAGATTCAGGCAGAGTTATTTATCAACCCAGGATGGAGAAGATCCACATCCAATGATGACTACCCCCTGTTAAATAGTTTCAGGAGAAAGTGATGTGCATTGCCTTCCTCAGTTCAGTTAGAACCACTGATAATCAACCTGCTATCTTCTAGATTTTGTGAATTGTGGCAAATAGCAAAAGTTATAGGAGTTACATATACTGTGTTTCCCCGAAAATAAGACCCTGTCTTATATATTTTTTGAACCCTGAAATAAGCGCTTGGCCTATTGCCATGCACTCAAAAGCTCGATTGGGCTTATTAATCAGGGGATGTCTTATTTTGGGGAAAAACAGGGTATATTTATAAAAATCCTTAAGAAATCTCAGTTTGCCTTTTTATTCTATCAGAGCCAATTGATGGCAGCCTTATCATATAAGATATGGAAGAATCAAAATGACCACCAGATGACTGGAAAGAATTATAATTGTATGTATCTATAGAAGAGAATCTTGGTAGCTCAGGTGTTGGGGTGAGAATAAGATCTCATAGAGGCAATTTAGATCTTTTCTTGGAATTCAGACAGTTAGAAATAAAGCCGAGATTAAAAGTCTAATAGAAAATATTTATTTCAGTACAAAAACAATAAATCCTGAATAATTACATCTTTGCTAAGAAAACACGACCGTTCAGGTCAATAGCTAAGGCTGGTGGTTTAGGAATGCACACATGCACACTCATCATATCACGTGTTCTGCTCATGTTGGAATGTACCATAATATTAGAATAGGGGTGCATGACCCTGCATAGATATACAACTGACAATATTCACTAAGTGACATCAGGGTTGAACTGTGGGGCTCTTGATGCTCTTTGACCTTGGTTGTTCTTTTGCAGATGTTTTATTACCAAACTCGTATCATTGTTAGAAGAGAGTGGAATTTGATCTCTGTATATAGATATACAACTGGATTGTCTTGATAATATTATGGGAGTGGTCTTGGTGGTATCTTGATTAGGCAATTGTTTACTGTTAGTTTCTTTGTCTGAGTTGATAGTTCCTTGACTGAGGTATTGTTGGTCTGATGTTAATCTTGGTATTAATGCATTTGACTACTGCAATCTAATGGTTGTTTATAGCTCAGATTTGACCGTCAAAGTTACATAGATGGAAGAAACATACAACAACCGAATATTATGCCACAAATAAGGTTTATCTGATTTTTACTGGTACCAGAAACTGAACCTAAGATCTTCTCCATACAACACACATACCCACCCTGAATCTTTTGCAGAGGACAGCAAAATAGGGCCACTGTTTTCTCACCTCTGTTTTATCCAATACACAAATGGGACTTATTTCTGACTAGGTAACCATAAAGTTGATCAGTAAGTTTCTGTTGAGTGAATTGATAGAGTCCTGTGCGGTCACAGAATGCTGAACAATGTGCTTGTATCTCTAATTTAGTCTTTGTGTGCCCATCCCCAATAAATAATAAATATTGTTTGTTCTTCTTGGGTTTTTTTTGGTTTTGTTTTTGGTTTTTTTTAAAGCAATGTATTGTTTTTAAACTATGATGTTTTTATATTATTGTTCTTATTTATGCTGTACGCCGCCCTGAGTCCTACGGGATTGGGCGGCTTATAAGAACGTTTATTAAATTAAATTAAATTATCATAAGCTTACTAAATCTCTATGGCTATTTCCACCCTCCACCTCCAAAGCTGCCTTTTCCTGACTACCTGGATAAAATTCAGTGATTCAGAGTCAAACTTGACCCATAAATAATTCAAAACAACAGATGGCTTTATTGCTGTGTAACTGTAATAACCAAAGCGGTTGTTGGATTAAACAAAAAAAAATCATTGTCCATTCATTGCAGGAGGGTTTCTGGGCTAAACAATTAAACCTGTATACATTTGCATAAGAGAGAAACTGAAAGTCCAAAGGGGGAAAACATAGCTAGTGAGTATCAGAAGAGGTTTAGTACAAATGATTTACCAAGCCCCTCCTTTCTTTCTTGACTGATAATATGAAATATCAGTTGGACGTCCGAAATGATCCAGTTTTGAATTGGATCCAAATTTCAAAGGAAAAGTCTCCACTCCGATTCTGAACCGGGACATTAAAAGTTTAAAAGGTAGCTCAGCATAAGCCTGGTCAACCAATTCAATTACAATTCAAATGGGAACATCTGGATAGGACATTATTTAGCAACATAACTTGCCCAGTACAAGGATAGCAGCATAGTTTTAGCCACTGTAAATAAATGTCAGCAATAGTATTCAATGCATTTCTGTTAAATTTCACACTGATATATTGCCCTCACTCTGTATACCAATAAAATGTTCTTTGAAACTTTATTGCAGTGTGGTATATACCTAGCTGACTGTACCCAGCTGACTATATCAGGGCTGTAAAACTCCCCATGATCACTAGGTGGCAGCAAAGAATTAGAGGACTTTGTACCTCTTTCCTGCCATCTAGTGGTCCTCTGAGATCATTCTGCTCCTCAGTCCAGAAATGATCAGCCTATATTTATTCAGAAATGGGTACCACCAAAAAATACCAAGGCTAGACGGAAAACTTGAAAAAATACCCCCCCCAAATAATGGCAAACCACTTCTATAATGCTACTGAAAACATTATCAGATGTATCTACAAACTGACAGTTGAGATTGACTCAAAGAAGGATTTGTCTTTGCCTTCTCTCTAATCCTTTTGTCTGAATTTCCTCCAAATGCCAATATTTATGAAACTGGGCTATTAACATCACTCTTTTCCATTAAAAAAAACTCAGTTGAGTGCTGATAGGTCTGCAAAAAAAATTTGACATGCTGACAAATAAGACATGAGTATTATGTTTGAGTGACTCTCAAGATTTGTTGAAATACAAAACTATTAAAAATATTTTTAGCTCTCTCTCCCACTTCCTGTAATACAGTATGTATCTTTTAGGCCATGCCATGGCTGATTTAAATACCGAATCAAATATTGCTAGAAAGAAGCAAGTATAGGAGTTGTAAAGTGCCATCAAAAATATCTGCAGAACCTTGAGATGGAGAAAAATGTCTAAAATCAATATGAAATTGTCAAATTTTTAGAAATATCAATTGCACAAGATTTCAGGCAAAACAACAATGCCAAAATTGAGTGAGACTTCAATTTTAAAAAAAAGACTGATACTTTAACATTTTTAGCAACAACACTCATAAGATGCCTGTCAAAATCTGCAAGACAAGAGGGGCAATGTTGTGATTCAAAATCTAAGTCCCCTCCTTACTGTATACTGTATATATATAATATAGCAGTAGTATATATAATATAGCAGTAGCAGTACCCTCATGTATGCCAGTGAGACTTGGACTGTATACAGGAGGCATGCTAGACAATTGAACCACTTCCACACGACCTGCCTCCGTAGAATTCTGAGGATCTGGTGGCAGGATAAGGTGCCAGACACAGAAGTCCTCTCCAGAGCAGGCCTGCCATCAGTACCCACCCTGCTGATGAAAGCCCAGATACGCTGGGGAGGCCATGTTGCAAGGATGCCAGACCATCCCATCCCTAAACAGCTCCTCTATGGTGAGCTGTCTAAAGGAAAGCGATTGCATGGGGGACAAAGGAAGTGATACAAAGACTTGCTGAAAGCCTCCTTCAAGTCCCTCGATATCGACACCACCTCCTGGGAAACCCTGGCACAAGATCGATCAACATGGCACATGCTGATCCACCAAGGCTGCCAAATATCTGAGGACAGAAGAACAGCCTTAGCAGAAGAGAAGCGAGCACCCTGCAAAGCCAGAGCTGCAAATGCTGCGACAATGGTGCCCACACATGTCTGCCCAACATGTGGCAGAACATTTCGTGCCCATATAGGCCTTACCAGCCACCTGCAGACACATCCTAAACAGCCAACAACCTGATAGATGTCAAGGTCCTCTTCGAACACGATGGACGAACAACAACAACATATATAATATATACAGTATATATTGACAACTTCCTTCCTTGCAGATCCCTTTATTCTTGCACAAGATCATTCAAGACTTTGACAATGGGATTCCACAAAAATCTGTCAAGATTTGGACCATTTTAAAATGTACTTGGTCATTGTGCAAAAGTCTTGTTAACCCAGCTAAAAACCAAGCTGTATTTCTGAACAAAAGAAGCGTCTCCTGTAATAAAGGATCAGTTCTGCATTAAGGTGAGAAAGCCTGACCTGATCACATGTGTCATTTGCTTGTTTTTCATCCAGATTTCTGCTTCCCATTTATTGCCCGGTAAATATCCCCTTGCTTCTCCTTTCTGATGCTACAAGAGTTAATGAAGCAGTTATCCATCGGCTTCCCTGCGTTTGCCAGTCAGAAGGGTGACATCAGCAAAAACCTGTCCCTTTCCAGGAGTGCTAATTGTTATTTTAAAAAAAGAAAAAGATCCAGGGCAAGAGGCCCACATGTTTGGGATCCATCAAAATGATTGATGGCCACGTTTTCCAGCGAGCCCTGATGCAACACCAGTTGAAGAGTTAAAGGTGTCTTTGAAAATCAAACCTTCAGTGGGTGATAAATGACAGCCTTTAACAAATGTGTTTGCGTTTTGAAAGTGGAGCAACTTGAAAATGGGTTCTACGGAGGGATGTAAGTAATTTCCTGTGGACATTGGCTGAACACCTTAATTGGCTGAAAAGCTGAAGGCTGCTTGAGAACCTAGAGTTATGAATTCTACTAATTCGCATAAAGTTTTTACAGCAGAAGCAGGCCGTTTAGATTTAGATTTATTATTAGAGTTGGAAGGGACCTTGTAGGTCATCTAGTCCAACCCCCTGCTCAAGCAGGAGTTCCTACACCCTTTGAGACAGATGGCAGTCCAGTCTCCCCTTGAAGGTCGCAAGTGTTGGGGCTCTCACAGCCTCCGCTGGCAAGCTGTTCCACTGGTTGATCGCTCTCACTGTCAGAAAGTTTCTCCTCACTTCCAGGTTGAATCTCTCCTTGGTCAGCTTCCATCTGTTATTCCTTGTTTGGCTTTCTGGTGCCATAGAGAACAGCCTGACCCCCCTCCTCGTAGAGATAAATGTCATATCACCGAAGGTCTTTACCTAACTGTGATTTTTTTTTGGGGGGGGGGTGTAGGGGGGAGAATCACGGGTTGGAAGGGGTTAATAAGTTTTATAACTCAATCTGTGAAATAAAGAGACAGAAAAGCATGCTACAAATCAGCATTGTGCCTTTGAATGCCAATTATGTGGTCTCTGGAGGGTGAATTTAGGGGTATTAAACATCAGTATAAGGGCTACATGCGATCAAAGAACATTACTCGGTTCCGTTCTACTAATTGCCGTAGGAAAAGTGGATATATTGCATTGTCTACAACGTCTTTAACTTCTCCCAATGAAATTCTTGAGTCATTGTACACTTCAGATGTGTTCAAACAACATGTAAATTAAACATCCAGCAACTCCACGCACACAACATGCTAAGAAAGTGCTTCCTACTTGTATGATAGAGCCTTGTCTATGCTCATCTTGGTTGAATTTTCTCCTTGTTAGGGTTTAATTTCCTTTTTTTTTTGCACTTTACTGTGTTTGGTTGGTTTATGGTTTAGTGTATTGTATTGGGAACTAGACAGATGATTAACTCAGTAATCAGCTTAGGCATTTAGATGAGAGTTTTATCTTTTTTTTTTCTGGGTGAAAAAAGGTAAGCCAGCAACATCATCATTGTAACTTTAGCCTGGAGTGGAACAGCACAATTGGGGATCTATCACACAAGAGGGAATTGGGGGGAAAAAAGCTATCTGTATCACTGAATAAGTAATATAGCAAAGGTTTGACTGGGTTTACACACTGCACTAAGTCACAATATTATTTTGTTCCGACTAAGCATGTGGTATGAACCCGGCCAATTGAGCTTAGTGGAGGAACCATAGGAAAACAAATCACAATGTAGCACAATATATAAACATAGAATCATAGGGCTGGAAGCAGTGGTGGGATTCAATTTTTTTTACTACCGGTTCTGTGGGTGTGGCTTGGTGGGCGTGGCATGGCTTGGTGGGCATGGCTTGGTGGGCGTGGCAGGGGAAGGTTACTGCAAAATCCCCATTTCCTCCCGATCAGCTGGGACTCGGGAGGCAGAGAATAGATGGAGTGGTATTTACCGGTTCTCTGAACTACTCAAAATTTCCGCTACCGGTTCTCCAGAACTGTTCAGAACCTGCTGAATCCCACCTCTGGCTGGAAGGGACCTCAGAGGTCTTCTAGTCCAACCCCTCTGCTCAAGGCAGGAGATCTGATACCATCTCAGTCAAAAGTTTGTTCAGTCTATTCTTGAAAACCTCCACTGATGGAGTACCCACAACTCTGGGAGGCAAGCTATTCCATTGGTTAATTGTTCTCACTGTGAGAACATTTTTCCTTACTTCTAAGTTGGATCTCTATTTAATGAACTTCCACCCATTGCTTCCTGTCCTGCCCTCTGGTGCTTTAGAGCAGGGTGTCAAACTCAAGGCCTGTGGGCCGGATCTGGCCCGCAGTGTGCTTAGATCTGGCCTTTGGGGCCACCCTGGAAACAGTGAAGGACCAGCCCACAATGCCTCTGTGAGCGGGAGGAATAAATCCTCTGGAGGTCGATCAATCTTTGCTTCATCCTTACTTAGAAAATAAAACCGAGATTCAAATCTAATTAACAAAATATTTATTTCAGTAGAAAATAATAAAAAGAATCCTTATTAAGCTACATTTTTATCGGCTAATGAATAAATCACTTCTACCTTCGGCAGAAATGGCGGAGAGAAAAGAAAGGAGGAAACCTCTGGAATGCAGGCATGCGTAGTAGAATATATCATACGTCTGCTTGACCATAAATACAAGAAACAGTAGAAAAACATAGAGATGCACAAACTGACAATAATCACATCGTGACAGCCTCTTCCAGCCTCTGCCAGCAAAAACAGAGCTTGGCCCTCCAGAGCTCCATTTTCGCTGGTAGAGTGTTGCAGGAGACCATCCCAGCTGAAAACGGAGCTTGGAAGTCCATTTTCGCTGGCAGAGTGCTCGGGCCGCCACAGGCACCCCCCAACACGAGTGTCAAGCTGGCCACGCCCACCCTGGTCATGCCCACCCCAGCCCCCCGAGGTCAACCACAACCCTGATGCGGCCCTCAATGAAATCGAGTTTGACACCCCTGCTTTAGAGGAAAAGTCAATCCCCTCTTATCTCTGACAGCCCCTCAAGTACTGGTAGACAGTCCGCCTTCATCCTTCTCTTTGATAGGATAAGCATATCCAACTCCTTCAACTGCTCATCATATGATTTAGTCTCCAGACACTTTACAACTTTGTTGCTCTTCTCTGCACAGTTTCTAAGGCCTCAGCGAAACTGGATCATTACCTTCTTAAGGGCTAGAATTCACCCAGTAGGGTTCCCAGTTGTTCAACCTCAAGAATGTGTTCAAAACAACTTCTTTGCCAGATCTGCTTTATTTAAAAAAAAATAGGAAAAGAAGAACTTATTGCTAATTTTGGCTCTCCAAAACAAGCTCACTCCCCATTCCTCGATAAGATTATTTTCTCGGAAGATTATTTCAACAGTGCTGTGGATTAGTCTTGTCCTCCCTAATCGCCCTTGTGTGGGTTAGAGCCCACGTTAGTGGTTCAAAAGGCAGATGTAAAGAAAATTCACCAGGCTTGATTCATAAGTTTTGTTGCATTGTGCAAGAACGTATCAGCTTTGACTCATTAGAACTTCCTGCTAATGGACTGGTTTTTCAAAGCTGCTTATCTGGAAATACTAAATAATATAAGAGAAAAGCTCATCTAGTAAGATACTAGAAGATGGAAGAGGGGGACAAAAAGGAATGAATTGACTCCCACAAGGAATTAGTACAAAAATGTGTCCAACTTTCAAGAGTAGTATTATATACTAATTAGATTTCTAAGAGCATAATTGGCCATTCTTTGAATTTTCTGCCAAGCATTCTTCAGAGATTTATCACACACATGGGCTCATTTGAAGATATCTACCACATGCACGTGTTAAGGGAACGGAAGATCACAAACTTGAAAATAAGTTCTGTTTAACCAAACAAGACAAGTGGCTGCAAAGTACAGTTTCAAATCTGGCGAGACTAAATCTCCCCCTCTCTTTAGCGTCACATAAGATCTTAAGTTTAACTCTTGACTTTTTTCCCCTTGCCAGATAAATCTGCATATCTCTTTCTGTCTTTGTTTGAAGGGTGAATCCAAAGTCAAAAAAAGAGTACTGTTTGAAATATAAATAACATTCTTGGTAATATGTTCATTTTTATCACAGATATTCTCTCCATCAAAGACAGCTGTAGAGACAGCTTACCATCTTGATTTTTTCCCCACATTTCATTCCAGAAAACTTACTTACAGTATCTGGTAGTGGAGATACCTTGATCATGAAAATAAGTTCTGTTGAGCAGAATTGGGATTATTTTAGGGTAATGATTTAAAGAATCTATCTATTGTTGTTGTCCTATACCAGTGATGGCGAACCTTTTTTTCCTTGGGTGCCGAAAGCGCGTGCGTGCACACTATCACGCATGCGTGAGTGCCCACACCCATAATTCAATGCCTGGGGAGGGTGAAAACGCCCCCCCAGCCCCTGGAGGCCCTCTGGAGGCTGGAAATGGTCCATTTCCCAACTTCTGGTGGGCCCGGTAGGCCCACTTTTTGCCCTCCCCAGGCTCCAGAGGCTTCCCTGGAGCCTGGGGAGGGAAAAACGCCCTCTCCTGTCCCCCCGGAGGCCCTCCGGAAGCTGAAAACGCCCTCCCAGAGCCTCCGTGCAAGCCAAAAATCAGCTGGCCAGCACACTGGAGCTGAGCTAGGGCAACGGCTCGCGTGCCAGCAGATATGGCTCCGCGTGCCACCTGTGGCACGCGTGCCATAGGTTCGCCATGACTGTCCTATACCATAGAGAGGGGGCATGTGTTCAGCAATTGAGAGATGGAATGCGGTGGGCCAAAATTGCAAGTGAACAGAAACCAATTTCTTTTACTGACTTTTTCTTTCATTAAACCTGAAGGTTCAACTACTTTAGATTATACATTATAATTCTTCAAAACAATTCGGGATGATTTTAACCTGTTGTAATGTGTTTGTAGGTCTCAAAAAAAGAGGTTTGGAGACCAACGCTACTGAGTGCTGAGTAGTTACCTCTTCAATATTGTTTCAAAGCTTACATTCTTTGAGTATGTGGGCATTTTCCTGTCACGTATAGATTCTCGACAGCATATATTCCCAATGTCTGAAATTGCTGAATTATTAGCCATGCCAATAAAAAGACCTCACACTAACAACTAGCTGTAGAAAGCAACTTTGGTATGCTGACTCTGAAGGATTTGCCCTTTTGTATAACCAAAGCAAATAATTTCATGAGGCAAATTTTTGAAGAACATGACATAACAACGCGTTGAAGAGATGGGTGAAATCAGTGTCTTGTTTGTTTTGAAAGAAGGAACACATTCTTGGATAGCAGTGTTTAGGTAAAATGCAGCTGATGTGACAAGAACAGTCTGGGACAAATGAATTCTACTGAAAAATATACAATTTGCAATAAACTTCAGCAGCAGGGAGGTTGCTGAAGACTGGCAAGGAGCAAGATAGAGGTGTTGCTTGCCTTTCCAACAAAAAGCAACACACACACACACACACACACACACACACACACACACACACACACACAAAAAAAAACACGGTTTTCAGATGACCTTGATTTCTTAACCTTTCTTATTTCTCTTACTAGGGGTCCACAAACAAGGTCTAAAGTTGCTGTAAAATGGTAATTTCTAATCTGACCAAAAGGAATAGTGATTACCTGAGATGAATGATTTTGGAATATTACTACAAGCAATTCATCTCTCTTTCAGCTTATAAATAAAAACATCAAATTTCCCCATGGGGATTTCACCCATGTTCACATCATTGTTGAAATAAATTTCAAAAGCAAATTCTCTTCACCAAACAGAATGAAAATTTGTGAGGGAAGGGAAGCAGGCTTTTTTAATTTTATTTTTCAGTATGGCAACCATCTTCTCCCTGAACAATTTCACAAACCTAACCATGAAGCTTTGATTAAGAATAATACAATATATTAAACCACCACCACCACCAAGCAGCTGTCATCTCCTCTAACAGGGACCCCAATTTTATCAGGCTTTCTAGGGCCCAAGAAGCGGGTTTTGGAGAACAAACTGATCTGAGATCCTTCCAAATTGCTCACAAGTAGCAGCTATCCCAAGATTACCAGCAAATTGAACACATATCCTTCCTATGGTGTCAAGTAGATATTATTCCTTTGTCCTGTAGGAGAAAATCAGGATGAGCTTGAGGGAGTGGTCAAGCAAGTCATCAGTTTGGAGTCCCTTTGCACAAAAGATCTATGTCCAGCCCTCCTTAAATTCCGTTGACTCTTATCTACCGCCAATTTGTCTTGACTCTTAATAGTTCAGATTCTTGTTTATGGGAAGGCATGAATTGAATTGATACTCATTTTGGATCTATCCCCCGACTCCCGATTTCTTGTGCCTGACACATGCCTCTGTTTCTCTTCTCTTTTGGTGTGTGTGTGTGTGTGTGTGTGTGTGTGTGAGCTGCTGGAAAAGCTTCATGGCAGTTGAGATATCTAGCAAAGCTGTTTAACAAAGTTGTACGCTGCAACAAAGGTAGCAAACAGAAAAAGTGCTCTTGACCAGGGGTGGGTTCTGCTTACCTTCCCTACCGGCTCACATCGTTACCGAAGTGCGCCTTTTGTGTGCGCTCTTGCTTCGCTCATGCACTCGCCCCCGTCTCGTCGTGCAAAACACCACAAAATGACCCTCTGCGCATGCGCAGAAGCCTTTGCACATGCGCAGAGTTTTTTTTGCAAACCGCTGCAACAGGAGGACCAGTTCGGGAGCGTGGACCACCGGTCATTGTTGCTGGTTCAGCGAGTGGCGGTAAATTTCCGCTACCGGTTCTAAATAACCGGCCCGAACCAGCAGCAACCGACCACTGCTCCTGACTAATTAAAGGGAGAGCCCATCCTTTGCATACAACAGATCCATTGTTCAAACTTCCAGCCTGTACCTTTAAAAAAAAAACCAGGTGGTGCATGAAAGGGGAAAAACAAATTGATATTAGCAATTGCCAGCAAAATAGCAATACTAGTTAGGGAAAAGGGCTATAGATCCTGAACTCCCCATAGTTCTTGGCTTTCAAGCCCTTAGGGTTTCTTTAAAAGTTCTAATTCTAAAGCCAAGTTCTATTTTTTAAAAATAGAAACAAGGCTCTTACCTATCGGGGAGTAATTATATTCATTGCATTGAAACATAATTAATTTGCATGTACTTAAACCAAATTGAGGTTTTGTTTCCTTCCTACAGTGCTTTTCTCCCATTAGCCACTCAAAGTGTGATCCTTCACGTGAGAAAATTTGAATGCCCCTTGTTAAGGTTAGCAAATAGTCTTCCCTGTTAAAAGATAACAGTGGTTAACTTCTGGTCCATAACATTAGAAGGCATGATTCACACTTGTGCTCCTTGTACCCCAAAATGCATCTAATGACAAAACATGAGACATCGGATATCAAAGATTCCTCTGGAAGCCCACAGTGGCAAACACAGTGTTCCCTTTTTTCTAGGGGATTTTCTCTTTCTTTTCTTTTTCTTTCTTTTCTCAATTGCATCAATCCTGTGAGTGCTCCATCGACAATTCATGGCTGAAGGTACATCTAACCATGTTTTCTTCCTGATTTTGTTCAACATCTGAATATTTACCAAGAAATGGACACAACTGTTTATGTAAAAGTATTGGCTTAACTTGCAACTTCTTTAGAGGTGGGTTTTAGCAGGTTCTGACCAGTTCTGGAGAACCGGTGGCGGAAATTTTGAGTAGTTCAGAGAACCGGTAAATACCATCCCCATCTACAGTATTCTCTGCCTCCCGAGTCCCCGCTGATTGGGAGGAAATGGGAATTTTGCAGTAACCTTCCCTTGGGGTGGGGAGGGAATAGAGATTTTGCAGTATCCTTCCCCTGCCATGCCCACCAAGCCACACCCACCCAGTCACATGACCACCAAGCCATGGCCACTGTCACATGTCCACCAAGCCACACCCACCAATCAAGCCACTCCCACAGAACCGGTAGTAAAAAAACTTGAAACCCACCACTGAACTTCTTCCTCATCAAGTTCAACATCTAGATATTTACCAAGAAATTTTTACAAAGTGCTGAGGCTTCAAATACAGCTTGGCTAGTCTTCTGCAGATAACCAGAGACCTATAAACTATAAGGAGGATCCATGCTCCATTACAGTAAATCCTCAGAAAAACTGGAAGCTCAAGCACAGCTTCCACTCAAATCACCACTATCCAAACATCATCAAATAAAAATGTAATATATATCAAAATCTTGTGATGAGGGCAGGATTGGCAATTAATCCACATCCATTAAGAAGATTACAGTTGGCAAATTAAAAGTCTATGACAGACAGTGCCTTGAAAAAGCATCAAGGTAACATATGAAGAACGGTTGCAGGAACTGGGTATGTCTAGTTTAATGAAAAGAAGGACTAGGGGAGACATGATAGCAGTGTTCCAATATCTCAGGGGCTGCCACAAAGAAGAGGGAGTCAAGCTATTCTCCAAAGCACCTGAGGGTAGAACAAGAAGCAATGGGTGGAAACTAATCAAGGAGAGAAGCAACTTAGAACTAAGGAGAAATTTCCTGACAGTTAGAACAATTAATCAGTGGAACAGCTTCCCTCCAGAAGTTGTGAATGCTCCAACACTGGAAGTTTTTAAGAAGATGTTGGATAACCATTTTTCTGAAGTGGTGTAGGGTTTCCTGCTTAAGCAGGGGGTTGGACTAGAAGACCTCCAAGGTCCCTTCCAACTCTGTTATTCTATTCTAATTTACCATGTTTGGATTAGTTACAATTGACTTTATTAAAAAAAATACAACTTGTTTATTCTTTCATTTTAGAAGAAAGTATTGGACATGAATTGCAAACGACTAAAGTTTAGCTCTTCAATTCCACTTAATTTCAAATTTTTGTTATTATTATTATTTTACTGAGCTATGCTGACAATTGACTTAGAAACTATAAATGTCTGCCTCTGGTTGCTATTTGAAAGATCAGAATGAAGATTCCAGAATCTCATGTCAACTTTACAAATGGCCATAATTTTTAACAGCACGTCAAGTTTCGCACCCCAAATAGCTTGATCTCAATTATTTTGAGGTAGGGAATACAGTATATAAAAATAAAAAAGCTTATTTAAAAATAAAAAGCCAGATTGATGACACAGTTTCACCCGATTTGTAGGCTTCAATGTTATTGTTTGGGGGAAAAAACCATGTTAAATTGATGCTGCTTTATCCTTCTTTTCTTATAGAAGTGCACAAAAACAATGAGAGAGAGAGAGAGAGAGAGAGAGAGAGAGAGAGAGAGAGAGAGAGAGAGAGAGAGAGAGAGAGAGAGAGAGAGAGAGAGAGAGACGTGGACCCTGGATAAATAAACAGCATAGAAAAAATGCAACTAAGATTGAAATGTTTTGCTCTGTTTTGATTAGAGCAAGAGCATTGATGCCAGCCATCTGGATGCCTAGATGGAGTATGAAAGGCAAAATCTCTCCAAAAGTTCAATTATCTCACCTTGCCAAGATTAAAGAAACTCCAGGGGGAAAAAAAACTTTTGAAGAACCCACTGTGAAAATGAAGGAGTCCAAAGCCTTTGGAACGATTCCCTACCTTACCTTTGGCCTGAATATTTAGCAGCTTAACAGCGAGGACAAAACCTGAAGGAGGTGACAGACCTGATTTGCTGAGGAAAAATCTTTAGAGCTGAATGGCTTGTTGCTTTATACACTAGAGAAGCGGAAAAACTACAGCCGTGTCTCCACATAAAAAGGGGTAAAAAATCCAAGACTTTCTGGAAACCATTGTGCAAGGAAGCAACTATTAGATCGTGGTTCATTTTGCACCCAGGAAGTTGTGACACCGAAACATTTGTATAGATCACTTTTTAAAAATGGGAAGAATCCCAGTACTCTGCATACTACTCAATACACAAAATCGCAGAAATCGTATGAAGCTCCCCAAATTCTTTGGTCAGGTTAAAATGTGAAACTTTCATTACAGAAGTTACATAGCCATGAAAGCCAGTTGGGTGACCTTGGGCTGCTCTCTCTCTCTCTCTCTCTCTCTCTCTCTCTCTCTCTCTCTCTCTCTCTCTCTCTCTCTCTCCCCCTCCCTCCCTCCCTCCCTCCCTCCCTCCTCTCTCCCTCTCTCTCTTTCTGTCTCTGTCTCTTAGTCTGTCTCTTTCTCTCTCTCCCTCCCTCCCTCTCTCTCTCCCCCTCTCTCTTTCTGTCTCTGTCTCTGTCTCTCTGTCTCTCTGTCTCTCTCTTTCTCTCTCTCTCTTTCTCCCTCTCTCCCTCTCTCTTTCTGTCTCTGTCTCTTTCTCCATCTCTCTCTGTTTCTCTCTGTCTCTCTGTCTCTCTCTCTCTTTCTCCATCTCTCTCTCTCTGTGTTTCTGTCTGTCTGTCTGTCTGTCTGTCTCTTTCTCCATCTCTGTGTTTCTCTCTCTCTCCATCTCTCACTCTCACTCTCTCTTTCTCCCTCCCTCCCTCTCTCCCCCCCCACCCTCACAGGGTTTTTGTTATGGGGAAAATAGGAGGAGGAAGGAGGAAGGCTATCACAGCTGAAGTCCCACCCCTTTGTACCTGTCAATGTGCGTACAAAAACAGTGGGACTTGAATTGTGCTATTGTGATGCATCTCACTTGTCTGACTCTCCTGCACACCATTCTAGTAACATGACTAGCAGAAAATAAAGAAACCACTAAAATTCTGAGTATTTTCCCTAGGAAAGTTTTTGGGGGAATTGTGGTGAATTTTAAATGATCTTTATTTTGTATCCTTCTTCCACTATACCAAATTTTATTCAGTTCTTTCAGGTTTTAGAAACTTGCAGTATTGAAGCGATGGATGGATGAGTAGAGTCCCAAACTTCTTGTTATTAGTTGCAAAGTCATGTCCGACCCATCGTGACCCCATGGACAACATTCCTCCAGGCCTTCCTGTCCTCTACCATCCTCTGGGGTCCATTTAAGTTCATGCCGACTGCTTCCAGCCACCTCATTCTCTGCCGTCCCCTTCTTCTTTTGCCCTCAATCGTTCCTAGCATTAGGCTCTTCTCCAGTGAGTCATTCCTTCTCATTAGGTGGCAAAAGTATTTGAGTTTCATCTTCAGGATCTGGCCTTCTAAAGAGCAGTCAGGGTTGATCTCTTCTAAGACTGACCGGTTTGATCGCCTTGCAGTCCAAGGGACTCGCAGGAGTCTTCTCCAGCACCACAGTTCAAAGGCCTCAATTCTTTGGCGCTCAGCCTTCCTTATAGTCCAACTTTTACAGCCACACATTGCAACTGGGAAAACCATAGCCTTGACTATACACACTTTTGTTGGCAGGGTGATGTCTCTGCTTTTTAGTATGCTGTCTAGGTTTGCCATAGCTTTCCTCCCTAGGAGCAAGCGTCTTTTAATTTCTTGGCTGCAGTCCTCCATCTGCGGTGATCTTGGAGCCCAAGAAAATAAAATCTGTCACTACCTCCATTTCTTCCTCTATTTACCTTCATATAAATCTTTTCCAATAGTTCATTGGCTAGCAATAATAAAAAAACTGTCCTGTTCTCAAGACCCAGCTTCCCAAAATGACCAACCAGCTATGATTGGAAAACCCACAAGCAGAGTGCAAGGACAACAATACTCCTAAATTACCCAGCCTTGGCCTATTCTCCAAAATGAGAAACACAGATTTATACTGTATATGATATAATACAAATGTGTGATTTAATTTTGCCATCGAATCTAATAGCTATATATGGTTTCTGTTAAAACCATTCTGTCACTTATTGGTCTTCAGTATTCTGATCTTGTAATGGTATGTGGGAACAGCCTTCGGAGATGGGTGGAAGAGTATAGGAGAAGAGCAGGCAAAGCTGGAAGGTGGAGTTAAATGCGTCATCAGTTTAGAATACTTGCATTGCCACAAGACCAATTTAGTGCTGACCGTTAGTCAATCAAATTCTTATGTATGGATGTCAGCAATAAATCTTTCTGAGCTACAACTCAAGCTATGGTCCTGATCCTTTGTGCCTGACAAAGAGCCACAGATTAGTTGATGGTCTTATAAGAGGAAGCCATGTGGGTATGGCAGACATTTCAGGAGGGACCCGCCCTAGTTTCTTAGGCTGTAAATGTGGGGGGGGGGATGTACTTTCATATTCTTTTAATGTAAACCTTACAATAAAATCAGAATGAATACTTCTAGGTGTTCTTCTTGTCTGGACTACCCTACGAGGCTGACAGTTCTCCCGTATCACTTGTCTGGCTTGGACATCCTAGGCTTCTCTCCTTCCCTTACTTTTTAATCCTCTTGATGTCTTTGATCTTGAAATACCGTTTGACTGCCGATCTACTGAGTGATAACCTGTAGTCTAGAGATTTCCTTTTGATTTACTAGTTTAGCTTCAATGAAACCTCTTATGTACATCAATGAGAGAGGAGCAAAGTTGGATCTGCTTTTGTGGCTCCCTTGAAAGACGAAGGAAGCGGAGTGATATCATAGTTCCAGCTGCCAGGCCGACCCCCAGATAGACTAGTAAATATGAATTTTAGAGGAGGTCAGCACAACGGCCAATCCTGCACAATAACTCATTCCATTAGGATGACAGAAGTATTAGAAAGTATTCTCTCATCTTTATTCCCTCTGGAAGAGCCTTAGCTGCTCTTAACTATCCTTCACTCCCCAAGAAAAGCAACGGTGGAAGGCAGTAAATACATTTAAGTAACTAAAACATTGGGGGTGGCTTGTCTCGTCTGTCAAGGAATAAAATTGATGGCAGTCAGGATCAATTCAATACCTACTTACCCAGCCAGCTTACTCATGCTTACCCATTTTCTTTCCTAGTGTTAACTGCTTACAATGCAAGGTTGAGCCAATGTTGGCCTGTGGTTTTTTTAATTTTAAAAATGTTGATTATTATAGCACATGACTGTTCACCCCAGTGATAACTGAGAGAGCTATTTTTGTACAGGCAGTAAAAATCAGCAAAAGCGGAGACCTTGATAAAAGCTTCCCAGCAAAACACGTGGCTCCTGCTCAACCCAACTATCTCCTCCTCACCACAACTCCATGGTGACTCAATTGAAAAATTATGTTATATTGAGGTTTTAGCAGTTGTCAGCAAACATATAGCGGGAGTAAATAAGCTGAGAAACACTGGCTGTGTTGAGAAAGTGGAGATGATCATACAAAGTTGGAAAGGACCCTAAAAGTCATCTAATCCAACCTTCCAGGAGTGGGTTCCACTTACCTTCGCCACCGGTTCGCATCGCAATGGCGGAAGCCAAATCCCCTCACGCGATTTGGCTTCCGCGCATGCTCAGAAGCAGGAAAGGGCCCGAAACACAGCTGAGGAGCTCATCAGCTGTGCTTCGGGCAGACAAATAAAGGACAGCATTCACCCGTGAGCGGGTGGGAGGGCCCTTTTTCAAGCCGCAGAAGGGGAAAAATTTGCAAAAAAAAGATGGTGGCTCGCACGGAATGGCACCGACAGTGACATCATGAGCGGGTCACTACCGGTTTGGGCAATCCGGTCCGAACTGGGAGGAAACCACCCCTGCAACCTTCTATTCAGTACAGGATCTAGGAGAACATCTTTGACAGATGACCATTCATAGATGATACATTTTCACAGGCATGAAAGGACGCAAGATTAAAACAATTTAAAGGTTAGTTTTGGAATAAGCATCCCCCCCAGCGTGGGATCCCACTAAATGTGGGATTTTTAAAATGCAAATAAAAGTTAAGTAGTAATTACAATAAATGCAGGCTGAAGAACAGAATGTACACATTGGACTTATCTCCACTTGACCCTTGAGTGAGTGGATGGAACCAGGCAGAAATTCAAATTCATTTGGTTTCCTTCACGTTAAATGCAATCAAAATTAAACCATTAAGATGACTGCTCTCCAGCCATGTGCTTCATACTTTTTAAATCAGGTTAAAAGAAGATTTAAAGGTATCAATGTAATAAAGTTTAGAAATTTGTAGGGCTATAGCTTAAGCATGTAGAGATCACAGGATGACCAATTGTTAATATTTGGATCTCTGCCACTGTGGCACAGAACT
>JALIGW010000015.1:10786615-10806615 GCA_023053685.1 Diadophis punctatus similis
GCTTTTCTATTGACAATGTGGGAGTAACATCAACGGTCAGACCGACAGGCTACAATGTGTTGAATTCAGGAGGGAGATGCCACTTTGCTTCCATGCCTCCCCTTAGGTTATGAAAATTATGCAGGCAGTTGTCCTTCCTTTCCACTTCTCCTCCTACTGTGCATTCATACACTACAGTCAGATCCAGCATGGTGCCTTCAGAAGTGTTCAATTGCACTTCCTACTTTCCCCAGAAAGATCCCAGTTTAGGAAAAGCTGATTTAAAAGACATCCCTTAGAAGATTCAGAGATTTCCAATCCAAAGAAGTGATACCAATTCAGAGACTGAGACATAAAGGTTCTTAAAAAAACACGCAGTATAGTTTAATTGTTATAATCTGAGATAGCGCAGTGGTTAAAAGCAGCATTGCGACCTTCAGATGATTGCTAGTTCAGCAGTTCAGCTGTTCAAATCTCACTAGGCTCAAGGTTGACTCAGCCTTCCATCCTTCCGAGGTGGGTAAAATGAGGACCCAGATTGTTGGGGGCAATATGCTGAACCCTGTAAACCGCTTCGAGAGAGCTGTAAAGCACTATGAAGCGGTATATAAGTCTAAGTGCTATTGCTATTGCTATTGCTATAATCTTCTTTTTAAAAAATTCACACTCTTTGTTAATGATCCATGAAACAATTGTAAGTGGATTCGAGTTCTCCATAACTCCTCCAGTTATCTATTTGCACTTCTCTTCCAACAAATCTGATAAATGATTGCAGTGGCTGAATGCTGGCAAAGTGTGCAGCAATGACATATGCATTGATACATCTATATGTATATATTTCTACATATAATATCCTTCAAATAATTAAAACATTAATTCAATTAATCTCGTAAGTGGCTTAAAATGCATTGCTCGGAGTGCTATTAACAGCCAGTTCACTGGTTGATCCGGAAAATTAATCAAACACCATACAGCTATATTTCTGATTAGAGAAAACAATACAGCACCAAATGCCCACTTAATTCACTCTGGCGCTTTATAAGGTGTGCCGATATTTGCTCCTGACCTGCCATATTCCCTTAATGAACACAATAACGGAAGAATAGTCAGCAAAGCCTTGAGCTCAGGGACTCTATAAAAATCAAAGTCTTAGCAAGATGTTGTACAGAGATTAATTTATAGATTCCTATTAATATACTGCAAGCTCTCCTTTGTAGGACTATAAAAATCTTTTTTTTTCTTAGCCAAGAAAGATAACACTTATAGTACACAGTTACTCCCTGGTATGCATAGAAAGATGGTTCCATTATATTTATGGATACCAAAAGGTTTTTCCATGCAAAGATCATGTTAGAAATGTAATCTAAGCAAAACCGGAAGAGAAGATGTTTTCATGGCATGCAGGTAAGTGGGAACCTTCCTTCCTCTCCTGTCAATTAATTACCAAAGATTAAATGGCTACATTTTAAATCATAATCGTCCTTTCAAAAGTAGCAAAACCAAGAAGGTGATTTTTGGCTGGTGTTTGTCCTGAAAAAACTTTCTGCAGACCTCAAAAATCAAGAGGAAGATTCTAAAGGGGGATAATTCCAGAGGTATTTATACAAGCATTTTAGAGTTCCTTTTTGTTCTAAATGTACCCTTTTATTTAAAAAAGGAGAATTTTTTCCACATAGGTTCATGTAAAGCCTGGAAGGAATAACTGGATGTTAAGAAAGTAATTCTGAGTAACAGACCACACCTACGGAACACCTAAGTTTACGCTATCTCTTAGTAAACAGTATCCAAGTCTGCCAAAGACTTACGCTACAAAAGGCCAAATTTTCTTAAAAGCATGTTGAAATATTAATAGTTATTGCAAACAGTTGCTTATCGAGGGCTGCCAGTCTAGTGAAAGATTACATCATGATGGAAATGTCAAGAGAAGAACGAGACAAAACAAAAACACATAACCAGGATTAGCAAGAGGAAGGGCGAAAACGAACTCTTTCTATGTATGTATGTATGTATGTATGTATGTATGTATGTATGTATGTATGTATGTATGTTTGTATGTCTGTGTTTGCGTGCACACACAGAGAGACACATGCAGACACACACTCCTTCAAGTCATTATTGACTCCTGGCAACTGCCTGGATTAGTCTCTGCAATTTCCTTGGCAAGATTGGAAGTAGTTTGCCATTGCCTTCTTCCTAAGGCTGAGAAAGTGTGACCTGCCCAAGGTCACCCAGCTGGCTTCGCGCCACTATAGAACTAGAACTCATGGCCTCATGGCTTCTAGCCCAGTGTTTTAACCACTACATCAAACGTGTGTGTGTGTGTGTGTGTGTGTGTGTGTGTGTGTGTGTGTGTGTGTGTGTGTGTATGTGTGCATGTGTGTGTGTGTGTGTGTGTGTGTGTCTGTCTGCCTGCCTGCCTGCCTGCCTGCCTGCCTGCTGCAAGCATGCACATATATAATCATGTCTTAAAGCATGTTTCTATGGATGGATGAATAGAAATAGAAGATAGATGATAGATAGATAGATAGATAGATAGATAGATAGATAGATAGATAGATAGATAGATAGATAGATAGATAGATAGACAGACAGACAGACAGACAGACAGACAGACAGACAGACAGACAGAAGAAAGAAAGAAAGAAAGAAAGAAAGAAAGAAAGAAAGAAAGAAAGAAAGAAAGAAAGAAAGAAAGAAAGAAAGAAAGAAAGAAATCTGGTTTTCAAATGAGGCGATGGTTGTAAAATTGGAAGCTGTAATATAAGCAGAATCTTATATATATTTCAGAAAATAAACCCTACCAAGAACTGTAAGATCTGTTCTCAAGGATAGGTTTACAAGGTGACATATTTAGTAACGATGACAGGAAAATATTACTGGGAATAACTGAATGAATAAAACTAGAAGTAAGTAAGACAGTCAACAGAAGGGAGAAAAAAAAACACTACAGGTATTCTGAACAGGTGTTTTTTTTAAAAAGAAATTAAGCATCTTACAAGTTTCAAGATCTTTCTCAACATCAAATTGACAGGTACATCTACTGATTATGCTAATATCCCTGCATTAATTTAAATTTCAAAATATAAAAATAAGACGTTTTCCTCCCCCACCCCAGTTCAAAATCATACGAGACATGAAACATGGTATTTTTTAGAAGAATTAGGCTGGCAGCATATTTGCTCACTGCTGTGACAAAGTGTGTCTCATTCAGGATCCCACAATCCTGAATTGTGAAATCTCACAATCCAGCAATCAAGTGGGAAGGAAGAATTTTGTTCATTTCACTTGAAATGCATTATCTAGTTTTATTATGCTTTTAAGTATCTTGATGTCATCAGTGACTGAAGGTTCAATTCTTAAATTCTTAAAGGTTACTAGACGTTGTTATCAGGTGTGTGCACACAATAGGCTTCATTTAGCTATCAAACTCATGCATTTTCTGGACAAAGAAAATACACTGATGTCTATGGAGATTCTCAATCATCCAGATCATGGTTGTTCCAAAGGTACTTTTTCAAAAAAAGTCAAGTGGACTTTCTGTGTTTTTCCTTGAAGACATTTCTTCAGAAGCTTCTTCAGTTCTGAAGTTAAGTTCTGCAAAGAAGTCTTATTTCTTTTGGGGGATGACTCCTTTAATGATTCAGTGAACTAAATCAGTAAATAATTTTTTTACCCTGTTTCCCCCAAAATAAGACATCCCCTGATAATAAGCCCAATCGGGCTTTTGAGTGCATAGCAATAAGGCCAAGCACTTATTTCAGGGTTCAAAAAATATATATAAGACAGGGTCTTATTTTCAGGGAAACATGGTATATAATACAACAACAACAACAACAACAACAACAACAACAACAACAACAACAACAACAACAACAAATTAGTATCTACACTTCAAGAGAAGCTTCGCTGGAAGGCATTATGCAAAATGCATACATATATACAATATTGTATATTCTGTGCTTCAGAACATCTGATGAAACTCTGAAGTAAAATTAAAAGTTGGGTGGAGATCCACAGGCTTTCACCAGGTTCACTGGCTTTCAGATCCATAGCCTTTCATCAGGTAAGCTCATTGCTTGAAGAATGTGAGGGTAACAGCTCCTGATGAGGAGCCTACCTCTTTGGATGGATTAGGTTTAGAGATAAAAGATACCGAAGAACCTTCTTGCATAAGAAGCAGGTTTCAAGGAGAAAACCAAGAAAGTCCAGTTGTCTTTTGGAAAGGGACCTTTGGGCAGTGGTAAAATCCAATTTTTTTTTACTATCGGTTCTGTGGGCGTGGCTTGATGGGCATGGCTTTGTGGATGTGGCAGGGGAAGGATACTGCAAAATCTCCATTCCCACTCCACTCCAGGGGAAGGATACTGCAAAATCCCCATTCCCTCCCCACTCTGGGGCCAGCCAGAGGTGGTATTTTCCAGTTCTCTGAACTACTCAAAATTTTCACTACCAGTTCTCCAAAGTACTCAAAAGTTCTGCTACCGTTTCTCCAGAACCTGTCAGAACCTGCTGGATTTCACCCCTGCTTTTGGGATACCATGACCAAGATGATTGAGAATCTCTGTAGACCAGAGGTGGCCAAACTATGGTTCTTTGAGGACCTGTGGACTTCAACTCCCAGAATTCCTGAGCCAGCCATGCATGCATGGTTAGCTCAGGAATTCTGGGAGTTGAAGTCCACAGGTCTTCAAAGAAGCATAGTTTGGCCACCCCTGCTGTAGACAGAGATAAAAGAAAGAGTGAAGACAGATGAGTTTTGGGGTTGAGCAGAAACTTGGACCAAGCTTTTCATATTCCAACACAACATTCTACTCCCGTACATGGTGCCAGCTCAGCCTTCCGGAAACTTTTCTCCCCTTTTAATATTTTGCAAGTTTTAATTTCCAAAGTTCTTAGCTGGCGTTTCTCCAATTGGGGCAATAATGGCCCAGCATTTTGAAAGCTCTTGTAATCCACAACCAGAACACAATTGCCTGGATTGCATATCTTACACTCAAAAAAAAAAGATGGTAGTGGAATCAGCTCCCTGCAGTAATTAAAAGAGAAGATCCCTGTGATTTAGAAAAACAGGGAAGACCTACAAGTAGGAAAGATGCTCAAGAGGCATACAACATTATTGTTCCCATCACTCACTTTCCCCTGAAGACAGGCCACGTTTTCCTCTGTTTGCTTGTGCGGTCACTCATGAGTGCTCTCCTCTGCCTAGCATAAATCTTTCAGTTCGACCAAAAGGCATCCACATTTATGCTTACTGGATGTCGGGGAGCAGATGGGAGACAGACTGAAAGGAAAAGCAACTCATTAACTACTACAGTACTGATGGAAAAGGATAATGTAATTTCCAGGGCTCATCCTTTTTTCCATCCTCTTCTGCAGGGAGTTTTGTTTCAAAGAAACAAAATCATTGGAGGAAACTTAGGTAATGAGATAAGTGCAGAAGATCTGCCCTAGTCAAGATGGAACTTCTCACTGTCATCCTTTCTTTGACCAAAATATTTTCCTCCACGTTTTATTCTTGAGGTACCCTTTTGGGGAGAACTTTTAAATGTAAATTGTCGATCATCCAGTTGAAGGACATTAAAAAAAAACATAAGAGAGAGCCAAGAAAGTGGACTTTAGCATGTGCTAGAAGATCTACTCAACTTTTTAGAGCCAAAAACTCATTTGAGAAGCTTACTGTCAGCCTCCACACTGCCTGCTTGCTTCGGCTGCCATAGAAATGGGAGGGAGGAGGGAAGGTTAGGTATTTGGGAGGGGGGAAGCTGCGCTGGAGATGTCTCTTTTGGTGTCTGATTAGGGGCCTAGGGAGGAAAGTTCTCATCACGTACAGCCAGGCTAGATGGACTTGTTTACAGCCTGCTCAAGGTCAACGGCTTCGACAGACCAGATGTGGAAGCCCAACCGGCATGTGTGCCCACCTGACATCTTGGGACATTGGGATTGGATGATTTGCCCAGGGAGGTTCTGAGGGGAGGGTTTTGGGATTATTTGTATATGCATTTACGCGCCTTTTGCCTCAGATCTTGCTTTCATTTTGTTGCTATCCGTTCTTGTCTAGTAAAAGTACTCATCTCTATCAACATGGAGTTGGGGTCTTTCTTTCCTGGACTTTGAATGGAAGCATGCCTGACACTTATAGAATGGCTGCCACGAGAACTTAGTTATTCACCAAATGTGTTCATAACTACCGTAAGTGCAAAATAACCGTATAACAGAAAGGTGAGCTCCAGAATGATTCTTACCATCCGATTGGGACCTCTTTGGGACCCAGAAGCAATGCTGTAAATAAATATGATGCTAGAAGTTAATGTTTGTTCTGCAAATTGTGAAGTTCTGTTTGTTTGTTTGTTTGTTTGTTTGTTTGTTTATTTGTTTGCTTAAAAATGGTTCAGGTGCACTAGATGGAACCCAGCAAAGTACCTGAAAGAACTTTGGTACAAAACAACCATGTTGTTACCCAGTCTTGGGAAATGGCAATGCTGTACTGAGCTCTCTACTCAGCAACCATAAGGGTAACAAAAAGGTGGGACTTGAAATAGTGTGTTTTGTTTGGTTTAATGTTTAGCACAAATGTTGGTTTGTCTTCTATTCAATAAATCACAGTTAAACACAGAGGCATGCAACTTCTGTCAACCTGAGGACCATCCAAGTTTCAAATACTTTGATGAGGACATCCTCAGTCTTTAATAAGCCACATTGGAATTCAAAACATAAAGAACCCCTTCCACCAGGGTGTATAGATGTGTGTGCTCTGAGAAACCCAGAAGGCCATACATTTTGCATCCATATGACACGTGAAGCCAGACATGTATCATTTTAAGGAACAAATCTATGAAGGTGTGTGTATTTTATTCCTGAGAAGGAAATAGGTACAAATTCCAGAGTTTTTTTTTTCACCCTAGAGCAGTGATGGTGAATCTTTTTTTCCTCGGGTGCCAAAAGCGTGTGTGCGCACGCTATCGCGCATGCGTGAGTGCCCACACCCATAATTCAATGCTTGGGGAGGGTGAAAACGGCCTGTTTCCCAACTTCTGGTGGGCCCGGTAGGCCCATTTTTTGCCCTCCCCAGGCTCCAGAGTCTTCCCTGGAGCCTGGGGAGGGCAAAAACGCTCTCCCCCATCTCCCCAGAAGCCCTCTGGAAGCCAAACATGGCCCCCCAGAGCCTCCATGCAAGCCAAAAATCAGCTGGCTGGGGCACACATGTGCGCTGGAGCTGAGCTAGGGCAACGGCTCGCGTGCCGGCAGATATGGCTCCGCGTGCCACCTGTGGCACGCGTGCCATAGGTTCTCCATCACTGCCCTAGAGTCTGAACTTGTGAACAAAATCAGTCTTTTTAAAAATAATATATTTACCTGAAATTTAAAAACACAAAGATAAAAGGTAAAAAGCTAATGCAAATGAAGAAAAATATTAAAAAGAAAATAAATAAAAGGACACAGAAAAAGTGGGGGAACAAATATAAAGAAAGAAGAAAAAAAGATGTATAAAGAAATGACTTCCCCTTCATCAAGGCAAGTGCAGTACAAACAATTTCAGTAACTTATCACCTTCTCTAACAGCCAAAATTGTTCAACCAAAAATCCCTTCACCCAATTTCTCATCTTTGTATCCATTAGCAAACATTAAAGCCTCATTATTCAATCTTAGTCAGCAAAAGTCCTTTAAATGTTACCACCTTGGAGGTCTTCTTGTTCAACCCCCTGTTCAAGGCAGGAGATCTTACACCATCCCAGTTTAATAATTCCAAAGGATATTCTTGGTATCATTGGATAGTTCCTGTCATCTTTAGAAAAATGTTTTTGTCCAACTCTTGTAGGGAGACAACACTTATATATCTCCTTTCTTCAGAAATAACAAAATATAGATGTTAACCTTAAACAAGTAAATCAATTCTCCTTTCCTTTCCTTTCCTTTTTTCTCATTTCCATCTCCTTCCTTTCTTCTCACCTCTTCCTTTCCTTCTTCCTTCCTTTCCTTCTTCCTTCCTTTCCTTTCCTTTCCTTTCCTTTCCTTTCCTTTCCTTTCCTTTCTTCTCCTTTCCATCTCCTTCCTTCCCACCTTCTTCCTTTCCTTCTTTCTTCCTTTCCTTTCCTTTCCTTTCCTTTCCTTTCCTTTCCTTTCCTTTCTTCTCATTTCCATCTCCTTCCTTCCTTCTCACCTTCCTCCTTTCCTTCTTTCTTCCTTTCCTTTCCTTTCTTCTCATTTCCATCTCCTTCCTTCCTTCTCACCTTCCTCCTTTCCTTTCCTTTCCTTTCCTTTCCTTTCCTTTCCTCAGCAACTTACCACTTTCTCTAAAAATATAACAAAAAAGAATCTCTTCTCCCTATGCCTTATATCTATAAATAAACCTCGAAAGCCTTGTCATTCAAAGTTAATCAAGATTTTTTTAAAAAAACAGAGAGAAATAACTGTTATAAACACATCCTTACAGGATTGAATGCTATTGCGCCTTTAGCTGCTGCTTTGTCACCTGGTCACCGGTGACAGGTACCGAACAAGAGGCTTGGATGCCTTCATGCAGCACATCCAAGCTAAAGTGATGAGCCACGTGACTTCCCATTAGCCATTAATCCCTCCTCGTAGAGCTTCTATTTCCTGTAAGGGGACTGGGCTAATGGTGTTTCTTTGACAAAGAGTCATGTCAAGTGTTTCTGTGTTAGCGAACAGCCTAAGGTCACAAAGTCAGACGGTCAGTCTGGAAAAGAAATCCATATTCCTAATCTTTAAGGCTGATAGAGCAAGGAGATAACGGTGTTTGCAAGCAGGAGGTTATGCCAAGTAAATACCAGCCAAGAGAAAACAAATCCTTCTGAGAGTTAGTCTGGCTAACAAGGAATGCGAAGAGATTTCTTCACGTTTGCTTGTGGGCTGCCGGCTTGTTTGGGCAACGAGACATTTAACTTTCCTCACCTGCACCTCGGTTTGTATAGATCGAAGCAAAAAGCTTTGGAGATTATAGACATGTGTGTATCTTGTATTTTTATATTGGCAGCTGCTGCATTCTCAATTGTTCTATTTCAACCATAGATAGATAGATAGATAGATAGATAGAGAGAGAGAGAGAGAGAGAGAGAGAGAGAGAGAGAGAGAGAGAGAGAGAGAGAGAGAGAGAGAGAGAGAGAGAGAGAGAGAGAGAGAGAGAGAGAAGGGAGAGAGAGAGAGAGAGAGAGAGAGAGAGAGAGAGAGATGATAGATAGATAGATAGATAGATAGATAGAAAGATAGAGAGAGAGAGAGATGATAGATAGATAGAGAGAGAGAGAGAGAGAGAGAGAGAGAGAGAGAGAGAGAGAGAGAGAGAGAGAGAGAGAGAGAGAGAGAGAGAGAGAGAGAGAGAGAGAGAGAAATATATATTTCCTTCAACTGGTCAGGTCCCACAGAGTGGGTCTCCTCCCGGTCCCGTCAGCCAAACAGTGCCGACTGGCGGGGCCTAGGGGGAGGGCCTTCTCTGTGGGGGCCCCTGTTCTCTGGAACCAACTACCCCCAGAATTATCCCCACCTTGCTGGCCTTCCGAAAAGCCATCAAGACATGGCTTTTCCTGCAGGCGGGATACTGAGACAATTTTACATCCTAGGTCTCCCCCATGTTTGTATGGTTTTATATGGTTTTAAAAACTCTTTTTAATACTGTTTTTAAAGTTTATGTTGTTTAGTTGTTCTCTAAATGTTGTACGTTGCCCTGAGTCCTCAGGGAGTAGGACGGCATATAAGAACAATGAATGAATGAATGAATGAATGAATGAATGAATGAATGAAGGAATGAATGAATGAATAAATATATAGATATAGATATATATGGATATATATGAAGAAACAATATTCACAGGACCTGGAGAATAGGAATATGGACAAACGCCATTCAGTATGAATTTCAGTGCAAGTCCATCCATTCCCATGAAATCTTGTGCTTCCTAAATCTAAAGAGGTAGTCTGCAACTGAGAAAACAAAACCCCCCAAAAAAGTATAAATATACCATCAGGTGCATACCGAAATTTAGGATCATAATCAGGTTGATTTGATTTGGCTTTCAGAAATATTTTCTCCTTATGCACAGAAGCATTCGAGTGTATTGAAAGGATTCCAAAGTGTCCAATTCAAATCCCTGATTGGAATCCACTTTCTGGATGGGGACTCAGGGTGGCCACTTGATTCAGAGACGCAACCAAAGTGAAACACACAAACCAAGTCCTGCATTAAAGTCAAAAAACATTTCCCCATTTAAATAGCCTGGCTGTAGGTTATTAATATCACACACACCCCTCCCCAATAGTGATGGCTCGTTTCATTCTGTGCATTATTCCTTGCCTTGCCTCCTAGCAAATCTGCAGCTGGGGAGAGATTAAGAAGCCGCCAGCCAACCGCTGCAGACGAACGCTCGCGTCTCAAACCCAAAGTGCATAAGCCGCAGCTGAACTCTGAAAGCTCCTGGACTTGAACTAAGCTTAGCAACCTGCACAGATTGGGAATTTAGCGGCTTAATTCGTATGTACTTGGCTCACCTGTACCGTTTCTCAGTTGAGACATCAAATATAGTACGGCAATATAAAATCTGTCAGAGAGAGAGTTTCCCCTCTCTTCCTTCTTTTCCATGCTTCTCCCCACCCGCTCAAGAATTGCAGATATTAAAACACTTTACTTCTTGTGGTTTTGCTTGTTGGGCATTGCACAATAATCTCTGGCCTTGATAGCACCGCATTCACATACATCCACACAAAGACAGACAGACAGACAGACAGACAGACAGACAGACAGACAGACAGACAGACAGACAGACACACACACACACACACACACACACACACACACACACACACACTAAAAAGCTTCTTTTCTAAATGTTATTCAAATGACAAAGGCTGTTCTAATAACAGTGTGATCACCCTGTAACCATTAAGCTTTATATCTCACTGTTATCTTACTTGGTTTGAAAAAGAAATTAATTTCATATAGATCTCAGGTTCCCTATTATAATAAAACAGAGGGACTCTCTTCAAACACTCACATTTGTTATTAATATTGATCAACTGTGAGCAAAGATTGATTTCTTTTAATTTCATTTATTTTCTCCTTGGCTTCCCCTGCTGTGTATCTCAGCATCTCCAAATTCTTTTAAAATCTTCTGAATGGCCAAAGGTTTTGCTGTGGCACACTAGGCTATCATTTGGTTTTAAATTGCTTAAAAAAAAACCCCAAACTAATGCAGAATAGAGGCATTGTGATCTCAAGGGTACCATTTTCTTTCTTTCTTTTTTCAAGAGTGGTTGCTGGCTCTCTTTTTTTTAATCAAAAATTTTAATGTGCCTGAAAGCCAAAATAGCTTTTCTACTGCCAAGGATCAAGACTGTAGTCTTCAACAGTCTTTCGATGAATTAAATTTAATTCATTAAACTGAATTTATTCTGATTTTGAGAGACAGTTTATTCCACCAAGAATCAGAACAAATAGACAAGGATAAATTTAAATTTAATCTGATTCAAATTCAATTATTTTCCAATTGAGGGAAATCAAATCCACATAAAGCCGGTGGGTACTCCCTTCCAATCAGAAATTCCGCTTCTCTGGACAGACCCTTCTATCCCCTGTTGCTTCTGATCTACTCTTCTCATGTCCAATCAACCTGTATAGATTATACATGTAAAAGAAAGATTGAATCTGTAAAGGAATAAATTGCAACACAAACACATTTTCCATCAAGCATTTATGAGCCCAAGAACTTTGCGATTGCATGAGATTATTAATGTGATTTGTTGCAATCAGTCAGATATTTAGACCGGATTTAGCATTTTTGTCCATCTGCTGCAGAGGTCTCCAAACTTGGCAACTTTAAGACTTGTGGACTTCAACTCCCAGAATTCTCCAGCCAGCTATGCTGGCTGGAGAATTCTGGGAGTTGAAATCCACAAGTCTTAAAGTTGCCAAGTTTGGAGACCTCTGATTACTGAATCTTTCTCAAGGACCTGGAATAGGCAGAGGTTGTTTAACAATATCACAGTTATTGTCGCAGGATGTAAGCTGGAAGAAACAATGGATTCTGCCTGACATGACAACTTATATAATGCTTCTATTGTCTATGAGTTGCACCAGAAGCATTTCAGTTCCTATTCTACTTTGTTAACCAGTTTAAAGTATGATGTTATAAAAAGTTAAATATATTATGGTTGCTCACAGATAGGAACCTGTTGTATGAGGGGCATTAAAGATATCACTGCAGGATGTAAGCTACTCCAAGGAAAGCTCCTTTTGCAATTGATTGATGGTGATTTTGTCAATGCCGAGGATGTTCAAGTGGTGCTCCAGATGTTTTGGAATGGCATCCAAGATGCCTATTACCATTGGTACTATCTTTGCTTTCTTTTGCCATAGTCATTCTAAGTCTTTGTATATTGTTATTTTCTCCAGTTCTTTCTCTTTCTATTATTATTATGGTTTGCTCACACAGTCTATTCTTCTTCTTCTTCTTCTTCTTCTTCTTCTTCTTCTTCTTCTTCTTCTTCTTCTTCTTCTTCTTCTTCTTCTTCTTCTTCTTCTTCTTCTTCTTCTTCTTCTTCTTCTTCTTCTTCTTCTTCTTCTTCTATTAAACATGAAACTCAGTCAACTGAACATTTAAAAAAAGTGTCACAAATACCACTGACTGGTGCTAATGGTTGATACAGGTTGCTGCCAGCGTCCTACGTATCAACCAAGTGTCTTCTTAGAATATATGATGTTCCGAGTAGCGCAGTTTTTTGCAGTTCCGCTGGTGTTATTGCAGGAAGCTGCAATTTCTTGATGTGTTTTGTGAAATTCTTGGACATGGTACCAAGTGCCCCGATGACAATGGGTTATCACTGTTAGATGTTTCATCCATAGCCGTGTAATTTTGATGGCCAGGTCACAAAATTTCATAATTTTTTCCAGTTCTTTTTCTTCGACTCTGGCGTCTCCTGGTACAGCGATATCAATAAACTGTACTCTTCAGCCTTATTGTTGTTGTTGTTGTTGTTGTTGTTGTTGTTGTTGTTAGTATTAGTATTAGTATTAGTATTAGTATTAGTATTAGTATTAGTATTAGTATTAGTATTAGTATTAGTATTAGTATTAGTATTAGTATTAGTATTAGTATTAGTATTAGTATTAGTATTAGTATTAGTTCTATAATGGTGTGTGCTAAACTTCCTTGCTTGCTGCTCAGCTAGCAAGAACTCCATTATACACACAGACATCATTCAAGGTTCTGCGTTAAGTCTCCTCCTTGTTTTCTCTTCTGCAACGGCAGACATATAATTTATTAATAAAGTGCCCCTATTATAAGGGAAAGTTAATCTTGCCTACCGAGGCTCTCCAAAGGAAACGCTCACTCAACCAAAGTCCTTTGGAGTGCACGCACTACTTGTATAAAATATCACACAATATTATTTTATACATCCAGTTTCAAAAGGCCGTCTACTTTTCCCATTAGACTAACAAATTGCAGCAATTATGGTCAGTAATGTAGAGGTTTCTCGGCAAATGCTCGCCCCCCCCCCCCGGAAGGAAAGGCAACAGAGGGGTGTTAAAGTAACAATGCTTCATGCCAGTGAGTGGATTTGTGCTTAGCTCTCAGGCATAAAGGCAAGTTAGACTTGGAATACATGCTTAGTCTTGAAATCTATATCCAGTGATTTTTCTCATGATCATTATAACAAATAATCTCAATGACATCATGGCTACACCAGCTTCTTAGATATCCATACGCAGTTTGTCGTTGTGTTTTTCAGGGATTTTTTTTTTTTACCCCACAGACCTCCTATTTCAAATTTCCAATCCAAATACCACTCCTAGCCATTCATACCCATTTAGCTTCCAAGCTTCATCCAAGTATGATTCCTCCCCAAAGAGAGCCAGTTTATTTCTAGTGGTTAAGATGCTAATCTAGAAATCAGGAGATCATGAGTTCTAGTTCCTTCTTAGACATGAAAGCAAGCTGGGTGACTTTGAGCCAATATACAGTTAACAGATTAACAGAGTCGGAAGGGACCTTGCAGGTCATCTAGTCCAACCCCCTGCCAGTCTCTCTCTCTCTCTCTCTCAACCCAATCCGCCTCACTGGGTTGTTGTTGTGTGGAAAATAGGAGAAGGAAGGAGTATTAGGTAGGTTTGCCACCTTGAGTTACTAATAAAGTAATAAGATGAGATTTTTAAAAAGTCAAATGAATGAATGAATGAATGAATGAATGAATGAATGAATGAATAAATAAATAAATAAATAAATAAATAAATAAATAAATAAATAAATAAATAAATAAATAAATAAATAAATAAATAAATAAATAAATAAATAAAGCAACAGATTGTTTATTTATCAAACATCTCGGTCTCAGACAAATTAGCCCCTCTAGTTTTGGTTTGTTTGAGGTGATCAATGTTTATGTAGCCCATTATATAGGGGTGAAATCCAGCAGGTTCTAGCAGGTTCTGGAGAATTGGTAGCGGAAATTTTGAGTAGTTCAGAGAACCAGCAAATACCACCTCTGGCTGGCCCCCGAGTGGGGTGGAAATGGAGATTTTGCAATATCCTTCCCCTGCCATGCCCACCAAACCACGCTCACAGAACCAGTAGGGGAAAATTTTGAATTTCACCCCTGCGGGCATTATAGCAGTGGTGAAGGCACAGTTAGGCGCACAGAATCAAGATACTGGTTAGATTGCAGCACAGAAGATTTATTCAAACCTCTATACGAGAATCTGGTCAACTAGAATTCAACACAAAATTGGCGCCAGATATGGGTCAAGGGAATTCAGGAGGAGTTGGACTTAGAGGGCTTGTGGGAATGCAATGACTCTAAGCTGATGACACATTTAACTCTGCCCTCTAGCTCTGCCTGCTCTTCTCCAACAGATACTGGATTTAGAATCAGGATAACTAGCTTGAACTCTGCTGCAGAACTCACTGAAAGACTTTGGGCCAACCATTCTCTCTCAGTTTTCATAGAACGGTATGACTAAAATGAAAAATTACATGAAAAATACCGTAGCTAGTTTGAACGTTCACATATGGATCTGGTTGTATGTACTTGACAATGGGCTACTTCCAGGGGTGGGCTGCTGGGGGTTTGCAGGGGTTCAGGAGAACCTCTAGCTAAGATTCTGTGCAGTTCGGAGAAGCCCCAAATCCCACTCCTGGCTAGCCCCGCCCACCCCTCCCCTCCCAGGAGTCCGCATGCCACCCATTTTGGATGCAGATAAGTGCAGGGCGTACGCAGAGGCTCAGGAGGGTGTAAAACGGGCCTACCAGAAGTTTGGGAAGGCCAGAAACAGGCCGGTTTCCAGCCTCCAGAGGGCCTTTGGAGCCTGGGGAGGCCATTTTCACTTTCCCGGAGGCTCAAGGAAAACCTCCGGAGTCCGTGGAGGGCAACCCCCCACTGTGGTGCAGGAGGACAACTGGCCATGCCCACCTTGGCCAAGCCCACCCAGCAACCGGGCAGAGAACCCCTTGCTAAAAATTTTGAGGCCCACCCCTGGGTACTTCATTTAAGAAGCAGGTTGCTCATTTCTAAACCAAGAAGATTTCTCCTTTTCTGATCTGAAATGCTTTGAAAGTTTCCTTGGGAATCCTAATGGGTCTCTTGAAGGGCCATTTTGATGCACTGTAGTTTTCAATGTCACTTAATTTCTTCACAACTTTACCTCTTCTTCCTCTCTATCCTTCCCCCTTCTGCAAATTGCTTTCCACATTTTAAAAATTGTAGCTCATGCTGTCTGTTGTTCCACATTTTTATTCCACGTTATTCCGCATTCTGTACAAATATGTGTTCTCTCTAGATACATGAAGCATTTTGTAAAAAAAGAAAAAAAAGAGGTGCCTGAACATGGTGGCAAAATAGCCAAGAGTTGGAACATTATAATGGAGTTGGAATTTGAATGTCTACACTTGAAAGTGTGGCTTATTTTGACTAGATTGCTTTTCTCCACGGTCATTCCTGACCTCCTGCATTACTTTCAGTGGATTATTTTATTTTTTCCACCAAGGGAGATTTTTAAGCATGGACCAGAGTAGATAAGTGATATTGGTCAAAGCCACTACTAGCAAACCCTGGAATTATTGACCACTTTAATAGCTCTTGCTGACCTCCAAATGAAACTTCACCTTTGGTTATTAACATGTCTTTCCACTTTTATGATTTTTTTGGAACATAATTTGTCACAGTTTTTATCTGCTCAGAGCAAACGTTGGGCTTTTAAAAACTGAGTTATCTTTTTCACAACTGCTAACAATTACACATCACAGAACAGAGTGGTTGGAAAAACCAATTATGAAAAGACCCGCGTGGAAAGCAACTGTTGGGAAGTCTTGAATTATAGATTTTTGAAGTATAGCCATCTTAGCAGCACCGCATCGAGGAAACGGAAAGAAGGAGCCATGTCTGGAAAATTGCCTGTAAGATCTACAAGGTAAGATAAAGGATGCAGAAATTAATTGCCCTTGTTTTGTGTGAGACATCAGCAGTGTTAGTTTCAAAATGCAGGCGAAACTGTGCTGTGTTGTGTGCATATCTCTCATAGTAAAGTGACATCTGATAATTACGGCAATGTCACTTTCCTCCACTGTAGAAAGATCTCAATGTCTGAGACAGACTTTGGAAATATGAATGGAAACACCTTCTCTGCTTTAGTTGACCATCCTTTAGGGAGCATTTGTCCCATGATTTCATTACCTTCTTTATTTAAGGTAAAGGTAAAGGTCCCCCCGCACATGCATGCTAGTCGTTTCTGGCTCTAGGGAGCAGTGCTCATCTCCGTTTCAAAGCCGAAGAGCCAGCGCTGTCCAAAGACGTTCTCCGTGGTCATGTGGCCGGCATGACTAAACGCCGAAGGCACACGGAACGCTGTTACCTTCCCACCAACGTGGTCCCTATTTTTCTACTTGCATTTTTTACGTGCTTTCGAACTGCTAGGTTGGCAGAAGCTGGGACAAGTAACGGGAGCTCACTCCCTTACGCGACACTAGGGATTCGAACTGCTGAACTGCCGACTTTCTGATTGACAAGCTCAGCGTCTTAGCCACTGAGCCACCGCGTCCCTTTGTTTATTTAAGGACATTCAAATATGATGCATTAATTGCACTTTTAACATGGGAATGAAGCTAACTGACAGAGTTAGAAATTACGTCTAGAGGTGATAAGATCTTTTTCCTTGAAAACTCATCCTTGTCAAATGAAACCCGATTATACAGTCTCAGTAATAAAATATTTATTTCAGTAGAAAAGAACATAAACAACCATAAATCTTAATAACTACATTTCTGCAATCTAGACGCGTCCTCTCTCGGCAGAGGACACAACAGAAGAGAAAGAATGCAAAAGAATGTTGTACATGCGCAGATCACTCATCACGTGTCTGCTTTGCTAGCAATGTCTAATTACCATAGAGTCTAGCATATGAGCACAGCTGACAATCAAAATTTACATCGTGACACTAACATTTTAATACTCTCATCAAGGATGTGGGATAGGCTGTAACCTCTGGGTATACTTTGGAACAACTGAAGTTGTGCAAACTGCATCCTTGTTCTCCAGACAAGCCAAATTCAAAATATCTCAAATAACACATTTTTTGGGAAGCAGGACACTTCCCCCCCCCCATGAGAGAGTGAGAGAAAGAGAGTGCAGACAGCTCCTGCCCAATAGTTCCTAGAGTAATGCTTTAAGTGGCTGGTAGTTGGCTTTAGTTTGGCAAGATTCTGTCTATGGCTGAAGTACAATAAAGAAATCTGCTCATAGAATATGTCTTTCTTGGGTTTTGGACCCTGAGACTTCCTCAGATGAAGAAGATCTGTGGAATTTATTCACCTTTGTGTCCGAGATGTAGCTCACTGGAGAAATTAATCCACCTCCAAAATTCATGCCCACTCTAATAGCAAGAGCACTTAGACTTATATACCGCTTCACAGCCCTCTCTAAGCGGCTTACAGAGTCAGCATATTGCCCCCAACAATCTGGGTCCTCATTTTACTGACCTCGGAAGGCTGAGTCAACCTTGAGCTGGTGAGATTCGAACTGCCGAACTGCTGGTAGCCGGCAGTCAGCAGAAGTAGCCTGCAGTACTGCATTCTAATCACTGGGCCACCGTGGCTCTAGTACCCCCCTTATGATAGCTTTTGAAACAGTTTGAGAGCCCTTTTCAATATGTTGACAGTCACAGGCATAGAATGCCAACTGCCTTTGTTTCCTAAAGCCCTGGTGGGTGATGGAAAATATGTAGAAAATGTTGTATGAAAAATTAATTATAGTAAAGACTAAAACGATCTGCACTTAAATGTAGTGAAATGCATATGTGCATGCCCACACGTGTGAGAACCCAACACAAAGTATTTCTTCAATAGCTCTCTTTTTCTGCCAAAAGTGTTTTCCCCAAGCACACGCACACTGCTGGAATTTCACCTTTATTCTCCTTTACATCGCAACTGCGACACATTCTATTAACAAGTGTTAAGATCTCCCACTAGCAAACTTCAAAGCTAATCATAGCATGCTCCCTATACCTCCCCACGCTTGGCGTGTCAAAAGCATTTGTTTTAATCAGACTTACAACTTCATTATCATGACTAAACATAGGCTGGCTGAGTGTTGTTGCTTGTATGCCATGGTGTAACATTAATATAAAACTGAACTCCCACCTAGCCTGGTGACAAAGAATATTTGAGTAATAATTGTTTGCTTTGGTAAATGTCTTGGTGTCATTTTGAGATTAGCTGATGCATTTTTAATCAGAGCCTGTTGCTCTGTTCTTCATTCATAATTAGTGGGGGAATCGCATGAGACAAGATTACTGACTGATTTATTATTAGAACACACATATTGTGTGCGTGTTGGGGAAGACAGGTCTGCAGAGAAGGAGAACTTGAAATCTGCCTTACTCTGTCTCCAAGGATTTTCTTCCCTAAAAAAAGGGAAGCTTCTGGTTTTCTACTTTATTCTTAGCAAGAGTAAGAATTTACTTTGGACTTTGGTCCATGTGCTTTTGAGCTTCTTTTGGGGTTGCAAAGTGGCTGTTGTTGAAGTCTGTCTTTGATTCTGATCCACATGTCTTCCTGAAACCTCCTCCTTGGTTGCCCAAATTTACAACTCTGAGAATTCAATGTGCTATGTTGGGATTCAATGGACATTTCAAAACCAGCCGGATCTCCCACCAGAGATCCGGACTATCCCCACCCTACTGGCCTTCTGCAAGGCAGTAAAAACATGGCTCTTCCGGCAGGCGGGGTGAAGAGACGATTCCCCCATGTATGAATGGTTTTTAAATTGTAATAAAATGTTTTTAGATGTTATTTTACTGTATAGTTCTAATCTCTGTTGTAAGCCGCCCTGAGTCCCACGGGATTGGGCGGCCTATAAGAACTCTTATAAATAAAATAAATAAAAATAAATAAAAGCCAGAGAGATTGAAAATCACTGTGAAAAGGGTGGTGGATTGAAAGACACAGAGCATTTAAGACACCTCGTGACTAATTAAATATAGTGACATCACAATCCACCCTATAAATTTTCACCAAAGCTCTTTTGAAAGCAGATTCTGTTTTAGCCAGCCCAACAAGATGAGCTAGAAAAAATGCAGAAGGAATCATGAGCAACAAATTAAAAGTTTGCCATTGGTTCCTTTTTAGGGGGATGGTGGCAGCGGTGGGTTGCTCCTGGTTCGGACCGGTTCTTAGAACCAGTAGCGCTGGTGGCGGGAGGCTCCGCCCACCTGCCCGGGACACTTCTGCGCATGTGAACCGGTAGTAAAGGGTTTTAGAACCCACTACTGGATGGTTGCATTTTCTATAAATTAATTCTAATTCCCATCATCCTTGTCCTGTCCTCTTTGCATATTAAAGAAGGTGATCAAAACCAGTTTAATTTTGCCTACGATAAAGATAGGCAAACTAACAACTCAAGCTTCTTGTGTATATTTCTACTCACTTGATATTGCCAATCCTTTTCTGGACATTCATCTTTTAAGGCAGAACACAGCTACCTAGAGATAACCCTCAAAATCCCACTTCTGGTTGGCAGTTATAAT